>CM053401.1:100497519-100575779 GCA_028644305.1 Xerus rutilus
TTTTTTTTAAGTCGATCATCTTTTAAGTTATCTCTTGACCAAAAACATCAATTAGGTTATCCCTTAATAAAGAAAGTTAAACTTGATCTTTATTGTTTAGGTTTTGTTTATCTGAAACCAGTTGTCCACAAGAAGATCACTTCCCACCTAATCTTTGTGTGAAAGTGAATACAAAACCGTGCAGCCTTCCAGTAAGTCCTAAAGCCTTAATGTTATTTTTAATATACATTATCAACATAGCTATAATATAAGTCATCACAGCTGTTAATTGTAGTTTTTCATTAGGAAAATATTTTTATTTTGGATATTTATTTTTGCAACTTGCTGTGAACACTTGGACTGATTGTGTACACTCAGCAGCTGTAACAGCTATGGAGACAAAGTTTATGATTTAAAATTGGGTATGTTAACTTTGGTGTTGTATTGGATGATAGGGAGAATTTGTTTAAACAAAATCTCAATGATATTCATGTTAAACTATAAATCTGTGGTAGAATGGAGATTTGAACAATGTTCCTTATTCAGGGGAGGAGGATGGGAATGTGTTTGGTCCCTTGAAAATATTCCTTATATACTGATCTAAACTGATTCTTAAACTTGAGAAATTTTGAATTTCTATCACTAATGTTTTTCTTAGGCTTTCTGAGGTTGTTTAGAGAAATAGTAATAAGCTCATGAAAATGTTCACTATCTTTGTAATTTATATTTATATTTTCTAGCATATAGTTTGTAGAATTTTTTTGTTGGTGGTGTTTGTTTTTTTTTTTAAGAAATGGAAGTTGAAATGATTGTGGAAATAATTAGTAGAAATAAACTATGTTTCTTTCTTAGGGTTACCTTCCACCTACTAAAAATGGTGTGGAACCAAAGCGACCCAGCCGACCAATTAATATCACCTCACTTGTCCGATTGTCCACAACAGTACCAAACACCATTGTTGTTTCTTGGACTGCAGAAATTGGAAGAGTAAGTGAATATTTATTTTTACCAGATCTTTGTATTTTAATCACCATGGCTCCCTGAGTTTACATATAAATGATATTGTAAAATGAGTTGCAAAAGGATTTTTGTCTCACAGTGAATTTTCAGTGTATTCCCATTTGGAAAATGGATCGTACCGTACCAAATGTTTTATCAGCTGGGCGCAGTGGCATAAGCCTGTAATCCCAGCACTTTGGGAGGCTGAGACAGGAGGATCACGAGCTCAAAGCCAGCTTCAGCAATGGCGAGGTGCTAAGCAACTCAGAGAGACCCTGTCTCTAAATAAAACACAAAATAGGGCTAGGGATGTGGCTCAGTGGTCGAGTACCCCTGAGTTCAGTTCCTGGTACTAAAAAAATAAATAAAAAATAAAACCAAATGTTTTATCACCTGATACTTTCACTCAGCAATTTATCATAATTGTCTTCCTATGTCATTATATATTCTTTTGTATTTTAAATTTCTACATCTTATTTCTGTATAATATGCCATTATTTAGCATATTCCCTATTGTTGAACACTTGATTTATCCATTGATTTATTCATTGTCTTTCAAGTAAAAAAAAAATTTTGAAGGCTGTCCTCGTATCTATAGCTATTGTCTAGTATAACTATAATCTAATAGCAGCCTTGTAATTATTACATGCATACACACATGACAATTTCCATATAGTGAATTATCAGAAGTGGAATTGCTGAGTCAGAGAGCATGCAGAATTTTTAGGAAAATTTGTGTACATTGACAGACTGTCTTCCCAAAAAGTGTGTAAATTTATTCTCTTTTAGTATTTATTTGCATGCCTATCCATACTTATTATCTTTTTAAAAATCTTTATCATCATTACCATTCTAATTAGCTTTCCCTCTTTTCTCTCTCTCTCTCTCTCTTTTTTTTTTTTTTTTTTGAGGCAATAGGGATTGAGCCCAGGGGCATTTTACCACTGAACTATGTATCTCCAGTCCTTTTTTTTTTTCATTTTGAGACAGGGTCTCATCAAGTTGCTGAGACTGGCCTCAAACTTGGAAATCCTCCCACCTCAGCCTCCCATGTCCCTGGGATGATAGGTGTGCAACACCACACCTGACAGTCTTCCTTTATTACTGAGATTTAACATGTTTTTGTATGTAACTATTTACATTTTAAAATTGTATTCGTGTCTGTTTCTCTAATATTCTTTTTCTTACTGTCTTATGAGTTTTTAATATATTAAGAATTAACCTGCCAGGTGCACACCTGTAATCCCAGTGATTCTGGAGGCTGAAACAGATTGATCAACAGTTCAAAGCCAGCTTCACCAAAAGTGAAGCACTAAGCAACTCAGTGAGACCCTGTCTCTAAATAAAATACAAAATAGGGCTGGGCATGTGGCTCAGTGGCTGAGTGCCCCTGAGTTCAATTCCAGATTAACCTGTTTTTTCATGTTGCAAATAATTGTTTCCAGTTTCTTAGCCTTTAATTATTTAATGTGTAGGAGAATAGAACTAAATCTTAACCAGTTTTTCCCTTTGTGGTCTTTTCCCTTCCCTGTGATGCTTAGTCTGTCTTGCCTTTTCCAAGCTGATGTAAGTAAGCTAAATTTATAGACTCTTAAGCTTTCATGTTTCACCTTTAAATATTTAATCCATCTTAAGACGGGCATGGTGGTGCACACCTATAATTCCAGCACTTTGGGAGGCTGAGACAGGAGAATCATTAGTTCCAAGCCAGCCTCAGCAACGGTGAGGCGCTAAGCAACTCAGTGAGAGACCCTGTCTCTAAATAAAAAACACAAAAATAGGTCTGGGGATGTGGCTCAGTGATTGAGTACTCCTGAGTTCAATCCCCGGTACTCCCCCCCAAAATTAATCCATCTTAAATTTATATGCCATATGAGATAAAAATTTTCATTTTTCAGTTATTCAGGTCTAACACCAATAACTAAATACTGATTCTAAAGTCACCGTTGTATATTTAATATTTATATATCCTGGGTATGTTTTTGAACAACTTATGCATTATTTCTCAGTCTAGCATTCATTTTCTGGGACAATTCTGAAAATTGCTGTTTTTGAATTATTGTATTATAATTCATAACATTAAATCAGTTCTATTTGAAATTTATCAGATGTTGCTCTGATTATTTTATGGTTCATTACAAGGTTCTTAGAACTAGAGAGAGGTCAGAGAGGGCTTCTCTCAGGAAGTAGTGACCAAACCAAGAGCTGAGAATAAGGTAGCAATCAGTTAGGTGAAAGATTCAGAGAAAACCACCCTTACGACAGCCTAGTGGCAGGGATGAACCTATTTTTTTCTGAGAAGCCTAAGAGGATTCACTGTGACTTGAGTACAGAAAATAGGAAAGAGCAACATAATAGATGGGCCTGGAGTCGGAAGAGGGCTAAACCATGCAGGACCTTAGAGGTGATGTTAAAGTTAAGGATTCTCTTTTTAGATACAGGTTTTTTTTTTTTTTTTTTGGTAGTTGTAGATAGACAGCATGCCTTTATTTGGTTTATTTTTATGTGGTGCTAAGGATCGAAGCCAGTGCCTCACTTGTGCTAGGCAAGCACTCTTGCCACTGAGCGATACCCCTCACCCAAGGATTTTCTCTTTTAAGCAGAATGTTTATAGGACCATGTTTCTGTTTAGAAAAGTTTCTTCAGAATGGTAAATAGTTTGAATGAAGGCCAGAGTCATACAGAGATCACCTCTTGGGAGGCAGCTATTACAGAAGTATTAATGAGAGAGAGAATATCTTAACTTAGAGTGTTGGCAGTGGGGATGGAGTTAAGCATGGGGATCTGCAGGAGTGTGTGATGGATTGGAAATATGGATGAAGAGAAAGGGCAGATTACTTCTTAGTTGCTGGCTTGGTAACTAGGTGAATAATAACACAGAGATAGAGGAAACACTGGAGAAGGACTGAGTTTAGGTATATTTTGTTTGGTTTTGCTTTGCAAGAGGGAGCATTAGAGGACTAGATAGAGAAAACAGTGGATTCAGTTTTGAAGCTTTTGAGTTTGAGTTGCCTTCAAGATATCCCAAATAGGCAATTGAGCAGAGAGGCTCAGAGCATAAGTGTAGGCTAGAAAAAAAAAGAAAGTGACTCATCTGCACATTAGTGGTTATTGGAGCTACACAGATAGGATTGCCATTGCTTAAATGAAATATATAAAGTAGGAAGAGAAGAATGTCTAAGATCTATCCTTGAGGAACTATAACATTTAATACTGAATGAAAAGAATGAGCCTGCAGAGGACATGGTAAAGCAATGACAGAGAATGGGGCAGGGTAGAGGGTAGGATGAGGAGTCAAGAGTTTCAGAAACGAAGGAGACAGTTAACATTTCTGAGCATGTGTTAAGAGGTCAAGTATGTTGAAGTCTAAAAAAAAAATACTCTGAGTTAGGAACACGAAGGTTAATTCAGTGTGAGCTATCTTGGTAAATGATGGGAGTGTAAGCCAGATTGTGATAAGCTAGAAGTGAGGCAGTGGAGATAATGAATTATAGAAGTATGATTTTGGAAAGAAATAAGGGCGAGCTGGAGGGAAATGGAAAATTGAGTTGTTTATTTTAATGAGAGTCTTTAATGTGTTTAGAAGGTGATGGTAGGGAACTTCTTCAGAGTAAGACATTAGGCATACAAGAGAAAGTAGGGATAATAGTGAATTGCTTAACTGGAGAAGCTCATGACAATCTTGGAAAGACAGCATCTTTTACGACAATAGGAGGATCGGGTGAATGTAGGAGAAGTGAGTTCTGATTTGATGACTTCCCTTATGTATGTAAGACAGAAAGTGTGAAGTAAGTTAGCTGAAATAGGAAAAATAAGGGCTTTGAGGAGAATGAAAAGGTGGGAAAAGTTATTAGAGATAGTAAGGCAAGTTCCCCTGTATTACTCTTTTTTTTTTTCCACATTTTTTTCTTCTACATGAACTGTGAATTACTTTTATCACATTTCCTCTCCTTCACCTCAACCTCACATCTTTCTGAGAATTTGAGTGGTATTTCTTTAAAGTTACAGATCAAGTTAGGGAGAATTTTTATTTACAACGATGAGTAATACATTCACTCTAGGAACTATATTATTTTCCATTTACTCAAATCCTCTTTTATGTTCATCAGTTAATAAATCTTGAATATTTTTGTTAATTCCTGTGTTAGTCATTATTACTATTGCTATTATCAACAGATCTTTTTTCCTATCACATTTTTTTCTTTCTATCACATTTTCTAAAGTATTTATTATTTGTTTGTTTTTATTTATGGTACTGAGGATTGAACCCAGGGGTGCTATACCACTGAGCTACCTCCCTAGCTGCTGTTATTCTTTATTTTGAAACAGGATCTCACTAAGTTGTTCAGCTGACTTCAAACTTCAAATTCTCCTGTCTCAGCTTTCCAAGTTGCTAGGATTACAGGGATGTGCCAGTGTCCCTGGCTGTTTTTGTTTTTTAGATGCTTTCTTAGTATTTCCAGGTAGACAGTTTTGAATTTGAGGTGTATCGTTACACACATAATGGTAATCCTAATGCTATGCCATTATTTCTTGTTACTGGTTAGAAACTTTTAGAACAGTATTGAATAATACAGGTGAGCCGGGCATGGTGGTGCACGACTGTAATCCCAGCAGTTTGTGATGCTGAGGCAGAGAATCGCGAGTTTAAAGCCAGCCTCAACAACAGTGATGTGCTGAGTAACTCAGTGAGACCCTGTCCCTAAATAAAATACAAAATAGGGCTGGACATGTGGCTGAGTGGTTGAGTGTCCCTGAGTTCGATCCCCCAGCAAACTCCCCCCCAATAAATAAAGAAATAAATAACACCTGTGATAATGAACATATTTGACTTGTTCCTTATGTTAATGGAATATTACAAAATTAAGTAACTTAATTATTATTAATGATGTATTTATGTATTCCTCCTTGACTGAATTTCTTTGTTAGAAGTAGATTTTGAATTTTATAAAAATCTTTTTGAAGCTGGGTGCAGTTGCACACACCTGTAATCCTAGCACTTTGGGAGGCTGAGACAGGAGAATTGTAAGTTCAAAGCCAGCCTCAGCAATGGCGAGGCGCTAAGCAACTCAGTGAGACCCTGTCTCTACATAAAACACAAAATAGGGCTGGGGATGTGGCTCAGTGGTTGAGTACCCCTGAGTTCAATTCCCAGTACCAAAAAAAAATATTTTTGACACCAGGATATTATTTCCATTGATTAATTTACATGTCACCAATAGGTGTTTGAATCCTTATAAATGTTCCACTTATAAGGAATGTATCTTAAAAATTCCCTCCCTGCCCCCTCTCTGTTGAAAATGTTTTGTGTGAAAAATATAGCCCATAAAGGAAGAAAAGGGGTGCTTTCAGTGAACTCTAAAGAGGTTTAAAACTGTGGGAGATGAGGGACGGTGGTTGCTGAGGTATAGCACTAGAGGAAAGAGCATGCTTTCCCACAGCTGTAGGAATGCTCTGGAGCCTCAGAGCCTGGGAGGTCTACAAGTTTGAAACCTTTCTTTTGAAATAAAATACTGAGAAAAATTAAATCTTTTCCATAACCCAGAAGATAAACTGCCTAGAATGTTTTTAGATCCCTGTTTAAATAACCTGTAAAGATGCTCTTAACAGTTCATGTAGACACTGTTTTGCAGATAATTTTGTCTGATTGGTTGCCATTGAGAAATATATAAATAGGTATTTCTCCAAAGAAAGTAAGTGGGAGAATTAGCACAGTGCCTGAAGGAAATAGGTGAACTATATTATAACTTAATCTACCTCAGAGTAATCACTGCATTTAGCATTTATTAACTTTATTAAACTTTTATTATTTGTAGAGAAATCACTTACACACTGATGTAAAGGGCATGTAATGAATAGATAGCATTTTAATCATGGAGACAATATGTTTTGAATTTATACAATTTCAAAAACTTTTAAAAACTAATGTTTTTATCTACTGTTTTAACTGCATTAGTAATATAATGCAGTTATATATCAATAATTAGAGCTAGGTAGTACTTTAATATTGTATTGATAGGAACAATACAAATCTACCTAGAAGAGGTACTATACTACTGTTAAGTTTGGGGGAGTTTTGCTTCTGAACCTGTTAATATGATGTAAAATTTAAGTCCCTACTGTCAGTACAAGAGACATTTGTTAACAACTGACATTTTTTTCAGCTTTTTTTTATTCTTCTCCATTTGGTTACATGCTTCAACTAGAATGAACATACCTTTTCACTGAACTTCTTGTTGTGGTTTTTACTTGATCTCTTCTTAAATATTTATATGAAGCCTTAGGCTAATTCCAAGTTCTGAAGATTCAAGCTGTCAGTACAGAATTTCACAGTGTTAATTAGCATTTCTCCAGTTTTTATTATATTAGAAGCATTAAGCAAATAAGTCGTAGTGCTAAATAAAAGCTTTTTGCTAAAAAGAAGCTTATCTGTTCTATATTAGATTGATGTGTTACATGCTATGAAATTAGGGAAGTTTTAAGGTTACTTGATCCTCATAATATTAATATTGTGAAATTTACTAATAAAAGCAAATTTGCTTTTTGACACTTGATTTTTCTCCCCAGGAAATATACAGTATGTGAACACAGATAGGTTTCTGAATTCTAAATAAAAAATTGACCTTTCAGAGGGTACTATAGAATATTTTCTCTTGTTGCTAAGAGGCGAATGCATTTTCAAAAGTGTGAAAGGAAATGAAAGTTGGCATATGTATTGGACTAGTTTAGGAGGTTGAAAGCAAGTAGGATGTGTGAAACCAAGAATTAAGAGAATGATATTGGCCTTGATCATTTAGTCTCTTGTTCTGTTCCTAACTTTTCTTTGTCCCTAACTTTTATTTGTTTCTAGTGCCTGCTCTGTCACCAAGCAGTTACATGATCATAAGCAGATTATATAATCTTTTTTTGCCTCAGCAGCTTCATCACCCAGAATAGTCTCTATTCTACCTACCTATTTCTCATAGCCTTCTGCAGAGTTTAAATTAAGTATATGGTATATGTTAAGATGCTTTGAAAACTATATAGGTATAAAACAGAAGGTGGTAGCAGTTATTTTTTTCTTTTGCTTCAAGTCTCTTGATCTTCCTCTTGATCCCAGCACTAAATGGAAAATGATCTTTCTTATTTAGATCCTCCTCACTTCCATAAGTCCCTGTCCTCTTTTCTTTCTCTTATCTAACCATGTGCCCTTCATTCAGCCTTGGCTTTTCTGTTTTCTTTGACCCCTTCTCCCACTACTATCTCTGGGTAGTCCCTCTGGTGGTAATTTACCAAACCAGCAGCTCCTATTTGGAAAACTTCTTTATTCCCTGTGCTTGTTGGCTCTTTTTAAGAGCTAGTTGGAGGCATAGAGAGAGGTTAAAAGGTATAGATTAGAAAGCCAATCTCATTTATAATTTTTTATAATATAGTTTATTATTATTATTTTTTAGTTGTAGATGAACACAATACCTTTATTTATTTTATGTGGTGCTGAGGATCGAACCCAGTGCCTTACAGATGCAAGGCAAGTGCTCTACCGCTGAGCCACAACCCCAGCCCCTCATTTTTAATTTTTTTTAAATATTTTTTTTAGTTGTAGATGGACACAATATTTTTATTTATTTTTATGTGGTGCTGAGGATCAAACCCAGTGCCTCATGCATGCAAGGCAAGCGCTTTACCACTGAGCTACAATCCCAGCCCTCATTTATAATTTTTAATAGCTACTCTTTTAGATATACCTATTACCTGCTATATGTGATTTATGTTATCTTGGACATCTTAATGGCCTTAGTTTGTATTTAGCCTTAATAGTGTTCTGTCATTGGCTTTGAGTATAAGAGTCAGGTAATATAGAAGCATGACAGATCTAGGTTTAAATTCTAGGTTTGTTACCTAGAATATATAGTTTGTTACTTGAAAGTTACAAAATTAGGGCAGGTTCTTTATTTCTCCATACTTTAGTTTCCTTATCCATAAGAATAAAGGTTTATGACCACCTCAGCAGCTTTTTGATTAGGATTAAGTGAATCATTACTCCTAAAAACACTTAAGACAGTGCTTGACACATAGTAGGTGTTTTAGAAGTGTTAGTTTTCTTTCCCTATTGTTGTGGGATTAAAATAGATGTATTATTTACTTATATATGTTGTTTTCTACATCTTTTTTTTTTTCCAGACCTATTCCATGGCAGTATATCTTGTAAAACAGTTGTCCTCAACAGTTCTTCTTCAGAGGTTACGGGCAAAGGGAATAAGGAATCCGGATCATTCTAGAGCTTTAAGTACGTATGATAAACTTATTTCATTTATGCAGCCAAACTGTCTTATTTAAAGGTTAGAGTAGTGTTTTCTCAACTTAAGAAATATTAACATTTATTCCTTTACTAGAGCCTATTGAAAAGGATTAAAAACACTTGAACCTTGTTTTGTGAGCTTATATAACCAGGCCTAATAGTGGTTTTAATATTTGTATCACAAACTGTATTTTGTAATCTATATTTTACTACAACTTCATAAATGTTTAAGGAATTTTAGGAGTTGGGAAGACAATCTCTGCATAAGTTTAAAGAAATCATTTTAGATTGAGGAAATATGTACAAAGTTATATGAAGACTGTATGCCTGCATTACTGAAGTAAAAAGAAACAGTGGGTTCTGCCAATTATCAATTATGTGGCTTTGAGCAAGTCACCTTGTTCCTGAGTTTCTTGTTCCTCATGTGTAACAAGAGGTTTTACTATTTCCAAACCTTTCCAAAGTCTGGGCTCATAGGTATGAATTACTGGATGGTTCATTTTGTTGAATTTGGAATGTAAACAAGGTCTACAAACGATTTACTTACTGGCCTCAATTTTTGAGGTCAATGGCCTTTCCAAAGAGGTGAACTAAGTTCTTCCTTAGTCTCTTCTTTGTGAGGTAGGTTCTTCATGGATGAATTAAGAGTGAAGACTCAGTGCTTATAGGTAGGGGTTAGATAGCTGACATCTAAGGAATCTTGATGTGAGTTGAATAATGGAGCTTGCTATCAGTTTGGCACTTAGGTACAGCTTGCCTTAAGGTGGTAAGACCAGCTTTTCTCTACTTTTGTACAATAATTTTAATTTTTTTCTCTGACCTTTTTCTATACCAGAGTAAAATATTCCACTACTCCTGAATAACAGTATACCCTTTAGTTCACTGAAGGATTTTTCTATTTTGAAAGGGCCCTTAAAAAAATGCAGTTAGAGGGCTGGGGATATAGCTTAGTTGATAGAGTGCTTGCTTCACATATACTAGGTCTGGGGTTGTGGCTCACTAGCAGAGTGTGCTTGCCTCACACATGTGAGGCACTGGATTCAATCCTCAGCACAACATATAAATAAATAAATAAAATAAATATATTGTGTCCATCTATAATTAAAAAATTACATATATATTTTAAATGCAGTTAGCCAGGTACAGGTACCTGTAGCCACAGCTACTTGAGATGCTGAGGCAAGAGGATCACTTGAGCCCAGGAGTTCTATAGTGAGACCTTGTCAACACATAATCCTGAGTCAAAGAGCAACCTTTATTGGCAGATGATGGAGATCTAGAATAATAGCGCTGTTTTGGGATCTGAGGGATATCCTTCGGCAGAGACAAGGAGATCGTAGGGATCCTGAAAGTAGAGAAGGAATAGACATCTGTGTTGAAGCAGAGTGTGAGAGAGGAACTCCCCAACCCCCAAACTTAACTGGTTATTCCTGGTCATTCCTCTGACAATCTTCATACTTGCCTCACAGTGCTAGATTGTCAACTAGTCAAAAACATTATCAGGCTGGGGTTGTGGTTCTGTGGTAGAGCACTTGCGTCACATGTGTGAGGTACTAGGTTTGATTCTCAGCACCACATATTAATAAATGAATAAAAAAAAAGGTCCATCAACAGCTAAAAAATATTTTAAAAAACATTTTGGAATTCTATGGACCTGTGTAGAAAAGAGAATACCAAGAAAGATGGCAGATACAACTGTTGTATTTAATAATTTAAAAAAATAAATAAGGGCTGGAATTGTGGCTCAGTGGTAGCGTGCTTGCCTTGCATGCGGGAGGCACTGGGTTCGATCCTCAGCACCACATAAAAATAAAGACATTGTGTGTCCATCTACAACTTAAAAAAAAAAAATTTAAAATAAATAAATAAATAAGCCAAGTGTCTTTGCATAGACTATTGACTCTTCTCCACTTGTAGCTATAGCACCACCTGGAGGGAGAGTGATAAGGTGAGCCTGGAATTTTATTTTCTCTAAGGAACCACTGTTAGCACTATTAAGCAGCAAAACCTGCTTAATTCAAAAGCTATTTGTTTTCAACTCTAATATACTGCTGGATGTGGAAAATATCTGCACATTTAGTGGTGGCTATTTACATCTTATCTTACATATTGGCCAGAGGAACCAATGGAACATTAATTTGAATCCCACCAGTAAAAAATTCATTGTAATTGACAACAAGTTGAAGACATAACTTTCCCAACAAATTAATTGTATACTTAAAATATTGTTTAAAGTAATTTGACAGATGAAAATGTCAGGCTGGAGTTGGGCACAGTGGCACATGCCTGTAATCCCAGCAGCTCAGGAGACTGAGGCAGGAGGATCGAGAGTTCAAAGCCAGCCTCAGCAAGATCCTGTCTCAAAATAAAACATAAAAATGGCTGGGGAAGTGGCTCAGTGGTTAAGCACCCCTGGGTTTTAATCCCTGGTATCCAAAAGAAAGAAAGAAAATATCAGGCTTGGCATGGGCTCAACCCAGGAGGCTAAGGTAGAAGGATTTCGAGTTTGAGGCTAGCCCCAGCAACTTTGTGAGACCCTGTCTCAAAATTAAAATATCCAAAAAAGTCCAAATATGTAGCTCAGTGGTAAAGCACCCCTGGGTTCAATTCCCAGTTAGCCCACCCCCAAAAAGAATGTTGTCAGGTATCTCAGATATTTCTGAAGAATCAAATTATTTATAGATAAGTTCATTATACCTTATAAATAAATTCTACTCAGGGCTGGGGTTGTGGCTCAGTGGTAGAGTGCTTGCCTAGCACATGTGAGGCACTGGGTTTAGTCTTCAGCACCACATTTAAAAAAATAAATAAGGGCTGGGGATATAGCTTAGCTGGTAGAGTGCTTGCCTTGCATGCACAAGGCCCTGGGTTCAGTCCCCAGAACCACAAAAATGAATGAATGAATGAATGAATGAATGAATGAATTAACGGAAAAATTCTACTGGGAACAGTTTTATTTGTTAAGTCCAGGGCTATTATATGTTGAAAAAAACGAAGATGATAGTATTTAGACTTTTCACAGAGAAATCCATGTTAGGATTCATTTCATTTAGTAAGTGTTTGTCTTGTGGTTTCTACTTTTGTGTAGCATCCCTCCCAACTATCACAAAATAAGCTTTTTTTTTTTTTTTTATCCTGGGTACTGGAGATTGAACTCAGGGGCACTCGACCCCTGAGCCACATCCCTAGCCCTATTTTGTGTTTTATGTAGAGACATAAAACTGAGTTGCTTAGCGCCTCGCCATTGCTGAGGCTGGCTTTGAACTCGCGATTCTCCTGTCTCAGCCTCCCTAAGTGCTGGGATTACAGGCTTGCGCCACCGCACCCAGCCACAAAACAAGCTTTTTACCAGCTCTTGGTCAAGTCGTCCCTACCCCCCACCCCCCCTTACATTTAGCAGTTACTTCAAGCACTACCTATATTCTGCTAAAATACTATTGTCCCACTCCAAAGCACATTGTCAATGTAAGAACATTGGGGCTGTAAGAAGTGAATTCTCTAAATTGCTCCATTCTTCTTAATCTTAGTGCCACCATAATTACTTCTCAGATTATCTACATTTGTACCCATTCTCACTTGATTCCCTTCAGTGTCATGAGGAAATGTCCCTTTTCCTGCTAATCTTTTATTCATTTATTCTTCTCAATTAAGAAATTATAATTAAGAGCCAGGCACAGTGCACATGCTTATAATCCCAGCTCCCTGGGAGGCTGAAGCAGAAGGATTGTGAGCTTAGGGCCAGCCTGGACAACACAGTGGGACCACCATGTCAAAAAAAAAAAAAAAGGAAAGGAAATAATATAAGGGTCTACTATGTTCCAAGCACAGGAGAATATACCATTAAACAACTTTGCAGTCTGATAAGAAAGACAGGCATTAAATGACCACACAAGTATGAATTACAGTTATGACATGTGCCTTGAAGAAGAAAGATGGGGAACTCCGTAGAGGTTCAGAAGGGGAATGTAGTCCTCTCTGGTGGTGTGATGCTTAAGACAAAATTGTATGGATGAGGGAGAGTTAGGCAGGAGATGAAAAGGGTAGATGCTAAGAGAAAAGGCCGGTGGGACTGGCATAGAGAGAACAAAAGAGGGGAATGGCCAGAGAAATAGACAAGTGTTAATTCATTTAGATGATTCAAAGACAGATGATAGAAAACCATGAAAGGATTTTCTTTTTTGTTGTACTGAGGATCAACCCAAGGCCTTATGTGTGCCAGGCAAGTGCTCTACCACTGAACTACATCCCTAGCCACAATGAAAGGTTTTTTAAACAGAGGAATAATTTTAAATAGAAACATAATCAGATTTGAAGAATCTGATCTTTACTTTGAGGACTGAATCACTGGGAGGCAAGGCTGATGTCATGAGGCCAGTTCATAACCTATTGCAATTAGTATACATAAGTGATGGTATCTTGAACTATGGTAGTAATGATAGAAACAGAAGTTAATAGGGTTGAGAAGTATTGGTAGAAATTGTATTGATTATGTGTGGGAGTGAAGAAAAAGGAGAGGTCATAGATGAGCTCTAGACTTCTTAAGCACCAGGTGACTTGTTGTTAGTTTCATTTACTGAAATAGAAAACAGTACTAAAATGATCAGGTTGCAGAGGAGAAATCACAGTACACTGTTACACTTCTGTGGTGTGTGAGAAGTGACTAGACATCCAGATGTTGATGGTAAGAAACAGTCTTATAAGACTTGACTTCCTCCCTTATCTGCCCTTTGCCCTGTGGGGCTTTTCCTGACACCCCACCTTGTCAAGTCTCTTTCATCTTTTAAATGTAGGAAAACAAGCTCCTCTCTAGTTAGAGCTCTGTGTTCCTCCTATTCTCATCCTAATTTCTTCAAAAAGTAGTCTGCACTTGGTCTTTGTACCTCCTTTCTGCAATTTACTAAGGTCTTTTAACCTCCATGATTCTACTGAAACTTCTCTTGCAGATGTCACAAGTGGTAGTCTGATTGTCAAATGTAATTTTTATCTTGGCTGCTTCTGCTGTGTTTGGTACCAGCCATTTTTCACCTTGGGATTCTCTCCTTGTCCTTCTCTGACCATTTCTTCTTAATCACTTGCCTTCAGTGGATTCTTTGAAGAGTGGTGTCCTAAATGTTTAGTGTTCCTCGGAGATCCATCTTTGGCCCGCTTTTCTTTGTACATTTCTTTTTTTTTTTTTTTTTTTTTTTGGTACTGGGGATTGAAATCAGGGGCACTCAACCACTGAGCCACATCCCCAGCCCTATTTTGTGTTTTATGTAGAGACAGGGCCTCACTGAGTTGCTTAGTGCCTCACCATTGCTGAGGCTGGCTTTGAACTCGCGATTCTCCTGTCTCAGCCTCCCTAAGTGCTGGGATTACAGGCTTGAGCCACCGTGCCCGGCTTTCTTTGTACATTTCTATAGAATCACATTGCTTAAACTAGCACTAACTCCCAAATAACATATTTTCATCTCAGACCTTTACACTGAATATCATATTTATAAAACTAACCGCCTTCACCTAAACATTATACAGGGCTGTCTGGATTTAAGTATTTGAAACTGAACTGATCAAATCCTGTCAAACTGACACCTGAAATATTTCTCAAATCTGTCTAATTTTATAATTGTCATCATTTAATAAACTCTTACATTCTGCTTCTGTTTAAAAAAATGTATTCTTAAATAATATGTCCCTCTCTCTTCTTGACTCTTCATAGCTCTCCCCTGATAGTACCCTAACTTGATTTAAACAGATCTGATCTTACCTCTCTCTTCCATTGCATGGCTTCTTAACATCATCAGAATAAAAATTCCAACTTCATAGCATAACATTTTTCCATGATGTGGTACTTCCACTGTCATCTGTTTGCACTCTTCTCATACTTTACATTCCAAATATGTAATTCTTTTTTTTCCTCAGTGCTTTAGTTTTGAACTAAGGTAGTAATGATAGAAATAGAAGTTGACAGTTTTGAGAAGTATTGAAGATTTGTGTCATGACTACCCGCTTTCTTTCATGTTTCACTTTTTCTAGGAGGCATCCTGGAAGGAACCTCTAGAGAGCTGACTTTCAGGTAGCTTCCTGAACAACTTCCCTCAGAGCATGTTAGAGATGATCTCACTTTGAGTCTAAATTATAAGTTCCTTCATCCTTTACTATGAGTTCATTTGGGCAGGAATTTAATCATCATCATATCATTATTATCATAGTTTTAATTTCTGTCACTTGGCACATAGTATATTTTCAAATTTTTGTTGACATCAACTAATGGAACTAGATCTAGAGTAAAAATCGGGCCCATGTGTCTCTTTCCTTGTCTATAAAAGAGTATCAAGCTTAATATGTTTGGTTGTTTGCAACCTTAAAATTCTGAAAGGCTGAATTAAAATACTCAGATATTAATGAAGGATAGAAATTATGAAGGATAGAAATTCAATCCTTTAGTACCGGGGATTGAACTCAGGGGTACACTGAGCCACATCCCCAGCCCTATTTTGTGTTTTATGTAGAGACAGGGTCTCTCTGAGTTGCTCAGTGCCTCGCCATTGCTGAGGCTGACTTTGAACTCACAACCCTCCTATCTCAACCTCCCAAAGTGCTTGGATTATAGGCGTGTGCCACCATGACCAGCACGAGATTGCTTTTAAATATGGCTAAGCTATAGTTTTATTATAGATCACATAATAAAATACCATTACCACTGCAGAGCATAATAACATAACAAAACCTTAACTTCCAAATGGTTTCCCATGTTTTGACTTCCCATGATTCATTTACTTTTTGTATATTATGCAAGATAAGATCATTCCCTCCTCCCCATACATATCCAGTTATTCCAATAATATATATGTATCTAGTTGTTCCAACAGTATTTGTTGAAAAGTCTATTTTTCCCCATTTAATTACTTTGGCACATCTGTCAAAAACTGACCACAGATATATGAATCTGTTTCCAGACTCTTCTTTTCCATTGACCTGTGAGTCTGTCGTTATGGCAAACCATAATCTTAATTTCTTTTTTTTTTTTAAATTAATTTATTTTTTTAGTTGTAGGTGGACAGAATATCTTTATTTTATTTTATATGGTGCTGAGGATCAAACCCAGTGCCTCACGCATGCTAGGCAAGCGCTCTACCACTGCACCATAACCCCAGCCCCCATAATCTTAATTTCGATAGCATAATGGGTAAGCTCTGAAATCAGGTAGAGTCCTCCAACTTCATCTTTTTCATAATTGTTTTGACTACTGTAAGTCTTAATGTGTAAAATGTTCATAAACAGTGACCAAATGCAGTTTATTTCAGGAATACTAGGTTAATTCAGCATTTGAAAGTCAGTCAGTATACATTACCTCCTCAACAAACTAAAAGAGAAAAATCATATAGTTACCTCTGTAGATACAGAGAAGCTAATTGGCTAAATTTAACATCCATTCATGGTAAAACTCAGCAGAATGGTGTAAGAGTATTTACAAAAAGCTTACAGATAATATATCAATTAATGGTGAAAAACTTGAATGTTTCACCCCTAAGAGGGTGAACAAGGCAAGATATAAGCTCTCAGCATTGCCTTGGAGATCCCAGCCAGTACAGTGATGCAAGGCAGAGGAAAAAAGATTAGAAATAATGAACTAATTATCACCTTTATTTGCAAATGATCTTATTGTCTTTATGGAAAAAGAATCTCAAAAAAGGCTACTAGAACTAATACTTCAGTTCAGTAAGGTTGGAGAGTACATGGTCAATATACAAAAATGAATTGCTTCTGCTGGTGATGAATAATTGGAAATTAGATTTCAAAAAACTGGAACTTAGAGTGATGTCCAAAAATATGAAATACTTAGTCATGCATTGTATAAAATACGCACAAGGTTTCTATGCTGAAAATGATGAAACATTGCTGAGAAAAATTAAAAGAATACCTGAATAAATGGAGAGAGATGTCATATTAATGGATGAGAAGACTAAATATTGTTATATGTCAGTTCTCTAAATTCATCTGTATATTCAATCCATTCAAGATTCTAGTGGGATCTTTAAAAGTCTTTAGAGTAAGCCGAGCACGGTGGCTCAAGCCTGTAATCCCAGCACTTAGAGAGGCTGAGACAGTAGAATCGCAAGTTCAAAGCCAGCCTCAGCAATGGCGAGGTGCTGAGCAACTCAGTGAGACCCTGTCTCTACATAAAACACAAAATAGGGCTGGGGATGTGGCTCAGAGGTCGAGTACCCGATTCAATCCTCAGTACCAAAAAAAGTCTTTAGAATAATAGGTTGACTAGAGTTAGATCTATATTGGCAAAGGAAGAGGCAAAGTTTTGTTTCAAAATATAAATTGGCAAACATTCTAAAATAATTTCAGAAAATTCTCCCACCTCTGAGAGAAAGTGAAATCATATTTAAGTCATAATAGCTAATGTTTATTAAGTATAATATCAGGTATTTAAAAACATTTTATATGTTTTAACTCATTTAATCCTAAAAACAATGCTGTGAAGTACTATCCTTCCCATTTGCCAGATTACGAATGTGAATAGTGCAGAGAGGTTGAGTGTCTTAACTAAGGCTGAATTCTGACATAGGCTGGCTGTTGCCTCTTCTTTTTTTTTTTTGGTACTGGAGATTGAACTCAGTGGCACTTGGCCACTGAGCCACACCCCCAGCCCTGTTTTGTGTTTTTTTATGTAGAGACAGGGTCTCACTGAGTTGCTTGGTGCCTTGCCATTGGCTTTGAACTTGTGATTCTCCTGTCTCAGCCTCCCTAAGTGCTGGGATTACAGGCTTGCACCACCGCGCCCGGCTCTGTTGCCTCTTCTATTTCAATGTCTTTTCTAATTACTGACCAATGAGCTTTGGTTCACATAAGGCTGATATTATAATCTATGATATTGTTTCATTTAAGTTGAAGTTTAGATATGCAAAACTCAAAGTCAGCTACTGTTTTCATTGATGTATGGAAGAAGGGTGCTGGTGAAGTGGTTGGTGAAGGCATGCACAGTGGATAGTGTATTAGTCAGGATTCTTGAGAGAAAGGTAAGTGAGAAGGGATTTATTGAGGGAACTGGTGATGACAATAGTGCAGGTTGAGAAGCCCCACAATGTGGTTCTGCAAGCTGGAGAATTAGGGAAGCCAGTAGCATGGCTGAATCTAAGGCCAAAAAACCAGAGAAGTCAGTGTAGTAACTCTCAGCCCAATGCTGAAAGCCTAAGAACCCTGGGCATTGCTGGTGCAAGCCCTGGAGTCCAAAGACTGGAGAACTTGGAGTTCTGATGTCCAAAACCAGAAGGGTGTTCCAGCTGTGGAGTCTGGGGTGGTTTGGGGGTGGAAAGTTGCCTTTCCTCTGTCTTTTTGCTCCTGTTCTTAACCCTTCCCTGTGCACAGCTGATTGGATTGTTCCTACTCACATTGAGGGTAGATCTCCTTCCTACTTGATCTGTGGACTCACATGCCAGTCTCCTCAAGACACTTTCTCACACATACACTCATAAATAGTGCCTTAGTAGCTCTTTAGGTATTTTCTCAATCTAGTCAAGTTGACATTGAAAATTAATCATCACAGTTAATATTCACATTAGACTTTTTTTTTGTTTTTTTTGGATGGTACTGGGGATTGAACCCAGCTGTATCACTAAGCTACATCCCCAGACCTTTTTATTTTTATTTTTTTGAGACAAGTTCTCACTAGGTCACCAAGGCTGGCCTCAAATTTTAACAGTTCTCCTGCCTCAGACTTCCAAGTCACTGGGATTATAGGCACACTCCATTGTGCCTTGTTTCACCTTAGAATTCCATTTGTATGTTGATTTTGTATGACAGTTACTTGTTGTCTTTAATAATAAGTTGCTGCTCATTAAAAATATCTATAAGAGTTGACTGAGATTGGGTATATAATGGCAAATGCATATTTTTTATAATTTATGTATGGTATTAATTAGCATAGTGTTATAGTGACTTTATTTTCCAGATTAAAAATCAGAGATGTTATTACTTTTTGGAGGTGAAAAATTAGTCCATGAAATACAAAAAGACTTTGAAAAAATTGGAATTTCCATGCTACGAAATAACTTTTTAGTCTAGCATCAGAATCATATCTGGAACTTTTTAAAAACTTCTCACTCATGTCCTTCTTTCCCATTCTCATTCAGTGGGCAATTATAAATTAGAATGCTCTAAAGATAGTTCTAATGTTCATCTTAGTTGAGATCCACTAATTTATAGAAACAGATTTTAGGCCATCTTAAAAAATCTACACTATATGATCACCAGGATCAGACAGGATTCTTAGTTCTCATAAATGATTAGTACAACAGATATCAGCTCTGCAGTCACTCTTGCTTATGTGAGCACTCTTCCCTCTCTTTTCTTTACTGTGTATTATAGGATCAAACTTAGTTGTGCCACAGCTCTTAAATTCTTTGTTCACTATATACAGAACCACTCTACTGCTGACCTCCTTAGACTTTAAAGGTATTGTGGGACAATTTCTAAATATTGGAATATTTTGGCATTTCCTATCTCACCTATTTTTCTTTAATCATTGGTTGAATAATGGATACCTGAAATTTTCAGACAAGAAGTACAAGATTCTTTTATATTAAACTGAAAGACAGTAAAAGAATGACCTTTTTCTCTTTTTATAGTATAAAAAGAGAAATTATTAGTGCCCTTCTCTTAAGACCATAGGAGGCTGTGGATGTAGCTCAGTGGTAGAGTACTTTCTTAGCAGGCATGAAGCCTCAGGTTCAGTCCTAGTACTGCCAAAAAAAGAAAAAAAAGGAGGTGAAGTTTTAACTGAGAAGACTTAGATATTCTAGGGCTAGTTCCAGTTGTATTCTAAGTAAAATAAATTTCATGGAGGAGGAGTTGGCTTGTCCAAAATATTACAACCAATTTATAGATAAATTCAGAGCTCAAATGATTATTTCATTAAAAAGCAGGTGAACTTTTTTCATGTAATTTGAAATTAGAATTAATGTTTTACACTATTTTATTACCTGATTTTTCAATAAATTATAATCCTTTGCTGTTTATTAATTTCCTTTAAAATAGAAGAACCCAAATAATATTGATTACAGTTAGGAAAATCTTTGTGCAGTATCTTGGAGTTAAAAAAGGAGTCTGCCAGCTGGGCGCAGTGGCTCAAGTGCTGTAATCCCAGCACTTAGGGAGGCTGAGACAGGAGAATCACAAGTTCAAAGCCAGCCTCAGCAATAGTGAGGCGCTAAGCAACTCAGTGAGACCCTGTCTCTACATAAAACACAAAATAGGGCTGGGGATGTGGTTCAGTGGTCGAGTACCCCTGAGTTCAATCCCTGGTACCGAAAAAAAAAAGGAGTCTGCCATCAGTTGATTTTTGTCAACATGCCATAGAAATTTCCTTTTTCTTTATGATAATGCTGTACAAGTTTTCTAGGGAATGGAGTTCGTATAAAGATATACAATTCTTCAGCTTCCTTTTTGCTTATTGTAGAAATTATAAGCCATATAGTTGTTTTAAAATTTTTCCATTCAGTTGCATGGGAAAGTAATGTATCATATGTAACAATGAATCCCACTCTTTTATATAATTAATTACAATGAACCAATTAAAAATGTAAAAAAAAAACCTTTGGAAATAATTGAACATGCTATTTTTTCATTCCTTTTCTTAAATAGCTTTCTTGTTTCAAGTTTCTTCTTTATTTAATGTTGCATCAGTAATGTATTTTTAATAAACTTATTCTATTTGTTTTCTCTTCAATGAATTTCAGTTAAAGAGAAATTGACTGCGGATCCAGACAGTGAAATAGCTACAACCAGCCTAAGGGTTTCTCTTCTATGTCCAGTAAGTGTTAACTGATCATTGTTTTCAGGAAATTTAACAAACATTATATACATTTACCTTTTTTTTAAAAATGATGGTACTGCGGCTTGAACCCAGGGGCACTGTATCACTGAGCTACATCCCCTGACCACTTTATTTTTTATCTTTAGTCAGTGTTTCTCTGAAGTTGCTGAGCTCGTCTTGAACTTGGAAGTCTCTTGCCTCAGCCTCCTCAATTGCTGGGGTTATAGGCATGTACCATCATGCCCAGCACATTTCTTATTTTTAATTAGGTGTTTCTCGTATCTGAGAAATTCTTTAATTTTAAAATATGACCATCTTTGTCATAGCTTGTAAAAACTGGGAAGCTGTCAAAGCATAGGGTTTGTAATTTAAACAAGTGTAAAAGATTCTCTCTACCCTTACTAAGACTTGTAGAAATATTGCTTGTGATTAATGACTCTCTCTTAAGCTCACTTGTAAAGTCTCAAAATAAGGAAGTTTATTGCTTAGTAGGTATTTATTAAAACTTGCATTTTTAATAGTACTCTTCTGAATAAAAATTTAGGCATGATTACTCATATATCCAACTTAGCCATTTTGCCTAACTAATCTACTCAGCCTAAATAATGTGTGTGTGTGTGTGTGTATGTATCCATCCCTAGGAATATGAGGCAGAATGAATCATTTGCACGGAAATAAATATATGGTTAAACAAGCAGTGAAACCCATGGAGAACAAGTCTTTTTTTTTTTAATTGTTAATATTTTTTTGGTTGTAAATGGACGCAATATCTTTATTTATTTATTTTTATGTGGTGCTGAGGATCGAACCCAGTGCCTCGCACATGCGAGGCAAACATTCTACCACTGAGCCCCAGCCCCAGCCCAAGAACAAGTCTTAAGAAAATGTTTTGTTAATGTTTATTTCTCAACTAATTTGTTAGGTCTACCAATAGTAGGGATGATTGTTGAATACGACCTCGTATGAAAACGTATGAAAAATTAATAGTAAATTAATTTGACATTTTGATTACCTTTTATTCTATAATCAAATTAATCATATCTACATTGGGGAGCAAGTGTGAAGAATGAAAGGACACATCTGTTTCCTGATTTGCCTCAATTGTTCAGGCAGGGCTGATATTGAAAGCTTTTTATAATGACATCTTCTTAACCTAAGATGATGGATTTACTGAATTCCTAAAGGAAGAAAGAAGTTAAACAGAAATTAAATGATATTTGTCCTACGTCTTAGTCTTTTATAATTTATAAAAGCTTAAACACAATATAAAAAAGTCATTAGCTCATGAATTAGTTTATAATACTGTACTTTACATAGCTTTTTTTAACAAGTCTTTTTGGAGGAAGGGGTAATTGCTAAGGGAATTCCTGCTTATTATAAACTTTCGTAAATTTTTTATTTGCAAATGATGCAAGTACCCATCATATCCTAAAAAAGGAAAAGGAAAGTTAGTAATCACAAGATGAAGATATTCAAAACTTAGCCTCTCCCCTGATATCAAGTTTGAGAAAATAGGTGTGTATTTATCAAATAAATATTTAAAGTTGAGTAATTGCTTTTAAAAAACAGAAATGTGAGGATTAGCATGTAATAATACAAAGCAAAAAAAAAAAAATACAATGAAGGTAGTAAAAGCCATCAAATCCTTGGTGCACACCTGTAATCCCAGTAACTCTGGAGGCCAAGACAGGAGGACAAATTCAAGGCCAGCCTCAGCTATTTATTTATCTATTTTTTTATTTTTTGGTTATTGTTTTATTTATTTGTATGCAGTGCCTGAGACTTGAAGCCAGTGTCTCATGCACGCTAGGCAAGCGCTGTACCACTGAGCTACAACCCCAGCCTCAGCCTCAGCAATTTAGCAAAACTCTGTCTCAAAATAAAAAAAGGGCTGGGGACATGGCTCAGGGGTAGCACCTCTGGGTTCAGTACAAAAACAAACAAAAAACACCAATCATCTTGAATATATTTTTCTTTCTGTGACTTTTCTTCTTATTCCTCTTAATAACCAGTCTTAGGGAAGCTGTTTTGCCTCCAGGCTTTTAAATTTATTGTTTAAAATTATTTAATTAAATAATTATATAAATGTTGTCACATCTGTGTTATAAAGGAAACTAGTAATTTTTTTAATATTTTTTTTTTAGTTGTAGATGGACACAATATCTTTATTTTTTTTTATGTGGTGCTGAGGATCGAACCCAGTGCCTCACACATGCGAGGCAAGCGCTCTACCACTGAGCTACAATCCCAGCCCTAAACTAGTTTTTTTTTTTTTTTTTTTTTGGTACTGGAGATTGAACTCAGGGGCACTCCACCACTGAGCCACATCCCCAGCCCTATTTTGTGTTTTATGTAGAGACAGGGTCTCACTGAGTTGCTTAGTGCCTCGCCATTGCTGAGGCTGGCTTTGAACTCGCGATTCTCCTGTCTCAGCCTCTGTAAATGCTGGGCTTACGGGCGTGCACCACCATGCCCGCCTTAAACTAGTATTTTTTAACATTTAGAAAACTGATTCACAGACCCGAGAAGTAGAGAATAGTAAGATGAAAGTTTTAAAAATTTTATGTGTTTACCGATATATTTATCCTCTCCTCTTTTCTCCAAATACTGATTCATCTGTTCCTGCTTTCATGGTTCCTTGCCACCCCATTTCATTGTACAACACCAATTTAGAGAACAGATAAATTTAGAAAAGTAGGTAAGTTTAATTATCCATATAAATCCCTGGAGAAAGTCTTGTTTTCCTGCATTTGTGCTTTAAAAGTATCTACAGTTAGGCTAACATGTGATATTTACAACATTTAACACTTACATAAATCATTTATTCATGTAAAACACTCCACTGTAAATCTTGGAAGTTTTATTTGTGGAATTATTGGGAATTTTATAGTTCATGTTTTTCCCCATTTTATTAGAAAATGTTAATCATATTTTGCTTGGACCTCTTAATTTAATGGGCCAGCTTTTAATTCTTCTTCCTATATCCCCTCACTCTTCCCTCTTTAGTTCCAAAAGCTTTAGCAGTTTTTTCAAAATTCAGATTACAGAAAAAAGAACTGTAATTATAATACTTTCCTGAGTTTCTATTTAGTTAAAGGGATAATTTCTTTACAGTTACTCAAGAACTGTGAGGTCATATATTTTATACTAAAAAATAAAACAACGAAGACAACTCATTTATATTTCAGATTTATAGAATAAAAAAATGATATGTTCCCTTTGAAATATGTAAATATGCAGCTCACTATATATTTGAATCGCCCTGGTTGTAATGTACAGAGCTCAGAATAAATGAGTTTCCCTTATTGATGTGCTAAAGGCAATGAAAATAAATTAAAAAATTTTTGCTCTTTGAGAATATTTTGGTTCTAATTTATTAGCAATAGAGCTGGACAAATCTTTCAGAACCCATTTTTTGAGATCTTAACTAGACCTGTAAACCCAAATATAAATGACTGGAGTTGATAGAAGGAAAACAAACAAACTCTGGACATTTATTTATGGAATATTTATTATTATGAAAAAGTTGTGAAGTTTTTCTTAATAGCTTTTTTGCTTATCTTTTTCTTTTTAGTACTGAGGATTGAACTCAAGGATACTTGACCACTGAGCCACATCCCCAGCCCTATTTTGTGTTTTATGTAGAGACAGGGTCTCACTGAGTTGCTTAGCGCCTCGCCGTTGCTGAGGCTGGCTTTGAACTCTCGATTCTCCTGTGTCAGCCTCCCTAAGTGCTGGGATTACAGGCATGTGCTACCTCGCCTGGCTTCCTTGCTTGTTATAATAAAAAAATACTTATTGATATTTCTAGTTCGTGTGTGTGCACATGTATGTATGCACAGTACTGGGGATTGAGCCAGTGCTTTACCACTGAGGTACATGGCCAACCCTCCCCACACACACACTTTTTTTTTTTTTTTTCTTTTTTTTAATAAAAAGATGCCATCTCACTAAATTGCCCAGGCTGGCCTCAGATTTGACATTCAGCCACCTGAGTAGCTGGGATTACAGATGTGCACCACCATGCCTGGCCCTAGGCTCCTTTTGATATAGGGTGATTGAAACTTTTATCTAGAGTGTTTTCTCTTGAAGTAGCATCAGTTGTAGTGTAGCACTATTGGGAGTAGGGTTAATGGAACTAGAAAACACACATGGGAGTTGTTTACAAAATATTTATTTGCAAATGATGCAAATATTTGATGCCCTATAAAGGGAAAAAGGAAATCTGTAATCACAAGATGAAGATAGTCAAAGCTTAGCATCTCCTCTCATATCATTTGAGAAAACAGACACCTACCTATATTTCAGATAAAATTTAATGTTTAGTGCCTGTTTTTAAAAATCAGGAATATGAGAATTATCACATAGTGCTTATTTTATGATTTTTTTGAAGCAAGGCATTTGTGAACTTGATTGGAGGATCTCCCTAGGGAGCACAGCTACTCGTACACCCCTAATATTTACCATATTGTATAACTGGTATTACTTTTGTGTCATAAGTTTATAGATTGTTCAGAGGCCCTTTTTAATTCTTCATCACTACATCCGATTGAAGTAAGGAGGAAACAGTGTTACTGCAGAGATAGGGAAAGAGGCCCAGAAAGGTTAAATGCCTTTCCTAGAGGCACAGTAAATCTCTGGTGCCAGAACAGTTAATTTCCTTGGTAGAATAGGAAATTGCACATTTCCTTGAAAGTTTTCTAAGCCAGAAGTCCTTTCCTCATTTATTCCTCATTGATTCTCAAGCCTTTATATTTTCTAAGCTCACAAATATGCGGTTACTTGGCAAATAATGTCATCAGTGAAAGAAGATAACTTCTATACTGTGTGGTCATTGTGGACTTTGTGGACCCCAAGTGCTACAAGGTGTCTTCCAGGGAAGAAGGTCATGATATGACAGCTCCCTGTACAGGTTTCTGGACCACATCTCTACTTTCTCCACAGCTAGCAGCTCAGGGAACAGATGAAGTAGATTTCCTTGTACATGGAATAGATTCAGCCTGTCAACTCAGGCAACACTTGCAAGGTGGGAAGAAAAGTCTCCTAACCTGCTGGAGGTGCTGGAGACCCATCAGAATTGCTGGTAATGACGCCCAGTGAAAGGAGATATACAGAACACACACACATGCTTCCTCAGACTTGCCACTTAGTCATAGTTCCACAAATGGAGAGTGGGTGATACTGATTGAGTTTTGTCCTTTGAACTACTCTCATTCAGAGTTGAGGTTGATAGTAAATATTATATCCAATTAGATCTCATGGTGACTTGCAGTATTTAATAACACATTCTTTTTTCTTTTTCTAACCCCTGGTTAGGTGGCTAACTTTTTTTCAAATTAGGGACTGCTTTAAGAATTTGAGCTGGGTGCGGTGGTACAAACCCGTAATCCCAGCTACTGAGAAGACTGAGGCAGTAGGTTCACAAATTTGAGTCCATCCTGGGCAATTTAGTGAGACCCAATAAATTCAATAATAATAATATTAATGGCAGCAACAACGTTTGTTGTAGTTTTCTTAGTCACTGTGTTTGATATTTAAAGAAATATTGTCATTTTTTTAAGCTGCACATAAATTTCACAGAAAATGTGCTTATTAATTTTCTTTCACCTCAATGAAAAATAAACACAGCCAGCGGCTTGGGAGGCTGAGGAGGATGGCCAGTTCAAAGCCAGCATCAGCAACTTAGTGAGGCCCCAAGCAACTCTGTGAGACCCTGTCACTAAATAAAATACAAAAAGGGGCTGGAGATGTGGCTCAGTGGTTAAGTGCCCCTGGGTTCAATTCCTGTTACCAAAAAATAAACACAGTGTGCTCTAGGTCAGAACACAAACACATTTTATTTTAGGAAATTTTTTTTATCAAAGCTTAAATTTTGAACAAGTCGTTTAATACTTCCTTTTCTCTCTCTTTTAAAGCTTGGTAAAATGAGGCTGACAATTCCATGTCGAGCCCTTACATGTTCTCATCTGCAGTGTTTTGATGCAACTCTTTATATCCAAATGAATGAGAAAAAACCAACCTGGGTTTGTCCTGTCTGTGATAAGAAGGCTCCATATGAACACCTTATCATTGATGGGTATGTCACTTTTAAGGTTTTTTTGTTGTTTTTTGGGGGTTTTTTTGGGGGGGGTTGGTACCTCGAAATAACCATTATTATCTCGATTTGTTACTTGTCAGGTTTGGGATAAAAATTCTACAAATAATATTTTCTAAGTTATAAGTTTTTAGAATACTCATGATTTTAGAAATCAGTATTTTAAAAGTCAGTAGTCACTGTTATGAACATTCTTAATTTGATGTCCGTTTGTTTTGAAAACACATACTTGTCAGTGCCTCCTGATGTTTACCATTTAAAGCACCTGTGGTTCTAAACAGGAAATGCATCTACCTTTTCCTAACATGAGCTCATCTATCTCCAGAACATGCAGACCATATTGGAGAAAGCATGAAAGAATTGTGAAATTCTGGCACACTCAAGCTCATCGAAAACTTGTGCTTTTTAGTACAAAAGCCTGTTTCTGGAGATTAGGTCGAACTTCGAACTTCAATCATGGTCCTTCATACCTATTCTCCCGCTGTAAAGGCTCCTACAACTGATCAACACCCCAAATAACAACTTCCTTTGTTTTTCTCTTTGTATTTCTATTCTTGTCTTTTCCTTCTTTCAGTTTTCTTTTTCCTTTTTATCTTACCCACCTACTGCATCACAGTAATAATTTTCTTTAACACTCCTATGTTCTGTCTGTTGTATCAGACATCTTAGTATGATTGTATAGCTTCCTTTGAAACAAACCAACAAATATTTTCTGTACTCTCCAGCAAAATTTAGGGCAGCTTACCTATAGTATTTAAGAAAACATGGAAGTCTAAAGGTGATAATAGAAATGGAATATATTTATCAATATAGTTGTAACTTAGAAGGTGTTAGTCACTGGGAAAAGTATGTAATAAATATTTTATGTTTAATTTTTCAGAAATGGCAATGATCACTAACTAGTAAATCTGAATTGATAGTATTTTACCAACTCTATATATTGTGTAGCTTTAGGTTTCCCCTTTCTTGTAATAAAGGCCACACACACACATATACTCACTTTTAAAGAAAAATTGAAAAACACAGGAAATCAAAAGCTTTTTTTGATATATAATTTTCTGGTTTTGTTTTCACATAATTATGATTGTATACTATTAATAATTTAACATTGTAACCTAAGAATTTGATCATAATTAATTTTGTGCATTCTCTATAAATATCATTTTAAATGTCTACATATTTTTTAAGGAGCCTTAATATTCATTACATACTTTTAGATGTATTGCTTTGGTTTATCAAGTAATACATGCCTATTATAGGCAATTTGGAATGTGTTAGAAATATATACTACTCACAGAATTTTGTTTATAAAATGTAAATTTTTTGTTGGCCTTTTCTCACGTTTTATTCCATGTTATTAATAATCTTTGACAATGTCATTTTTCATGATTACGTGATATTTCCTTAAATAAATATACCGCAATTTAGATAGCTATTATCTATTCAGCATTGTGTTTTGAAAACAAATACAATTTTACCTGTTCTATTTTGTTTGTCCTCATTTATACTTGTATAAACATAGAAGATTTGAATATTAGAACAGTAGTATTTCTAATCTATCTATTCAACTGAAATGTGTTATCCTAAGGAAAAACTGTTTTTTATAGCTTGTTTATGGAAATCCTAAAGTACTGTACAGACTGTGATGAAATACAGTTTAAAGAAGATGGCTCTTGGGCACCAATGAGATCGAAAAAGGAAGTACAGGAAGTTTCTGCCTCTTACAATGGAGTTGATGGTGAGTGGTAGTTTTTCACAAGGGTAGGGTAGTCTCCCTGCTGCTGTAAACCATGGTGTTCAATATTAAAATGAATACATTTTTTAAAACCCTGAGCATTTTATGGATAGTTCTATAATTACTAAATTGATTTAATGATCAGAAGTGGTAGAACACCTTTTAAGTTCACTTTTTTTTTTTTAATATTTTGGCAATTGTAGATAGACAGAATGCCTTTATTTTATTTGCTTATTTTTATGTGGTCCTGAGGATTGAACCCAGTGTCTCACATGTGCTAGGCAAGCACTCTGCCACTGAGCTATAGCCCCAGCCTCTTAGGTTCACTTTTGGCCCAACTTTTGAATTTTTCTGATATTAGATTTCAAAGCAATGTAATCTAATAAGTCATTTGTAAAGTCAAGTTGTATCCTTTAAAAATTTTTAAATTTTGTTACAAAGTAGTAAACATTCCCTTTTCATTTGCGCGCGCGCGCGCGCGCGCGTGTGTGTGTGTGTGTGTGTGTGTGTATACACACACGTCTGTATATATACACTCAAATGGGAAAAAAATACACTGTTAATATTTTTGCTGGAAGTAGGTTATAAGTTTTTTAATGTTGATACTTCCCAAGAATGTCAGGTACTATATAGCTAGACATATGTAATACATACAGTTTGAAGCCAGGCATTGTGGCACATGCCTGTAATCCCAACAACTTGGGAGGCTGAGGCAAGAGAATCCCAACTTTGAGGCCAGCCTTAGCAACTTTGTGAGACCCTATCTCAAATTTAAAATAATAATAATAAAAAAGGGGGGGCTGGGATTGTAGCTCAGCGGTAGAGCGCTTGCCTCGCATGCGTGAGGCCCTGGGTTCGATCCTCAGCACCACATACAAAGCAATAAAATAAAGACATTGTGTCCATCTACAACTAAAAAAAATTTAAAAAAAAAAAAAAAAAAAAGGGCTGTGGATGTAGGTCAGTGGTAAACTGCCCCTGGGTTCAATTCCTAGTACCACAAGATATTTTATATAAATAGTTTCTTCTCTCTTAGTATTGGTTTTTCAAAATAATCCTTTAGTAACCAATAATAAATAGTAGTTTTAAACTTCCAGAGCCTCTGTTTGTTTTCTACTTTCTAACCCCAAAATTTCACATGAAACAGTAGCACCTGAAGAGAAAATGGAAGGAAGGGAGTGAACTTCCATAAATGGTTGGCATTGTTCAAGACTTCAAATATTTCTACTGATACATTAATCCATAGGGACACTGAGGAAAGAAATGAAGATGTCATAAGTCTTCTTTTTGTATTTCATCATTCCTATGCAGGATGCTTGAGCTCCACATTGGAACATCAGGTAGCTTCTCACAACCAGTCCTCCAATAAAAACAAGAAAGTAGAGGTGATTGATTTAACCATAGACAGTTCCTCTGATGAAGAGGAGGAAGAGCCATCTGCCAAGAGGACCTGTCCTTCCCTGTCTCCCACATCACCACTAAATAATAAAGGGTAAGTGCTGAGACCTTAAAATAAAGTCATTGTGAAAGTTAGTAGGGATTAAAGACCTGCCAAATAAAATGATTATGCTTGATTATAAAACTTAGGTTGAAACCAGGCACAGTGGTATACACTAATCCCAGCAACTCAGAAGACTAAGGCAGGAGGATCACAAGTTGAGGCCATTCTTGGCAACTTATTGAGACCATCTCTGAAAAAGTGAAAAACAAATTTTAAAAAGAGGGAGAGAGGACTGTAACTCAGTGGTAGAGTACCCTTCATTTTAGTCCTCAGTACTCGGCCCTCCCACGCACACCCTCAAAACACCCTTAGGCTTAATTTTCCCCGGGTATGTGATATTCTCAAGGGATTAGCACTAAAATGCATTAAAAGGGTCACTGGATATAGAATTCATCATATCAAAAGATGATTCTAACACAAAATGCTGTCAAACATTGGTGTACATCAGAATCACCAAGAGTTTATCAAAACATGCTTCTATGTCTGAGTAAGGACTGAGGAAATATGTGTTTCTGGTTCCCAGCTGATCCTGATACTGCACATAGAATCTAGAACATTTGCTAAGAACAAGAAAATGTATGCTGTAAAATTAACCCCAAGTTGAGTGTTTCTATGAAGCTGGCAAGGAAAGAAGTTAAGGATGACTTAGGGTTTAGTATACAGTATTTTCTGTTTTGCAGACTTGTTTCCCATATTTCCCATTAGTCACATGTTAGTAATAATGTACCCTAGTTATGCTTCAGTTCAGTTCATGAAACACTGTTATTTACCTTATGTAAAACACCTTCTTGCTAGTCATGGATGATAATAAAATGAGTAAGTGCAGTCCTAACCTTAAAGAGGGTAACATTTTTCTAAGAGGTAGAAAAAAGTAGCAAACTCTAGATGTACTCTTAAACAGCTGTTAATCCCATAAACACATAGGTGATTCTCAGCAAAAAGATTTCATGTGTTACCGAGGCATAATTGTAAGCACACCAGTAGTGAATCTTGAAATAAATGCCTCCATTTTAGAGGAGTACATCAAGAAAAATATGTGGCATTTTGTAACAGAGTAGTAACTCTTCAGAAAATTTCACATGAAACAGTAACACCTGAAGAGAAAATGGAAGGAAGGGAGTGAACTTCCATAAATGGTTGGCATTGTTCAAGACTTCAAAGTTAAAGACGAAAATTGACACCAGACCAAGAGCAAACATTTCTGTGATTGGAGTCAAATTATTTTTTAAGATTGATACTTCATGAGGAAACCGAAAGATTTTAAACATCATACAGTTTGATAATTTCATTCTAGAGTAGCTGATCTCAGCATACAGACAGATAGGAAGACAGTAAATGCAGAATCATTGCTCTAAATATTAAACACTAATCCTGTTCTGTGAACATTTCCTCTGAGGAAAGCCTGCCTCAATGGCTATTATTCAGCAAGTCTGACCTTGTTATTACATCAGCTTGTTTTATAAATCTGAAGGAGAAAAAAAAGTCAGGTTACCTGAAGCTGGCATAGTTAAAACAATGAATTTTAATTCCAAGATGTTTTTTTGTACTGGGAATTGAACTCAGGGGTACTTGACCACTGAGCCACATCCCCAGCCCTATTTTGGGTTTTATGTAGAGACAGGGTCTCACTGAGTAGCTTAGCATCTCTCCATTGCTGAGGCTGGCTTTGAACTCGTGATTCTCCTGTCTCAGCCTCCCTAAGTGCTGGGATTACAGGCGTACACCACCGCACCCAGCTTTAATTCCAAGATATCTTACCTTTTCTTTTGTGTGTGGTGCTAAGGATCAAACCTGGGGCCTTGCACATGCTAGGCAAATACTCTGCCATAGATTTACAATCCCAGTTCAAGAGATTTTATAAATATCAATCCATAGTATGACCAAATACATAGTTGGCCTATATCCTCAGGTTCCATATCCATAAAGTCAACCAATCTCAGATTAAAATTTTGGGGGAAAAAACTGTATTTGTACCAAGCACACAGACCTTCTTCGCCTTGTCATTCCCTAGTTAATACTGTATAACAGCTATTTATATTATGTTAGATATTATAAGTAATCTAGAGATGATTTAATGTCTTTAGGAGGATATGTTTAGGTTATATGCAAAAAACCATGACTTTTTAAAAAAATATAATATCTTTATTTTATTTATTTATTTTTTTATGTGGTGCTGAGGATCGAACCCAGTGCCTCATGCAAGCGAGACAAGTGTTCTACCACTGACTCACAATCCCAGCCCCCACATGACATTTTTTTAATAAGTTACTTGAGCATTCTTGGATTTTGGTATCTGTAAGGCATCCTAGAACTAGTCCCTCACAGATACTAAGCAACAACTGTATTGTCATATGATTTTTGTTTTAATGCCAAAATTGCAGCATTAAAATATTTCATAAAACTGAGTATATACATATTTTTGTTTAATCACACCATTTTATACTCTTTAGAATACTAATAATAGTCACATGTGTACCTGTAAACTGTACAGTAGCTATACTTTCTGACTATACATTGTTTCCTTAAGAAAAACTTAATTGTTTAGAAATCTAATGTTTTTACTTTGGATATTTATTTTGCTGTTTCTCTGTTTATTATGTTTGCAAAATTACATTAGATGCATTAATTAATTTTTTAGTTTCCCAGAGACTAATTGAGCCCAGATACAGTATTGCAAATGCCAGATCTTTTTCTATTTCCAGATAAAAACAAGAAATCTAAAATTTACTTTAGGAGGAGAATAACACCATAGCTCATACACCATTTCCCGTAAAGAGTAGCCCATAAGTAGAAACCTAAGCACAGTATATGTGTTACTGTGCAATGTCAAGGTGGAAATGTATTTTAAAACGTTACCACAGAATTCAAAGAAAAAGCAGCCATAAAATAAAACAAAATTAAATTAAAAAAGGAAAAGCGGCCATCTAGGAATTAGAAAGACATCGCTAGATGTAAAATTTAATGATTTACATCACTAAAATGTAAAATATTTTGTTGTCTTCAACAACTGTTTGGTTCATACAGAAATTTCTCACACAATTTAGCATACCAAGATGTTTGCAAAGACTAGCATTTCAATTGCTTTTTTCTCTCTCATACTCTCATAGGCATTGTCAGAGGACATAGCTAACGGAACATGGTACTTTTTATAGATGTAAGAGATTTAAGTTTCCATTAGATGGAACACTTTAGTAAGGTACATAAGTAGTTTATGCTTCATACTTCTTTCATAAAAATGTGGTAGATATTCATAACCAGAACTCTCTCTCTCCTGGAAGTCCAGCTTTGGTGTCTTTTGGAATATTCTGCTCCATTGAAGTTGCATCCCCTCACCCCAGGTACTTTACATGAAGTATCATAAGCGAAAGATAGTTGCTTTATTCCTTCATTCTTCATTATTTTCTCTATCTTATATGCTTATTAGCTTCTTATACAACAGATGAACATATGACCCTTATTTTTTTTACCCAGGACTGTCATAATTTTTTCATTTTCTTTCTCAAATCAGTTATTTATTCCCTTTTTATCACTCCTTTCTCCCTCTTTTTTTTTTTTTTTTTTTGGTCCCCCTTCCCATTTCTTCCCCATTTCTTAATTTTTGGTAAAGAAAATGATTTAATTTTCCAGCTTTTAAAATATATTTTACTTTGTTTTTCTTGAGCCCTTTTTCTCTTTCTTCAGTTAGAATCTTCTCCCTTTAAAAACTCTCCACCATTTTTGTTTGTTTGTTTTGTTTTTGAGGTTCTGGGCATTGAACCCAGAGGCCTTACACATGCTAAGCAAGCACTCTACCACCAAACCACATCCCCAGCCCTGTTAATTTTCGAGCATGACTTTCCCTGGTGTTGCTGCCTTAATTGGTTTAAGCAGGTCTTTTGTGCAAACATTGTGCTGATGACTTGCTGATCATTAGAGGTCCCAAGATAAACTACCCAGTTTTCATTCTTATCAGGCTTACAAATTTGGGGTCCAGCTTTTTACTCCTAACTGTTGAGATTCCTGCATTCTCCTAGTCTTATTTTCTTTGCTAAAACATGCCTGTACTTCTCACTAGCCAACTTTCTGTACTTATTTTGAAAGGTTTCAGAATTTTCTATTGTAAATACCTCTCACTCATGTACTATTTCAGTGGCTTAGTTGTGCCTTTCCCTGCACTCTGAGGGTATAGGTAATGATATTTCAAAGACGGTGTTGGTTTATGAATGCTGAATACCATTGCCCCACCTGGTTCTCCCTCTGAAAAATGCTGTTATTGCATTCAAACTATTTCTTAATAATTGTGGATAGTCTATATGTTGTTTTGCTTGTTTTATTTCTAGCATAAAACCTAGGGCACACTGTGAGTTGCAGCCATTTCTTTGTAAAACTTAAAAATTAAACTGACTTGTGAAAATTATGTAAATATTTCCTTCTTACAGCATTTTAAGTCTTCCACATCAAGCATCTCCAGTATCCCGCACCCCCAGCCTTCCTGCTGTAGACACAAGCTACATTAACACCTCCCTCATCCAAGACTACAGGCATCCTTTCCACATGACACCCATGCCTTATGACTTACAAGGTGAGTCACTGGTTTTTCTGTATTGGCACACCATATTATGAATGTCTTTGATCTATATAGTTTAAGGAAGAATTGGAAAATTGAGAATAGGGCCTTGGACTCAGGGAATTGAGAGAAATAATATACTGTGGTCATAAAAACCAACATATTTCCTAGATGGTTCCTTCATCAATAGCCAGTGTTTCACTAGTGCAATGATGGTTAGGTTTTCTGAGCTTCAAAATATTTTACAAGTTGTTTTTGAACAACTTCAAACTTGGGACTTTAATTTTGATATTGATGAGCATTATTTTTTGTTCCCTAATTCTAGTTGTAATGAGCAGAGATTATGGGTAACAATGTTGTATTATCTTTTAGATAATGCTGAATGGAGACATTTTGAAAGTCTTAATTTTGGTTCTCCTGAACCTGATCCTTTTCTTCAAAAGCAATTTAAAATGTTAGTTTACTCATTTGTATACAATATTTTGAGTTCATAACAATCATTTACATTATCAAAGAATTGCAACTTGTTTTCATGTATCTTTGTAATTTAATAATATATTAAAAACATTTTGCTTTTATTACAAAAAGGCACATATGCTCTTTCTACAAAATTCAGTACAGACATGTACAGTGAAAATTTTCCTCTACCCTTCTCCCGAGCCCACTCTCCAAAAGTTATAGCTGTTCTTAATAGCTTGCTAAGTATCTTTCCATATCTTTTTACCACATAGATGAAACATGACTAACCATGGTGCTACACATTTTGTAGATCATCATGTTATAATATGTTCTAGTGCAGATAGTGAGTGGATCCCCAGAGTACTTGTTGTCATATTTTTATCTACATCTGCTTATTGTCCTTTTTCAGTAATTTATATATAATGAGGCATTTCATTTGTGTTGATTGACTTGCTTTTCAAATTACACATTGGGCGATGTAGACAAGAATTTGGATTGGAAGGGGTCAATTTGCAGTGAATCCCAACAACTGGGGATCAGGACTGGGCCTTGAATGTACGCCACCCCAGATCTCAGGCACCCTCCCCATAAGGTCTTTCTTTCCCTTCATGCCACTGCAGAGATGCTAGAATGTACATATGATAGTAAATGAGTGAATTTGAGAAAGAGAAGGAAAATCTTTGTTACAACTTGCTTGACTTCTTTCAACTTTAAATTTTTCTCATCTAAAATCAGGCCATAAATAATCACATTCCTCACGAGGTACTTGTGGACCGTAAGTTACAGTAGATTGAAAGGTTAATTAAAGGGAGTCAGAGCAAGGGATCAGTGTTAGATTTAATAGGTGAGTGATGGCCCATATCCCTCCAATGCTCTCAAATGGAGTGACAGGGAGAGCAAATCACTGCTAAGACTTGGACTTCAACCTTTATAATTAGGAGATGGGAGAGATAAAACATTCAGCCTAACTCTTCATGTTTAGATAAAATTCTAAATGACAGAATATTTCTATTTGTTTTTGGAGTATTGGGGCATTTGGAAGGGTTTCTTTGTTTTTTTGTTTTTGGTTGTTTTGTTTTTCTTCTTTTCTTTGTTTTCTTTTTGTTTTTGGGGGTTTTGGTTTTTTTTTTTTTTTTTTTTCAAAACTAAAATAATTTTTTCTCCCACAGGATTAGATTTCTTTCCTTTCTTATCAGGAGACAATCAGGTATGTTATATGAAAACAAAATTACTGTTATTTTAATTATGTATTCAAAAGTGTAAAATGTAGCCAGGAGAAATAATAAATTGCCTTAGAAAATGCAGAGTGAGCATACCCATTATTGCTGTGGCATTAATAATTTATAAAAGTTCCTAGTTTCATCATTGTCTGAGCAGATAGTAAGAACAGTGTTGGTTTGTTGGTTAAACAAACAGGGAAGTTCATATTGGCTGATAGATTTCTTGGCCAAATACAGTCATGCACCGCAATGTTTTGATCAAGGACAAAACACGTATGTGACAGTGGTCTCCTAAGATTACAGTGGAACTGAAAAATTCCTGTTGCTTAATGACATTGTAGCCATTGTTATGTCAAAGCACAACACATTACTCATGTTTGTGATGATGCTGGTATAGACAAATCTCTACTTCCAGTGGTATGAAAGTATAGCACATAAAATTATGTACAGTGCATAATACTTGATAATGATAATAAATGGCTGTTAAATGGCAGCAGCTTCATATACCTCACTGCATCTCTTGATTGCATCATTTTCTCTTGTGCTTGATTTAATGTCGTGTTGCTTTGTTCATTCTGGCCCCTAACCATACAAAATTCACTGCTGGTGTTGCCAATCAGAGGGCATCAAGTTATTGTCCTGCAATCAAAATTAAATGTCATTAAGAGGCTAGGAGTATATTGCTCAGTGTGCTCACACTTGTCTGGCGTGTTCAAGATTCAGTACTTGGCACCACACATACACATACAATAAGTGATTAAGGACTAGAATTGCAAAACATTAGTGATGGTTATTGCTCATCAATCGGGCATGTCCCATTCCACCGTAGCTGTGAACTTGAAAGACAAGAACAAAGGGAAGCTGTTGAAGGTTCTGCTTTGTTGAAGACAACAAGGCTTGAAAGCACCCATTGCAGTGTTCTACAGGAGCCATAAGAAGTCCTGTGATCCCGCTTCTCTCCCAGGATGCCCTCCTGAATTGTGCCAGTGCAGTGAAGCATTATTACATACCTTTCAAGTTTTGCTTATTATTTAGAACACTTCCACACATCCTATTAATGATCTTTATCCTAGTATCAAAATAGTTTTTCTCCCTGCAAACACCACCTCTTTGATCCAGCCAATGAATGAATCAAGGAATTACAGCAGCTTTCAAGGCCTACTACCTGAGGAGGTCCTCTGTCCAGGGTAGGGCTGCAGATGAGGAGGACACAGAAGATGCTCATGCAGTTCTGGAAGGATTACGTTTATGAATCATAAACGTGTTTTGGGCTGAGGTCACCAAGAAGTGTATGAATAGGATCTAAAAGAAGATGCTCAAGAGGTTTGTCCATAACTTCAAAGGGTTTGCCAAGGATGAGGAGATTGCAAAAATCCACAAGGCTGTGGTAGAGATGGCAAACAACTTTAACGTGGGTGTGGAGGAAGATGACACTGAGGAACTCCTAGAGGTGACTCCTGAGAAATTGACTATTCAGAAGTTGTTGAAATTGAAAAAGGAATGCATAGCTAAAGAAGAAGCAAAAGAAAAGGAAACTGTGGGAAAAGAAAAAGAAGAATCCCTAAGAAAATTCAAAGTAAAGGGTATAGAAGATTTGCAGACCTCAACAAGGGCCTTACATTTTTTAAACCATGAAACCCAACACCAAAAGGTTTTCATTAAGAGAGAGGAATGTTAGTGGTGCATTGTCTGCTTACAAGCAAAGCTGTAATGAAAAAGGAAAAAACCAAGGAACTCATTGTGGACAAATTTCTAAAGAGTGCCACCTCTTCAGGAAGAGCCTCAGGAGAGACTCCAGAAGACAATATTGTTAAGATGACAGCTCTATGCTTGTCATTTTCCCTGAAGACCTTTCAGTGGGGACAGGATGTAGAGATAGAAGACAGTGGTAATGATGCCCCTGTGTAAGCCCAGGCTACTTTGTGTGTGTGTGTGTGTCTTAGTTTTTAACAAAACAGTTAAACATGCAAAAAATGAAAATTTTCAAAAGCTTATAGAATAAGGATATAAAGAAAGAAAATGTTTTTTATAGATATACAGTATGTTTATGTTTTAAGCTAAGTGTCGTTACAAAGAATCAGTTTTAAAAAAAGCCAGGTGCAGTAGTGGCATGCACCTGTAATCCTAGTTACTTGGGAGGTTGAGGCAGGAAGACTACAAGTTTGAGGCCAGCCTGGGCAACTTAGCAGGACCCTGTCTCAAAATACAATGGCTGGGGATGAAGCCCTGTGTTGAAGGACTTGCCTAGCATGTGTGAGGCCCTGGGTGCAATATCCAGTACCAAAAAAGAAAAAGGAGAGAAAGTTTAAAAAAGTGTAAAAACTTATAAAGTAAGAAAATTATAGCAAACTAAGGTTACTTCATTATTGAAGGAAAAGGGTTTGTTTTGTTTTGTTTTTAAATAAATTTAATGTGACCTAACTGTAGCATTTATAGTATCCATTGTTGTAGTGCCCTTGGCCTTCATTTTCATTGCCACTTACTCACTGACCTGGAGCAACTTCTAGTCTTGCACACTCCATGCATAGTTAGTATCCTATGCAGGTGTACCATTTTACATCTTCTGTTTTTGCTGTGCCTTGCTGTGTTTAGATATGTTCAGGTACACGAAGACCATTGTGTTCCACTTGCCTACAGTACTCAGTGCTGTAATGTGCTGTACAGGTTCATAGCCTACAAGTACTAAGCTCTGGCATCTAGGTTTGTGTAAGTATGCTCCAAATGATTTTTGCACAATCATGAAATCACCTGACATCATGGTTCTTAGAATGGATCTCTGTCCTTAGACGATGCATGACTGTATCTCAAGAGCAGAAGGTAAACTGTCCTGTTTCCTGCTACTTCTAAACGTATTGGGAATAGAATCTTGAGAATCTCTTGCGGTACAGCTTAAAGCAGAAAGCATTCAAGAAACTTTGCCAGTTTCAGATATGAAAATGTCTCTCAAGACCAATGATCCAGTTATGTTACATGAGGCCATTTGATTTTGCAAAATATCCTATTAAATGTTTCAGAAACAGATACTCAGAATATGGTAAATTTAGGAGTTTGCTTTGCTGAGAGAAAATGTATTACTCTGTAAGTGTAACAAGCATGTTTTGTCTTTGGTCTCCTCCCTAGCATTACAACACCTCCCTGCTTGCCGCTGCAGCAGCAGCAGTCTCAGATGATCAAGACCTCCTACACTCGTCGAGATTTTTCCCATATACCTCCTCACAGATGTTCCTCGATCAGTTAAGTGCAGGAGGCAGCACTTCCCTGCCAACCACCAATGGAAGCAGTAGTGGCAGCAACAGCAGCCTTGTGTCTTCCAACAGCCTGAGGGAGAGCCATAGCCACACTGTCGCAAACAGGAGCAGCACGGACACAGCGTCCATCTTTGGCATCATACCAGACATTATCTCATTGGACTGATCCCTTGCCCCTGCTGCTCCTACCCACCCTAGATTAAATGAACTTGGCAGAAAGAAGAGAACTTTGTGCTCTGTCTTATCTTATTCTGTTTAGAAAAGTACAGCGTGTTTTTTTTTTCCTTTTTTTAGGGAAAAATTAAAAGAAATGTACAGAGAACAAAACTATATTTTCAGTTTTACTTTTGTATATAAATCTAAGACTGCCTGATAACACTTGTTTAAAAAAAAAAAAAAAAAAGGAAAGAAAAGAAAAAAGCACCCACAAGCCACCTTCAGTTCATTTTTTCTGGATTCTGAAGATTTTCATCATCTGTCCTATGGTTTTGGTTTTATTTTACTTCGATGGCATTATTTTATTTGCAGTAAGCAGAAAAGGAATTGCATGTATGAAGTTTTAAATTGTGGGCTTTGTTGTGGGGAGGGGGTTGGGGGGATAGTTTGATTACCATTTTTTAAAATGACAGACTTGGGTTTCTGTGTGTGTGAGTGTGTGTGTACGTGCGTGCACGCACGTGCATATTTTATCCAGCCTTAAGTTATAAATCTCATCTGTCCCACTTTCATTCCCTATATATTTTCAGGTCATAGCTCATGGATGTGCGTGTTTAGTGTGTGTGTCCATATGTATTTTTCTGTCATTACTGTTCCCTCTCCTCTGGAGTTTGCATTCAGTTAATATATTAGTTGCCTGCTTCTTTTAAAGTGCTTTGAAGGTCTTGAACTCACATGTGAGTATCTTTATCAACTATCCCAGTTGCATGTTCTCCATCATATATTCTGACTTGCGCTATACCCCCTGAGAATACGCTATAGAAATATTGGAGTAAAGCTGTCTGGGTAAGGAGTAGGCTTACTAGACCTGTGAATAATACACTTTAGTCTAGTTCTCAATTCTAAATCTGGATTGCCAGTGTTGTGTATTTAAACCAAGTCTGTGAATACCTGCTTTTTTGGCCACAGGGTAACAAGTTTTTATGTAAGGTCTTCATACCAAAGTAGGAAGTGATACTAGCTTAGAAAGTCATGCCGGGTATCTTGTGCAGCTGACAGAAGAAAGGTTACATCACCTCAAAAAGAAAATGGATGAGTCAATTACCCTGAAAGTAAATTTTGTTTGGAAAATACAATGCACCACACATGTGGATCTATAGAAATCTGATAAATAGTTGAACCTTAGTCATTTTTATTCTCTGGTTGAGTGTGCTTATTTTCTTAAACTACCTACCTAGTTTATTTTTTCTTCACCTTTCAATGACAAGCATGACATAGGAAAGTCATTTTCTTTTTTTTTTTAATTCATGAATGGGTCTGATCTACTCTTAATAGTGGAACATGTAAATATGTTGAAAACTCTTTTTCAGGAGATAAGCAAGGGAAGGAAAAGTGGTTTTACTTGTGTTCCAAAATCCTCATCAGAGAAGGTATTGTGTTCTCAGATATGGAAAATATGTTTCAGTTGATTGAGAGTACAGGTTTAACAGAAAAGATAATGATTGCCAGTTTTCCAGACTGGGTTTTTATATCACAGGTGTTAGTATTCTCAGAGTTGATGAAGGACCACTTTTGTGTATAAACTTGTCATTTTCAACCTTGTGTTGGTAACAATGACCTACTTTAATCCAGGTAGAATTCAAGATGGCTGTGTCTTTGGCTTTATGATAAAATTTATGGTTCACATGACTATGTGGCATCTAAAAATAATATGTTTTTACAGCATCTCTCTTACTAAATTGTTGACTTGAATTTTGAAAAAAAAGTTGGTGTTGATATGTATATGTGTGTGTGTATATATGTATTTATAAACAAGTGTGTGTGAGTAACAAGTGAGTTACATAGTCTTCCCCTACGCATGTGTATTTCACACATAAATGGCTGAGTTATAGTCACAAAACAATTTGCAATAAAAATTCATTGTCATTTAAAACAAGAAATAGTTTTTAAATGAATCTGGAGTTGTGGTGAGTGAACACTTTAAGAACTTTCATTGCCATATTAATTTAGACTAATTTTGAATAGTATCATAATTAGTGTCTAAATTTGGATTAGCATAGAAATTACTAAAACTGTAGAGCACTGTTGCTGATTTTACATTGTGAATAGAAAACATTTCTATTCAATTACCATAGGTTAAATGAATAGTTTTCTTTATTCCTGTTTTGAGGTTTTGTTTTTGTTTTCTCTCTTTTTGTCGTTGTTAGTGGTCTCAAAATTCTGATCAATAGCTTTGTGTATGATGCTAAACTAACTCTTTGAATGATCTAGTTGAAAACCTGTACCTCTGCTTTCCTCGGCCCAGTTTTGGAAGGGGTTAATTTCCCTTTGTGTTCTGCATTATACCAATCTAAGGGGAAAATAGATACTACAGAGAAATAAATGTCTGTCCAGCGGCTTTGGTCATGTCCCCACAGGAGAACTGACCATTCAGTTGTCTTTATATTTTAGTTCATTCCACTCTCTGAGGAGTTCGTTTCCTTCAGTTGTTGACTGTCTAAGATGTTGCATTAAGTAATAGTTATCACTTGTTGGTTTCCTGGTCAATATGAGTCAATCAGACTTTCATGATTCGTAAAGATTATTAGTCATGCACTACACCCTTATCTCCTAATTTTTTTAAAAGAAGTTCAGTCACTTTTCTCTTTTTTCCTTTTTTCCACGCACTCCCCCACTCATGCCAACATTGCCATGCTGTCTGTGGACAAATAGAGGTTCTCGGAATCTTGAGGCAGGTTGTCATGGCCCTTTTGCCTTGGCATTCCGTGGTAGGTGCACATGTCCTTGCTTCTGTGCAGTGCTGCGTGTGTGTGCACATGTGGAGGGATCTGTACGCACACAGAACACAGCTGTTTGGCAGGGTTGAAGTGGCCTTTAATTGCTTGGTGGGCATTGTTGGACACATCTCTTTTTTAAAAAATCTGATACTTAACCATGCCACACTTGGCTGTTTTGAGCATTAAATTTTTTTTCTATTATTGATTTAGACTCACAATTCTGTATCATTACTGACAAGGAAGATTCGTTTATGCTTCTGAAAGATGTGATTTCTTGGCAGATTTTCCTTGGAAACAGGTGTGTGAAATTGAAAATATATTCCAGTTTTAAATTGCTAAATGTGGAAAGAGCATTGTTTCTAAAGCAATTTCAAGTACATAAAACTTTCAGGATATTCAGGACTTTTTAAAGCACGTTTGCATTTATTTTAGTAAGAATTTCTTTTTATAAGTACATGTTGAATTCTGTTTTTTAATTAAACATGAAACTTAGATTTCAGAAAGAGGGAGGGAGACTAGCTGGTGGTCCCAGAGTGTGCTGCTGTTGTTTAATTAACAAAGGGGAAAATGTATATAAGCAGATATAAAAGTTACCATAAATTCCATGAACTTAAATCTGTGATTCATTGCCTTAAAACTTTCTCTCTTAGAATTTCCATACCGCATGCCAAACCAGTAAAATGGCTTTTAAAAATGTATAGTAGACCAATGTCAGTTTGTATAAAAGTACCAAGTGAAAATATTTATTACATGCATTGGAAAAAATTGTTTACCTATTGAATGTTACCTGTTTATGTAGAGCTCTTTAGATGTAATAAAAGAAAAACCTTCAGTTAATTTGTCTTCTGTAAAATAATATTGCTGGGTGTACCAGGGGACAGTCCCCATGAGAACAGTGACAATGCTTTGTGCTTCCAAAGCCCCTTTCATCCCGAGATTTCAAAGCATGAGGAGCACCTAATAGGCTCGCAGCATGCTTTGAGGTAAGTAATACATGGCCACCATTTCCCTTTCTTATTGAAATGTGGCAAGCTCTGTAATGAACGACAGCATCTGTTTAGTTTTAGATCTAATATCTGCAGTTTGAGTGCTGACAGCACTATGACTGTTTTCCTAAAAGCGCCAGGTACCAGGTAAGCCATTTGGAATTTCAAGAATGAGCATGAAACCAGGACAGAGGGAGCTAAAAGCCTCTCCTGGGTCCTAGGTAACTTCACAGGAGCTTGACTGCCAGCCACCCCCACCCTTGATGGGTTCTAATTACCGCCCTACCTGCTGCGTGCTTTTGACAAGCTATATACTTCATGTTCCTGTTAGGCAAATGAGATTCATAGAACTTGCTTTAAAACTATATTCTGGCCAGTAATAAATAGAACAAAGCTTTGTTATTATAGCCCAGAGTTTCCTTTTCCTATTCCATTTGTTAGTATCTATCACTAGTCTAGATCTGGTATTCCAGATTGGTTGTGCAGGATTTGCTTCCTAATTTTGGTGACTGGAATTTAAAAGAAGTATGGGTCTGGGTCCCTTGCCTGACTGAAATACAGCTAAGTTCCAATGTGCCCTTAGGTGGATTTACTGTGAAGGTGATGAAGTTTAAGTGTTTAGTACCCTCACTTGTTCTTACCTCTTCCAGGGTCCCAAGTGCAGCCCCAGAAATCATGTATTTCTTTGTATTTCTTTCTCCCTCTTGTCTCCCTCTTTTCTCTTTCTACCCACCTCCAGACCTCTGTATTTTGAGATGGGATCTTGGTAAATTGCTGAAGTCCTTGCTGAGGTTGGCCTCGAACTTGTGGTCCTCCTGCCCCAGCCTCCTAAATTGCTGGGATTATAGGAGTGTGCTACTGCATCTGGCTATTTTTTTAATTATTAAAGACAACCACCAAACCCCATAAAACATACATCTGCTCCTGAACTCTGTGGTCCCAACTCCTCAGCCAGATGGTCACAACTTCATTTAGTTTGTGTTTGGGCCATTTACTGCCTACCCAGTACCCTAAAAACACTTATTTACAGGTAGGGAATTCCTACTCAATTCCCATTGACAGTTGTACTGTTGGGGAAATGATAGCCTCCTTTGATGTGATGCAACATGGATGAGGTGGTTGCACTAAAACTATGGTCCCCTGTGCCTTGTCTTTAGTAAAAGATTGGTGTCTTGTATAATCTTCCAAAAGACATGCCCCCTTCTTAATTTGGTTCTCTTCTGTTGTAGCCACTAGGCACTGTTAGACAAAGCCATAGCCCAATTTTAACAAATGGATGAAAAATCTGTACCTAGGGCTCCATCCCCACCCATGCTGGTGTATTACTCCTGCCCTTTTTAGGGTTGCGCTGACAGTACCAGTAAGCCCTCAATTTGACAAGGGCATGGGCCTCTCTGAGTCCCAGGCAGCCCAGTCTGCTACTTACTCCTGACTCTTAACTCAAAGCTGCTAGAGCTGGAAGTGCTTCCAGAAGGACTGCTATCCTACAACTGTTTCCAGGCATCTTGTACCATGACCATGACCTGGATAACACCTTTTAGTGACAACTTCTGTATTAGTCCTGGGGAAGAGGCTTAAGGTTATGATCAGTTAGGTCACTTGAGCACACCATCCTAATTCCTGGAACCTCTGCCTGCAAACAGAGCCCAGGGCACAGCTCTCAACATTCTGAAGTGCATCAGAAAGGCCTACTTAGGCTCTGCAAGGCATTGGAAGGCCATGATTCCTGTCCTTTGGTTTCCTGTGATGTGGGCTGTAAAGTTAGATCAGTCTTCCCACTGCTTAGCTGGTGCCAAGTTCATCCTAACATGAACATGTTGCCTCCCTGTTCTCTGTTGATAAATGAGTGTCCTGAACCATCTCTGTTGAGGAAAAGAGAATTTGAGTGGGCCTGTGGTGTTGCAAGAGTGTGTGTGTGTGTGTGTGTGTGTGTGTGTGTGTGTGTGTGTTTTCACTCTGCTATTGCCGTTTCTCAGCTAGCACTGGCTTTATCTTGGAAGTGTGGAAAGTGATTCCAGGACCCAAATACAGAGCACGCTTCTCTGGTAGACTGTCCTCTTCAGGAGAAATGCTGTCATGGGAATTCAGATTCCACATGCCCTTCAGGCTGCTGTGCATTTTCAAGGTCCCATCTCCATCTATCCTTCCTCAATGGGCTCGTGAGGTAAGACAGAGATCCAGGCTTTGTCTGGACCCTAAGCTCTTCAGGGGTGAAATAATCTGCCCTAAGTCATACAGCTGGTAAGTGGCAGACCCAGGACTGGAATGTAGGCCTGACTAAACCACAGGAAAGGATGGATTCATTAGAGCTACTGAAGTCAAAACAAATCTTTTTTTTTATGGGTGGGGGGTGGAGTACTGGGGATTGAACTCTGGGGCACTCGACCACTGAGCCACATCCCCATCCCTGGGCTGCTGGGATTACAGGTGTGTACCACTGCACCCAGCAATACAAATCTTTATTAAAGACATGCTGATACTATGGCTGGAATTATTTATTGCTACTTATTTCCTGCTCATGTTGGCTCTGCTGCTGTGTCTGCTGTCACCCTAGAATGAAAGGAACATTTTTTATTTTAAAAAATCAACCAGTCCAGGTTTTCAGACCCAGGAAGGCCCTCCTGCACTCTGCTCATTCAGTAGTCCTGCACGGGAAGAGTGATCTTCTGGATAAATTTGTCATACTTCACTTTGCTGTTTGGTTCAATATTTGCTTCCTTGAAAAGATCCTCCACTGTAATAAATCACATAATTTTTTCATTAATTGGATTTGAGGTTATAAGACAGTTCTTTGGAGGTTGGAGCTCCCCAAAGGTCTTCCCTGAGCGTCCAGACAGGGTCACATTAAATTGCTGACTCTGGCCTCAAACTTACAGTCCTCCTGCCTCAGCCTCCTGAGTTGCTGGGTTTACTGGTGGTGCATGCCATCGGGCCCAGCCTCACTGTCTCTTTGGAGAGACCTCTGACCTATCAGGATGTTAAAGTCAGCCTGTCCCAGTCCTCACCAGGCGGGCTTTCCCTGGAGGCCTTCTCCAGCTGCTCCAAGGATGTTTCTTAATAAAACTGAATGTTTTCTTTCAATCACCCAGGATAAAGGATTCCTACTTCTGATATCATCTTATCTCCCACAGCACGTGGGAGGGAGTCGGTCTCCACTACTCTCTTTGAAATGTTCTTTGCAGGTTAAACAAATAAGAGATGGGGGGGGGAACACACGGGACACATGGTGTTGCTTTGGACAGAGATCATTAACCACAGAATCAGAAACCCCTGCTCTCTCTGCTGATACTCCACCTGGCACATAAAGGGCCAGCAGCATCCTCAGAGCCTAGGAGGTTGAGGACAGCCCACGTTTCCCTCTGTTCACTTGAAAACAGCCACAATGAAAGATGAGACTGTGATAGCTGCCAGCCTGAGAACGTGGGGGAAGATGAATCTGCCTGCCCGAGCGCTATTTTTAAATGCTTTGCTCTGTGCCTTTGTGAAGGCAGATAAAATCTGAGCAGAAGGGTTTATAGAATGTGAGCTCTCGAAGGGCCCTGAGGGATTGTTACCACCTCATTTCCAGGGAGGAAACTGTCCGAAGTCCCCCAAGAGGAGAAGGAACCAGGATTTAAACCTAATTCAAACTGCAACCTCAAAACCTCTGCAGTGTTTTTTGGGATTTGGCCAAAGGCTGATGGTTAATTGTTACTGAAGCCTTTTTTCTACACCCACTGTGGCCAAGTCTGGCCTTCCTGTCCAGACCGCAGCTGACAAAGTGGGCTGCCTAAGTAGAAACCTTGGCCTCCAGGGTATGGCAGCTGTGGCAGGACCCAGGGACTACCAGATAGTGCGGAGAGGCAGAAAGAACACCCACAGATGGATCAGTATGGAGTTTTCCATTATGATGTACAAAGGGCTTTTCCAGAAGGCCCAGGCCCCTGGTCCTACTCCAAGGCCGGAAGGCACATGGGCTGCTGGGAAGGTGAGGCAAGGTCTCCTCCAGCTGTCCCTGCAAAGGCCCCTCAGAGCCCCCTTCTTGAGGAGTTCTTAGAGCTTCCAAGGTCTGCAGCAAAGTAGCATTTCCATTGGAAAGGATGCTGCAGCCCTATCCAGCCGGCTGTGGTGTGTGGACAGCACTGGACAAGGAGGTATCCTAGGCCTGCGTCTAGCTCCCAGCTCTGCTGCCCAAGAACCACTGACTTGGTCACCTGCTGTTTTTGAGGAGGCGGAGGATATCGGGATTGAACTCAGGGGCACTCGACCACTGAGCCACATCCCCAGTCCTATTTTGTGTTTTATGTAGAGACAGGGTCTCACTGAGTTGCTTAGCACCTCGCTTTTGGCTTTGAACTCGTGATCCTCCTGCCTCAGCCTCCTGAGCTGCTGGGATTACAGGCGCGAGCCACCGTCAGCTTCTTAATCAGGTGAAAGGGCCCTCATGTTCCCCAGGTGTCCTGTGCATTAAATGAAGATCCAGTGAGCTTAGACACGGCATGAAGTGGGGGCAAATGCTCCGCTGCCCTGCTGCCCAGTGGATCCAAGCTGCACTTTCCCCACCCTGGCCCCTGAGCCCAGACCAGCCCTTGGCTAGTGTGACAGCTCCTGGGCTTTGCAGCTATGCATCAACTACAGAAACCTGCACAACCCTGGGGGCATCGATAGTGTGTTGGTGAACCTCTCCAATTCTCTAACTTTCTGCAGATGTTGGGAGCCAGGTCAGGCAATTACCTTCCTTGTGAGTGAGCTTCTCCCCCAGTCTCATGAGTTTCGCCCGCAGCTCAGATGCCATGATGTAACCTTTCTTCTCCTTGTCTGCCATCAACATGGCCAGAAGAATTTCTTTCTTTGGATCCTCTTGTTTTATTTGTGTGTGCATAATAGTCAGGAAAGTGGAGAAATCCAGCTCTCCATTTCTGTCTAGGAAACATCCAAACAGCAGTGAGTGGGGAGGAAAAGGCTCTTGGGGAAGCCAACCTACCTCCTTACCCCATCTTCACTGCCAGCTCCAGGGCCACCTGATTCACAATGGTGACAGTGGTCATGGTGAAGAAGACGCAGCCCTCCTACTGAGTTCCCACCATAGACCAGGCCCTGGACTGGATATTCTTCATTTCATTCACCTAGCAATCCTTGGTGACCATGGTTGTCATCCCCTCATTTTGCCTACTCAGAGGACAGAAGCTTGGAGTGTGTAGTCACAGACAGCACCAACTGCTCGGCTTCCCTCTGGTGTTGCCCTCCTGCCCTGAACTGGAAGGAACTGGGTCCATATGTCCGTTCCCCACTTCAGCCACCAGAGCACATCTCTGAGGATGGATCAGTACACCACCACCAACACCCACCCCCCCAAACCCAGGCTCATGCCTCAGGTCCTGCCCCCCTGCTCACGTGCCTTTCCCTCCCTACGGCCTCCTCCGGGCATGTCCGGAAGCCTCAGCCCACACACTGGCCTGGCCACAACGGCAGGAAGTCAGAACTTCCCCTGACCACAACTTCCTGTTTAGAAGAGACAGAAACCACCACCCCTTCAGAGCTGAAAATGGGGACCACTGAGTGCCTCATCACCAGGCTCTGACCCTCTGAGGCCTGCCCCAGGATGGCTCCCAGGACTCGCTGCTGCAAGTGTAATGTGACCTCCAGTGCCCCAGTAGATGCTGAGAACCAGAGATGAGGAAACAGAACCAGAGACTGAGAGGTGGCCTTGGGGCTCCCAGTTAAATGCTCTAAGCAGACCACTGTTTCCTCTGGGCCAGTCCTTCCTTCCTGGGCACCCAGCTCCCAATGTAAGTAGCCACCCCAGAGTTTAAAAATAAAAATTTTTTAAAATCTCCCAAAGAAACCACAAAGGGCGCCAGACGCGGTGGCACACACCTGTAATCCTAGCACTTTGGGAAGCTGAGACAGGAGGATCGTGAGTTCAAACCCGGCCTCAGCAAGGGCGAGGCACTAAGCAACTCAGTGAGACCCTGTCTCTACATAAAACAGAAAATAGGCCTAGAGATGGGGCTCAGTGGTCAAGTACCTCTGAGTTCAATCCCTGGTACAAAGAAAGAAAGAGAGAGGGAGAGAGGGGGAGAGAGAGAGAAAAAAAAGAAAAGAAAAGAAAAAAGAAACAAAACGAAACCACAAAGGGGCTGGGGTTGTGGCTCATTGGTAGAGTGCTTGCCTAGCATGTGTAAGGCACTGGGTTCAATTCCCAGCACCACATATAAATAAAGAAAATAAAGGTTCATTAACAACTAAAAAAATATTTTAAAAAAAGGAAACCACAAAATTTGTTTCTGATTATGAGAACTATCTGTTCCCATTGTTGAAAATACAGGGAACAACAATAAAGGAAATGAAAACCAGCCTTAATCCCATCTCCAGAGAGAAGCACCCGGCAGCATTTCAGGAGGGTTTTCTTCCAGTTTCCTAGCAGTGGCACATGGTTTCAGGAAAGTCTTTGAAATCAAAAGACCTGGGTTCCAATCCTGATTCCACCATTGGTTTAAGTACCTGGGCAAGTTAGCTAGTGGCTGTGAGCCTTGGTCTTCGCCTGTAGAAGGTTAGAACAGTGCCACCTTCTTAGGGTGATCTGAGATAGGCACATGGTAGGTGTTCACCAAAGGGACACTTTTCCATAAAAATAACATTGGGATCACTGACAGCGCTGTTTCTCTACAGGTTTGTGAGAAACCTCTTGGAACGCCCAGACTCGGGGCCCCTGCCAGCTTGGGTGTCACCATTGCCGTGAGGATGAGGCACAGTGCACCTGGCCAGCTGCCTCCACAGTTGAGTCCCCGGAAGGTTCACTACCCTATGTCCCTCCAACCTGTGAGCCCCACACACCCCCACCCTCTGTGCCACCCGCTGGTCCCTCCTGAGCCCACTCAGTCCGCTCACCTATCCCGTGAGTCTGCAGGTGCCGCTGTACCTCCCCTGGTGTCGGGCTGGCCCCCAGGCACCTCATGGCCACCAGGAGATCAGTGGCTTTTATCTTTCCTCTCTGCTGCTTGTCATACAGGGAGAAGCATTCCTTGTATTCTGCAGACAGAAGGGAGGACCAGCTGTGTTCACTCACTCTCCACCCCCCCCATCCCCTTCCCCAGGGGCCAGGGGGCCCTGTTTTATGCAGTACTTGGCAGCGAACCCGGGTCCTAGCTGCACCCAAGCCCTCCCTCACACTTCTCTTCCCCTTCCTTTGGTCCCCTCCCTACACTTCCTCCCCAACTGAGTTTTCCAGATACAGCAAAGGAAAATACAACACTGTCAAGTTAAATTTGAATTCCGAGAAATGGTAAATTTGTCCTGAATTTTGCATGGGATATACTCACACTAAGAAAATATTTGTATTTATTTTAAATTCAAATTTAACAGGGTGTCCAGAGTTTTAGGTGGCAACCTTGCCCTACTCCTCCTTTTCTTTCCTCAGTCCTCTTCTCTCCCTTCCCACAGCTAACTAAAACCCTCCAGGGCCATCTCAGGGAGGGCTGGAGCCCACGGCAGGGCAGCCAGATTTCCAGGAAATCCCCTCTAGGGAGCCCTGGCAACAGGTGGTTCTCATGTTCAGTGATGATTTATTATTACTACTAACACTACTGCTGCTGCTGCTGCTAGCACTACTACTACAGCTATGGGCACTTCCAAGTGCATGGCTCAGCCCTGGGCATCCGAGCTGCTGGACTCCAAGCTGTTTGCCCTCTGACACAGCCTGGACCTGGTTTCAAAGCCTTCAAGAGGAACTGCTGGGAGGTCCATCCAGGGTCTGAGCCAAGGTGGCTGGTGGCTCTGCCCTGTGGCCCTTTCTCCCTTGGTACTTGGTGGACATGAAGTAGCTGCTAGTGCTAAGGCTACTCTAATCACATTATGTCACAGCCCAACAAAACGATCCTGTGGCTCCCCAAGCCCCAGAGGCAGAAGAAAGCCAGTCAGTAGTTTGGAAAAGGCCCCAGGCTGGCTGACTGGGATCCTGACTCTGGTGAGGGTGGGCTGCCCTCACAAGGCACCAGTTCTCCTCCAAGTCCATCTGTTTTCCAAATGAGGCAACAGGCTGAGAGGTAAAGCTCCTTGTGAGCTCTGCTGTGGGACTCCAGCCCTAGCCTTCCAGCCTAGCCTCGAGGTCTGTTCCTCTCCTGCTTCTCACACCTGGGTGAGTCCTCAGAGGCCTGAACAAAGGACTCACTCGCTGAAAACAGAAATAACAATGACAGTTCCCATTGCTGAGCACTTCATACCAGCCCTTGCTTAATTCTCAGCACCGTGATGGGCACCAACTTTATTCATGCTGGGCAGGTGGAGGCCAGCCTGGAGCAGCTTCAAGCCTCACCTGAGATGCCTGGCCCCTGAAGTGGAACTCCGTCCACCAGGCGACACTGCCCTCAGTCCTAGGACAGCAGGGTGGAGGAGACTAGGCAGAGGAAATCCCCCACCCCTTAGCCCAAGCCTAGGGTCTCTTTGTGTTCCTTAATTAAGACCCTCAGTCCTCTTCCTGGTGTGGCTCCTGGTGACCTCTCACAGCCACTTTCCTTTTTTTTTTTTGGTGGTACTGAGGATTGAACCCAAGGGTGTGCTACTAGTGAGCTACACACACCCCCTTTTATTTCTTATTTTTATACAGGGTCTAGCTAAGTTGCTGAGGCTGCCCTTGAAATCCTCCTGCCTCAGCCTTCCGAGTTGCTGGGATTACAGGCATGCACCACCGCACCCTGCATTCCTTGTCTATCTGGGTTTGTCATGAGCAAAAGGTGTGTCTTGGCTCTCCTGGCTGTTGTCCCCACCTGGTCAGAGCTGGAAGGCAGGGACAAGAATTTTCTGGCTCTACAGATGGGCGCACCAAATCCCCCATGAGGATCAGCACGTAGGGTTTAAATGGAGGTTCACTTCCTAACAGATAGATCAAGTGCGTTCTGTCTTCCTGCGGCAACAAATATATTTTTTAAAAACTGCAAGGCTAGATCTGAACTTGGAGTTCCTGCACTGGAACAAGACAACAGGGCCCCCTTGAGAGTAGCCCTGGCCCTGCTGGCCCCTTCACTCCCTCCACACCTCTCCCCGCTCCCCTCTCCCTGGGGTTCCTCTTACAGCCCAGCCATCCAACACACTCCATCCTGTACCCTCCTTGCTGTCCTCCCCTTTGCCCCCTAAAAGGGAAAGGGTCTTATTTATTGTCACAGCTCCATCTCTAATCCATGGAGCCAGGCTGGCACCCAGAAAGGATTCACAAAAACATCTGTTGAACGAAAGAATGAATTGGGTTAGATGAAGTGGATTAAAAGTCCCCTTTAGGTTTTCTCTTGGAAAATGCAAATGCCCCAGAAGAGAAAGAGACCTCAGTCCAGCGTGGTGGCGCAAGCCTGTAATCCCTGCACTTAGGGAGGCTGAGACAGGAGAATCGCGAGTTCAAAGCCAGCCTCAGCAATGGCGAGGCTGCTAAGCAACTCAGTGAGACCCTGTCTCTACATAAAACACAAAATAGGGCTGAGGATGTGGCTCAGTGGCCGAGTGCCCCTGAGTTCAATCCCCAATATCACAAAAAAGAAAAAGAAAAGAAAGAAAGAAAGAGACCTTGCCAAGGCCTAGGAGAATACCAGTGATGTGCTGGAGAATGTTTAGCCACAGCCCTGACATGCATGTACATGTTTACTATGCACTCAGCAAGGATGTGCAACACAATTTACACATAGCAAAATATTCTACTGACTCTTTAAAAAAGTTCTATTTGATGGATTATCACACGTGAGTTTCACCAATACTTAGGTTCACTGCTAATCCACAGTTTTGGTTCAACCATGATTTGACAAGTGAGGTTACATTCCAACTTCACTTGTCAAATCATGACAAAAGAATGCAGTTCTTTTTGCAGTAAATTGAAATTGTATTGTCATTCAATCTGATAAGTGATCTACAGTTAAACTAATTCTCACGCTAGTACAAATTATATTCATTAAGCTGAAACTTCTTTCAAATCTGATGGCTGCAGGGCTGGCTTCTTAGCTTTCTGTGGGGCTTAGAGCATTGTTTGAGCCTCTGTTATTTAACAATCTCTGGCTCTAACAACTGGCTTGAGAAATTCCTAAAAATGTAGCTCTCATATGTCGGCCAGCTTGTAACTGGCACTCTCCTTTGTCGCTAGCACACAGAGACCAGGTGAAGCGGCATCCCTCATCTACCACACAAGTGAGGAAACTGAAGCTCAGGTGGTTGGATTCTAGGTCTGCTGCCTCCAAAACTCCTGTTCTTCCCACAATCCCTGTTTACTCTTTCATTCATTAAGCATTGGTGGTCACTTTCTTGGTGCCAGACTTGGAAACAAAGAGATATTACCTTCCTTCTTTGCTTTTGGGAGCTTCAGAGGCCCCAGGAGGGGGAGCCAGTGAGCCTCACGTCCAGGCGTCAGTGGAGGACACAGGCTGAGAGCTGGACTCCAGCCCCGAACCTGCCATTCAGTATCACCCATAGAGCTGGGGAAGAAAGGCCCTGCTCTGGGCCTGGCACTTTAAAAGTCCCCTGGCCTGCCCTCTCTGGTGTTGGCCTAGTTTGGGGGTAAGGAGTCAAGGGAGGGGTTCGTGGTTAGATACCCACCTGGAGCCCAGAACCCTTACACGTCCCTTCCAGACCAAGTTCTGGATACCCACAACTCTGGAATACCTGCCCAGGTAACATGGAGCCACTTCCAGAGTCTGCAGGACCAAGGGCAGCACAGGCCCCAGGTGCCTGCAGTTTTATCTCCAGTGGTCAGGAGGGTCTAGCTGACAATGTGACATTTCAGCAGAGTTGGGATGCACAGGGTGGACTACCAGTTCCACTGCTGCCACTGTTGGGTCAGATTCAAGGGCACAGCCTCAGGAGCAGCTGGCTGTGTACGCTTTGGCAGCGCTAGCCTTTCCTGCCGGGTGCTCAGGACCAGCCCCCACGGCCCCAGTCTGGCCCCAGTTCTGTGTAACTCAACCCTTTCCTCCTGGCCTGGTGGAAACAGCCCTGAACTGCATGAAACTGAAAGACTCAGAGAAGAAAATGTTCATGCTCAAACTAGGCAGAAGGGACCTGGCTGCCCCCGTGTTACAGATGGGGAAACTGAGGCCCAGGGAGATGGATCCTGCTCAGGGGTGCAGATTTGGGCTCTCTAACTTTGCCAATCATGCAATCTCTCTTTCTTTTCCTTCCTTTCAGCCATGTTAATGGTCTGTCTTCCCGCCAACCTCTTCCTCCCCAAATCTGACCATCCAGCTCTGGGGGGGAACTCCAGGACTTGGCTTGTAAACCACCCAGACAAACATAAAGCCAGCAGCCCCACCCTTGAGGTCCCCACCCCACCCCCACTGCCACCAACACCGGGTGGCAGTATCCCTGCAGTGGTTGACCCCCTGCCATGAGGGTGTGGCAGGGACCCTCCTTCCCACGAACAGAAAAGGAGTGGAGCAAATAAAGAGGTCCAGATCTGGCTGGGAGCTGCTAATTAAAGAGCAAACCCGACCTACCATTAATTTGGTCCTGGGAAAGAAACTTGGCCTGCAGCAGAGAGAGGGAGACAGTCAAGTCAGGGTTCCGTGAGAAGCCATCCCCACCCGGCTGGCCACACGGGTCCCTACTTACCATCAGGGGCTCCCACTGCTCCCAGAACTACCTTCTCAGTTCCTTTTCCTCTGGCTTTGAGTTGAAAGTCCGCCAAGCTGGGTGGAGGCCACAGTAATAAATCCTCTGCTGCCATGGAGACCGGGCCCCACGCCACCAGGGTCAGATTCCAGCTTCCTGTGCACTGCAGATGTCTAGCCAACCCAGGCAGGTTGATTTTGAGGAAGCGGGGCTGCAGAAGGGCTCTCGTGACACTCGGGGCCCCTATCTTTGGAGGCTGATTCTCTACAGTAAGTGAACCATCCTGGGAGCACCAGACTCTGAGATGGGACAATAGAGAACAGAAAGGCAGCCCTGGGGTAGGGAGGGCTGAGCCTGGGTCCTGGCCTGAGCCTATCTCAGGGAACTTGTCTCTCTCTGACAAGCTCCCTGCTGGAGTTGGGCACTGCACACATATTCCCTGAAGGTTGCCACCTATGACCCTGCAGGGTGGGCCAGCTCAGAGAGCTGTCTGGGTCTCAGTCTTGAGGGATGGATTGCAGGAACACAGGCCTGAGTGCCCTCAGGCTGGGATCCAATGCTTCCCTCCTGCTGATCCCAGTCACTGCCCCTCTCTGTGCTTCAGTTTCCTTTCCCTGGCCAGGCTGCATTACAGGTTGCTGGGAGAATCAACTGGACGGTGCCCAGCTGATTCTCATCCTTCATCAGCTGTCCCACCTCTGGGCCCCCAGGAGTGGCTGTGGGTGGCCAGGCTATCCAGCCCTGTATCCCCCTACTCAGAGTCTTGGAGTGAGTCCTTTCAGCTGACCTTCCCCTTGCTGGGAGGGCTCTGCACTCTTCCTTCCCCTCCTCTTCTTTGCTACCTGAAGCCTCCGCCCCTTCTGCAATCTGCTGACTCCCAAGCACTCCTGTCCCCCACAAAGGACAGGGGCTGGGTGCTGGGCAGAACCGGATTCTCAGCCTTGTCTTGTGTCCTTTCCCTGGCTTGGCTTGGGGTTCTAAACCCAAGCTTTGCCCACGCTGTCAGGACCATCAGGTTGGACCCTACACAAGGGGACCAGTGGATGTGGTGAGGGGTTGCTGGTGCCAAGGAAGAGAGACCTCTTGCTAATTTGTACAAGGGCCTGGCTTTGGTCCATTCTTCTCCCTCCTTCCTGTCCTGACCACCTCCATGTGAAGTTTTCCTTTCTCCCAAATTGGCTCCTGAGTCACCTCTTCACATCTGTGACTGGCCCCAGAGAATTTGGCTGGAGGGTTCTGGCTTCTTCCTGCAGGCTGGGGATGGGCTGGTGGTGGGTGGAGCACAGAAGGTGAGAGGCTTGCTCGGAGGAGCTTGGGGAGGAGGAAGAGGGGAAGTCACTGGGGCTGTGGGGCCTGGGACAGGCAGGCTGATGTGCTCCCGCCGGTTCACCTGTCTTTGGCAAGGGGCTGGGAGCAGGGAGCCATTCTCTTGACTTTAGGTTGGGGTGTGTTCTGGTGAGCTATGTGTCCCAGGGCACCCTGCCACTCTTACCAACTCCCCTTTCCCTTGCAGGTCTCCAAGGGGTTGCACAGATGATGAAGAACCTGCTTTGGGGCAGTGCTTTCATGAGGGTTCATCACACACAAACTCAAGCTGCACAGAGCCCCAGGTGCAAAACGCAACAAATGGAATCAACAGAACACACCTCCAGTACCACCTGAGGGCTGAGTTTGTTCACTTTATTGTCAAACTCTTGGCAGGCTGGCACCTCCCTGAATACCATGGCTTCCTCTGGGTCCCTTCTCCCTGCCCTCCATTCTCTGGACCCTCCCAGGAAGGGTTCAAGACCAGGGGAAGCTCCTTCTCCCTGCACCCCTGGCCCAGGATACTTTGTCCAAGAGGTTCCCCAGCAGAGCCCTCGGGCCCCAACGTCTGACACAGGTGTTGGTGGGAAAATCTCTGGGTTCCTGCTCATGGCCCCACCCCTATCCTCCTCAGGGGAGCGGCAGCAGTCTCCTCGCCATCCTGCACCGTTCCTCACCCAAGCTGTTCCCATGAGGACCTCCCACTCCACACACACAGGGGCTCACAGAGTAACTAGCCCCAGGGGCCTGGGGAACGCAAGTGTTGGCGGCTTTGTGTGCACCTGCTGGGTAAAGGGCATAGAGCTGGCCCTCAGAGGCCCACTGGCTTTTGCTTCCCCGCAATCTTGTGTGCCCCAGAACAGACGGCTCATGAAGCCTAAGCCTCAGGCCTTTACTTGGTTGAACTGTGTCCCAGGATTCATGTCCACCTGGAACCTGTGAGTGAACTTATTTGGAAGTAGGGTCTTTACAGATAGAATTTAAATGATGTCATCCTATAGCAGGGTGGATCATAACCCAAGGAAGGGATCTCGGAGACACGCAGGAAGGGGCTATACAGAACCCCAGAAGCAGAGAAGCAGAGATGGGTGGGTTCACAAGCCAAGGAACACAAGGATTGTCTGTGTCCCAAGAGAAGCCAGAAAAGATGGAGAAGGATCCTCTCCTAAAACCCGCAGAGCACAGCCCCGCTGACACCTTGATTCTGGACTTCTAGCATCCAGAGGATAAACTTACTATCAAGCTTGTGGAACTTTGTCACAGCAGCCCCAGCAAAGTGACAAAAGGCCACAAATTCGCACCTGGGCATGCTGGCCCCGCCCCCACCCTGTTGGATTGCTCCTCCCCAGTTCCCTGATGAAGTGGAGGCTGCAGGTCTGGGGAGTACACTTTGAGTAGTCAGGACCAGGAATGGCAGGTCCTCAACCGGAGCCCACATCAGAATCACCTGCAGCCTTGTCTCCTGGTTCTGCTTCAGCAGCGCCGGCAAAACTGTGCATTCTCCTGTGCTTCCTAATGTACTTTGAGAACCACTGGCTTGTGGTTTTCTAGGCAACAATTCAAGACGTCTTTCCAGGGAAACATCCCCAGCAAACTGTCCAAGAGATCTCAAGAGGGTCAGGAATCTTCAAGGCTCCAGTGATTTCTTTCCCTTTCTAAACACCCACTTTCATGCTTTTCTTTTCCTGTTTTCTTAGCAGTGGCTCCCCAATCTGAATAAGATTACAGAAGCCCCCCCACCACAAGGCCACCCTGCTTATGAGACGTCCACCAAGTGCAGTGTCCTCGAGGTAGGGAAGGAAGCAAAGGAGTGTGTTGGACAGGTGGGGACACATGGATGGAATTGTCTCCTGCCTGGTGTTGTCTGATGACATCAGCCCGTGGTGGCTGTGTGGGAGACTGAGACTTTTGAATATTAAGGGCTGAGGCCCCTACAGATCAAATGGCTTACCCAAGCTAAGGACATCTCTAGTAAACCAGCCTCCCATCATCTCCCAAAAGGCAGCATAGCTGGGAGGCCCAAGGGGGCATCCCTGAGGGGCAGGTCAGGAAATGTCCCACCTCATTCCTCTGAAAAGAGCTGGACTGACCAGGATGAAGAGGCTCTTCTTGTCCTCCACCCACAGGAGCCTACTAAATGGTGTGCAGAACCAGTGGGCAGTGGCCAAACCAGGCTGAGTGGCCCAGGACTGCTGCTAGAGGGAACTTTGGGCTCTAGCCTGGGCCCCAGGCCAGCCAACCTCTCCCCCACTCTAGAGCTGCCCCCCTTCCCCTCCCCACTTCACACCCAAAACCAGAAATAGATGCCATCCAAGCGGGACACCACACCAGCCTCTATTCATCCTCTTCTCACCCAGAGCTGCCAGCAGGCAGTGACTGCCCCAGGGTCTGAGGGACCCTTGGTTGGGAGTACTGGGCCCCAATGTAAGAAGAGAACCTGGGGCCTGGAGCAAGGCAGGGCAGATCCCTGAGACCACAGCACACATGGGCCAGTGCGGCTGGACAGTAAGGCTGTGGTGCTCAGTGCCGTGAGGGTGGCTAGACTCCTAGAAGAAGGCGGGCCCAGGCAGGGGCCCATGCTGGCAACGAGGCCTTCTTTTTCTTGGAGCAGGGCCACTGGCAGAAGGCAAGAGACTTGGGCTGAGACAGAGCTGAGTGTGGAAAGCCTTGTACAATGGGACTCAGGGAACAGAGCCAGGGTTTCAGAACTCCTTCCATGACAGCTCAAAAACCCACAGCCCACGGGTGCCATGACTTTTCTGGGATGGGCGGCTGGACCTGCAGGTGGGCCAGCGTCGCCAGGCCCAAAGCTCAGGCTGGGCTTCTGGCTCCCTGGGGTGCGGGCAGCTCAACACCATGTGGGGACTGAGGTCAGATAAGGATTTGGGGTATGCATACCCCTTCTGGGCTGGAAGAAGGTGGTGACAGGATGGAAGTACTCATCCATGATGAGGTTGCCCCAAGGGGGCCACTTTGGGACCATGGGCCTGTCTCTTTGCTCAATAATACAGAGAAAGTCGGACATAACCTAGTGTCCAGGGTCAGCACAGGCCTGAGCAGCAAATGGGTGTGTCCGAGCCGCATTGACCTCCATGGCCCATCTCATCCTGTGGCACAGCCGTGGCTGATGCCCCAGATTCAGTGCTGACTGCTGACGTGGAGGGTGTAGAAGGCCCAGGGCTCAGGGACGTAGATGACACCTGGGTACTTCTTCCTGAGTACAGGGTCATTCCACAGCCAAGCGACCCAGAGTGCCACCAGTGAGAGGGTGAGGGTGAATGAGTAGAAGAGGAAGAGGCCGTTGCTGTCCAGGAAGAGGCACCTGCGCTTCTGGTGCAGGACGAGGGCCAGCATGGCAAAGAAGGTGAAGATGAACAGGATGAAGATCTGGCCTTCAGTGACCAGGTACCTGGAGAGGTGGATCAGGTGTTGAGGTTAGATGGATGCCGTGCCAACCCCATCCTGCTGGCATCCCTCCCCGGACCTGGGTGCCAGGCTGTTTTCCCAAAAAGTCAGAACAGCTCATGAGGTGAGAGGCGCAGCCTGTGGGTGGTATATTGGTTTGTTTTGCACTTACTATTTATAAAAGTTTTGAGTTTATTGCTAATATTTAAATGAAAAAATATCTAGAAATGTGGGTTTCTGACTTCTCTGGTCATATCAGAATATTTCCACTTGACAATAACTGACTAGAGCAGAGAGCAGCTGTCCCTTTTAGAGAGCAGGGTTCTATACTCTGCCACAGTCCCCGCCAATCACGACAGCCCACCTGCTGCCTGCTGGCTGCTTGTCCGTTACCTGTGTGGTTTCTTAGGCATTTGGGTTTGGGAATGCAGTTGCAATTTATGGCAGTTGTCATTACTGTCTCCCTGAAGGCTGGGACATGGTCTCAGATCTCCCAGAGATGCTGTGGCACCCCATGGCAGTATGGAGCACATGGCAGGCTCAGTGGCACTTGTTGGAGGACTTCTACGAGGTTGCCTCTCTCTAGGGAGAGTCACACTGCTGACTTCGGGGAATTTATGTGACACCCTGGAGCCTCTGTTTTCAAGTGCCGTGCATCTCTTACTAGAAGAGCACATTGTTCAACAAATGGCTGCTGCTCCTGCTGTGGCCACCACGGCACCAACACACCACACGTTAAGGAGCAGGCAGGAGGGTCTAGCCTCTTTCCCTCTTGCTGTAAATGCCACTGTTTCTTTTAATCCTGTCCTTGGGAGCATGTAGATCAGTCCCGGTGGGGCCTGAGTCAGGCAAGGCAGGCCCTGAAGGTGGCTGGAGCTGGCCCAGGGAAGGAGGGCACCCTCTTCATGTTTAGAGGGGCTTCCAGAGATGGGCTCCTGGGTCCTTTGCAATACCACAACCCCAGGCAGTAAAAGGTGCCAGTCTCCAGGGCAAGAGGATAAGAGCCTGGTTGAGGTCTGCGTCCTCTTTAAGGGGAAGAGGAAACCAGGCAAAGTGTCCTGAGGTCCTGGCCTTTCTCCTGCTGTCCCTGGCATATCCTAGTGCTTCACAGTTTGCAAAGCCCCTTTCCCTCCCCTCCCCACATCCTCACGATCTTCTGAGGGAGACAGGCAGGTATCACCTCCATTTCACATACAAGGACACTGGGGCCCAGTGGGCTCTGCAGGGCTGGGGGTTAGAGGTGGCTCTATAGGCCCGAGTTGGCACTAGGGCTCTGGGAGGTGGGGAGGACAGAGGCAGCAGACAGAGAGACTGCGCAACTCATTCTCCTTCCCAGGGACCTGTATGCTCAGGCCTGGGCTTCCTGGGAACAGACGCCACCACAAGGCACTGCCATATCTCCTACCAGACTTAGAAGAAGGAGAGGCCCAGAAAGGGCCATTCTCACCACAAGTCTGTGGTTGGGTGTGGATTTTTGCTGTGGTGGCTCACTTGGCCCTGCCTTGTCTCTGCCCCCAGGTCCTAAGTACACTCACCAGTAGTATAGGCCACTGGGTGCCACCAAGAGCAGGGCAGGCCCGGGCATGGAGTTCCCAGCTTTGGAGGCAGTGAAACAGCCACTGAAGTACATGAAGAGGATGAGGAAGAAGGGGACGTACCTGCAACAGAGAGTCTGTGTCTCAGAGGACTTCCCAGTGGCCCTGGCCACCAGCTTCCTTCCAGGTCTCCCTCCCCACCATCTTTTCACTGGTTCCTTGCTTTGTCCCAGGTTTACAAAACATCTGGCTTGGGTGAGGGACACTCCCCTGCACCTGGTCTTCCCGGCACTGGGAGTCAAGGGTCAAGGGTGGGATAGGAACAGAAACAAGCTGACAAGGCTGAAACAAGGCTCATGCTCCACACTGCCCTGGCCACCTCACTCACTCCATGGGGAGGGGCAATGGGGCCTGTGGGTCTGTCTCATGTATGTGTCCAGAAACCAGCAGCCCCAGTACCACACTGGCCTGGAAATGCTGGTACCCAGGAGGGCTTAGGATGGAGAACACACTGCTGGGACATCTAAGGTCCTCTGTGAAGCCCTTCACCCACTCAGCTGCCAGCTCCCAATCTCATTGAAAAGTTCACCCTCTGTCCTCCCCTTTCTCCCACCTGTACACATGTGCAAACGTGTGCACACACACAATCTTTTCTCTGTTCTAGCTCTTCTCTCCCCTCCCCGACACGGCCCATTTCTAACTAGTTCCCCAGGCCTCTTTCCTTGCCCCTTCACCCTTTCCAAACCTTCTATGGGAAGGGTCTTCAGGCAAGGCCAGGAAAAGCAGGGAAGAGGCCTGTCCAGGGACCCCTAGGCCCCCTGAGCCAGAAGGGTCCACTTCATGCCCTGAAAACAGACCCATAAACACATGTGGCCTGAGCCCACGTGGCTCAGGCGGGAGTGGCCAGGTCCAGGGCTGGCTCCTCCCTTCCTAGCCATCAGTCTGGTCTTGCCCCCTCCCTCTGGCCTGATTATCCTGTGCAGGGCAGAGGACTGCAGATGGCACCTCCCAGCTTAAGCCCTGAATCTCCTGAGGCTATGCCCACATTTCTGAGGTTTCCTCCTGATTTTGGTGAAGGGGAATGAGGAAAAGGAGCTCCCTTGGGAGTTGGTTGGGGGCCCACAAAGGGCAAAACTCCCCTCCCCCAGCACACCCCTATCCCCACCACCTACTCCTGCTGCCTCTTCTCAGCTTCCCATTCGCAAAGTGCACTGCCTGACTCAGGTGGGGGGCCCTTCTCCACCCACTCCAACACGGTTGAGGATGTGGGTGTTGTTTATCAGGGCTGCCACCTCCTTCCTCCCCATCCCCAGGAGCCAGGCTGGGCCAGGGCTGGACAACAGCCACTCGCTGCCCTCTAGTGGCCTCCATGGGCACTGCAGGCAGGAAGAAGGAAGTGGGACCATGGCCACAGGCCAGCAGGTGGGGGTCTCTGCTAGGCTCACTCCAGGTCCCACTCACAGCACCCTCACAGGAGAAGAGAATACCATTCCAGCCGCTCCACTCAACACACGGAGATCTAGGACCTTAGTCCAACGTCCTGGGCCCCGGGATGGACAGACTGGCCCTTCACTCACCACATGGAGTGGCCCAGGTATTCGTCATAGTAGTAGAGCAGCTCAAAGGAGTCGATCTAAGGGAGGTGCAGGCATGGCAGGGTTAGAGGGGGACATGCTTCAGTGGGTGGGCAGCGCCTCTAGCCCCTGCTTCCCACCACAGATCTCCCTTTACTGCCCCCATTCCCTGCTCAGGCTCCAGCCCTGTCAGAGGTGGCCCAGGTAGGAGCCAGTTGATGGGACACTTCTAATAATCCACGAGCATCCTGGCTTGGCCAGGGCCACAGTGCCCTCACTTAGCTGAATGCCTTTAATACAGGTCAGGCTAGGCCGATGCTTTTAGCTTGCCAGGAGGCACTGCCCTGGGGGCTTCCGTGTGGCAGCCACAGGTGCCCTCACCAGCGTCTCAGGCTTGAGATTCTTGATGATGGGGTTCTCCCGGACCGACAGGTGATGCTGGTAGCCACTGAAAAGCAGGCGGTGATTGACGGAGTCGCCTACCAGGTGGATGCTGGCGCCCATGATGAAGGTGATGATGCTGATGTAGATCATAGAGCGGGGCAGGGTGCGAGGAGACCGCTCGATGAGCTAAGGGCAGAGCGAGGTCCATGGCATGCCCCTGCTTCTGTCACAGCGTGTGACACCCTCTGCCTCTCTCCCTCAAACAGGGGTGGGTGAGTCCCTCAGGGGGCCAGTCCAGCTCCAGATTGTCACATGACCCCATGAACCCAGCAGGAGCTGTAGAACATCACTCTCTTCTTCAGAGGAGAATCACTTGGGGACCAGCCCACTGCTCATGGTCACACACAAGCCACATGCCGGAGATGACACCAGGCTTTTTTTTTTTTTTTTTTTTAATATTTTTTAGTTGTAGGTGGACACAATATCTTTATTGATTTATTTTTATGTGGTGCTGAGGATCGAACCCAGTGCCTCACGCATGCGAGGCAAGCGCTCTACCACTGAGCCACAATCCCAGTCCGACACCAGGCTTTTGATGCAGGAGTCCAGGCTTAAGGCCCAGCCCTCCACAGTCCCCCAGCTGTGCCTGCGTACCTGGCTGGTCTGCTGAAGGGACCTGATTTCAAGTGGTTGGATCACAACAAACAGGAAGAAAATGGAGTTAGGGATGGGGCTGGGTCTTCTGAAACTATAGAAACTACACTTTTAGATTACACCCTTCTTTTGGAGATTTGGAAAAAAAAAATTTTTTAAACAAATGACAGGCATAGTAGGTGATGGTAATATGGTTGGCCCTCAATATCCACTGCTCCCACTGACTCCATATTCCATAGATCAACCAAATACAGGGCCATGACATTTGGAAAACAAAATTGCGTCTGTACTGAACATGCACTTTTTCTTGTCACTATTGCCTAAATAATACAGTATAACTGACAGCTGACACAGCATTTAGTTTTGTTTTTTTTGGGGGGGTGGGGGGCAATGCTGGGGATGAAACCCACGGTCTCATACACATTAGGCAAACATTCCACCACTGAGCTATCTTCCCAAACCTACTTATTTATAATAAGCAATCTTTTTTTTTTTTTGGTACTGGAGATTGAACTCAGGGGCACTCAACCACTGAGCCACATCCCTATTTTGTGTTTTATGTAGAGACAGGGTCTCACTGAGTTGCTTAGTGCCTCACCGTTGCTGAGGCTGGCTTTGAACTAGAGATTCTCCTGTCTTAGCCTCTTTAAGTGCTGGGATTCCAGGTGTGCGCCACCACACTCGGCTCCAATATACTTTAAATCACCTTTAGATTGTTTATTATAGTAGGCAGGCACGGTGGCACATGCCTGTAACCCCAGCACTTTGGGAGTCTGAGGCAGGAGGATTGCAAGTTTGAGCCTGGGCAACTCAGTAAGACTCTGTCTCAAAATAAAACATAAATAGCTGGGGGTATAGCTCAGTGGTAGAGCACTTGCCTTGCTCTAGAATCAATCACTAGTACTGGAAAAAAAAAAAAAAAGTAAATACTATGCCATTTTATGTAAGGAATTTAAGCCATCTGCAGATTTTGTTATCCAGAGTAGTCCTGAATCCAATTCCCTGTGGAGGCTGAGGGACGAGTAGTTCACAAGCCCTTGTCTCCCAAGGGACAAAGTCAAGGCCTCTGCTCTGTGCTCCCTGTACCATCTCAAAGCCAGGGCTCTCCAGAGCAGGGCCAGGGTTCAGCTTCTGTTGCTGCCTCTTCTTCACTTGCCTTTCCCCACAGACCCCAACCTTTCCCAACACACTCCAATCACTCCTGCCTCAGTCCCCAGCTTATCTGCAGGTCCTTTTGCCAAACCACTTTTCCCACTTCATTTGCTGGCACACTGGGCCCAAGGACGGGCCTATCTCTATCCCTGCAGCAAGTGGCAGCCCCACGTCTGCTGGCCCAGGCCCTGGGCTCTTCCCTCTATGGCCATCTTCATCCTCCAGTGCAGGTCGGGGAAAGCTGGACTCAGCACCTGGGGCCTGGCACCAGCTTCCTGCCAGGCATGAGGGGACGCAGAACAAAGACCTTACCTTGAGCAAGAGGAAGGGTGTGATGACATTGTAGGCCATGTGGAAGTAGTCCCCCACACTGGGCTTGTTGAGAGGAAACCACTGGAGAGGGAACACCAGCTGGGGACCAAGAGGAAGAATGTACCCACCAGGCAGGACTGCAAGGCCTCCCCCTCCAACACACACTTAATTCCCTGCAATCTCTTTCCTGTGCAAACTGCCCTCCAGACAGGAAAACTGAGGTAAATGGACACGTTCCTAGTCATACAGTAGACATAAAGCCAGGCGCAGTGGCGCACGCCTGTAATTCCAGCACTTAGAGAGGCTGAGACAGGAGAATCTCAAGTTCAAAGCCAGCCTCAGCAATGGCAAGGAGCTAAGCAGCTCAGTGAGACCCTGTCTACATAAAACACAAAATAGGGCTGGGGATGTGGCTCAGTGGTCCAGTACTCCTGAGTTCAATCCCTGGTACCAAAAAAAAAACAAAAACAAAAACAAAACCACTTCACAACCCCCTGACTGTATGCATAGGATCTGTCAATCCCCAGACCCCCTCAATTGCTGCAGCTGCCTGGCTGGCCACAAGCATAGAGCTAAAGTGCTTCTCTGTTTCCTGGTAGGGGAGGTGACTCATCTCAACAAATTCAAGTCACACCAAGCCTCCTCAATACTAGGCAGGGCCCCATCCCCAGCTTCACACTTACCATGGCAATGGGGCGGCCAAAGTCCAGAATCCAGTTCTGCAATGTAAAGTAGAACCAGAGGTCGAGGTGGAAGGGAGCTGTGTGGTCAGCCTCCTCAGCCTTGATGGAGCTGTGCCTGGGAAGGAATGAGACGAGACAGATCAGCTCTTCTCCTACTGTGAGAATATTCCAAGATGAGCCACAAAGAGGTGTGGGGGTTTAAATGCAGGTCTAGGGAAAGGGTTTTGCTGGAAATAATGAGGTCCAGTCCTATACTCAAGGGGAAGATGGATTTCAGGTGCCCTGAATATAGCCTCCCTTAGATTCAGGAAGGGAGCTGTCAAACAAGTGTAACAACTGTTAACTTTCTCCCCTGTAAAATGATGGGGAAGTAAAATGAGGTAGAGGAAGCAAACATGGCTGTAGAATGTGAAACACGATGATGGGCGCCAGCAGGAACCTTTATTGAGCAGTTACTATACCCTAGGAATTACTGTTAGCTGTTTACATGTGTGATCTCATCTGTTTCTTTTCTTTTTTTGTGCTGGGGATCGAACCCAGGGCTTCACACATACTAAGCATGCTCTCTACCATGGAGCTACAAACCTAGCCCCTCATTTAATTCCTTTAATCCTCACAGAAACCCTTTGAGGTTAGCATATTACCTCATTTTACAAGTGGAAAACAGGCCCAAGAGTTGAAGTAACTTGACCAATATCACACAACTATGCCTTAAAAACTAAATGATTAGGCTCCAAGGCTTATACTTTCAGTTTCCATCCCAAAACTGTGTCCATAGTGATTGGTTCATGGGATGGACATATGACCTGAGCTGGGCCAATCAGAGCCACCAGTGAGATTTGCCTTACAGGGGCTGGGAGGGAAAGGGCCTCCTCCTCCTTGGCTCTGGGACTAGGAGGAGGTAAGCCTGGGACTGCCGGAATTCCTCTCCTCACCAATCCACAGTGGAACCTAGAAGGAAGCCAGAAGGGTCAACCTGATGTGAGAGAGGTAGCAAGAAGTGGAATCCCACCCGACAACACATCTTTGGATGCCTATCCTTTTAGCAAACAAGTTGTTCTCCTGCAGTTCACAGATGCACTGAGGTTCAAGGGCCAGCTCCAATGCCTCTGGGGAGGTTTCTCTGATGAAGCTTTTCCCAAAGCCCCACCAGCCTCTATAAGAAGCACCTTATTGCTAACTCAGAATAGCTATGACATCATGGGGTTGGAGTTGTGCTCCTCATCTGGGCCCTCCAGCACAGAGCTAACCTTTAAGGTTCTCCCAACTCATCCACCTTCCCATCAGTCCAAATCCTCTTTCAGGTATCTCTACCATTACTTGCACATCCCCAGGGACAAGCAGCCCACTACCTCCTAAGATGATTGATCTCAGTTTCACTGTCCTGTTTGTGTCCAAAACAGGTGCTATGCGACATAGATCATGTTCTCCAGAGTTCTCAGCTCAGTACCTGGGTCAGGCCCAGTGACCAATGGCTGATTGAAAACAATCACAATTACCAGTTACTCCTTTCCTTATGGGAAACATTAGCTTAGAAGCATCTTAAAGACGTTCCTCTGTCAAGGCTATTTCTTCTGGAATTTTCTAGGATCCTTTTCAGCCATTTCCAAGGATGGTCCATACTGGGCTGGCGGAGCAACCAGAGACCAGGGAGGCAAGCCCTTGGGAATCTCATCGTCCTCTGGTAGCAGGGGAGACAGGTGCAGTAGGCCTTCCCCAAGTGAACTAAGCCTTCCAGTCCCTCCTAGTCAGTGTCGCCCCTCCCAAGGAACACCAGCCATGTGCTCTGCTGGGAGCTTTAGCTATGCAGCTATGATCCTCACAGCAGCCACGGCCTGTTGTCCTGCTGCTTCGCAGATGCAGATGCTGAGGCTTAGGGGGTTATGTGCTTAACTACTGTCACCCAAGGGGTTAAGGAGCTGCTGCAACCAATTCTTTTGCTACCTCTTCCCTATTTCCCACCCCCGCTTCTTTCTCTAGGAAGAAATGGTGTTTCCTTGTCTACAGGGATGGCTGGCGACCAGGTTGTTTGATATTTCAAACTGGAAATCAGGAAAGAGACCCCTCTTCTCTGGTTCTGGGGCACTAACGATGCAAGTCCCAAGGGTGCCTGTAACCAAGGTTCCACCCTCCAGGGACTGCTAGGTGTGAATGAAGGAGCCCCATAGAAAGGATGGGGTGGGGAGCAAGAATGTGCAGTGGTTTAGCCATACGTGCCAACACGTTCCCTCTTGCAGCAGTTTACCCAGGCTTTCTGTTACTTGCAACCCAGAAGGCTTGAACAGCTCAGAATTCAAGACCTGTGCTCTTAACAACTTACTATTCTCTCTCTGATTAGTATAAGAAGTCAGGTGGCATATTAGGAGATCAAATTAAAAGGGATCAGTGTGGCCTGGAGTGGTATGCAAAGCCTTTGGGAAGGAAGGGAACCTTGAGGCAGGGATGGGTGCCTTGATCTAGGCAAAAAAGCAGGAGAGCAGGAGGAAAGGTCTGGAAGTAGAGGTGCCAAAGACCCCGCAGGCAGCTGAGATGCTCACCTCACTGGGGACATAGGGAAAGAAGGGAGGGGCTGTGAACCTTCAGAGTGAGCAGGTATCTAGGAAGTAACTGGGAGGACAGTTCAGGGATCTGAGACAGTGTCAGCATGCAGATACCACCTTGCTCCTTCCTCTTAGTGACCATCAAGGTAGGGCCTCGAAATGCGGCCAGTGATACCCTCTAAGCTCAAAGGGCCAGGATGAAGGGGGGTAAAAGCCCTCAGTGTTCTGCTTTGAAACCTCTAAACTGGGCAAAAAGTGGGATGTTGGGGACAAAGAATTTTGAAAGCCTAGGCAGGTACTTAGATAGGTGCCTGTGGAGGTTGTGGGTGCCTCACACATACTAGGGGCTCAGGAACTACTTCCTTCTCGATCTGGGGAAGCACCTTGGTCAGTGGGAACCTCTGTCGTTAGTCCAGCCTAGCTTAGCAGGGCAGGGAAGGAAAAAAAGTAGTCACAAGGCCTTCTAGCCTGGGCATCAAGATGGATCAGCCTCTGGTTGTCTTCTGTTGGGACTCTGACCACAGAAGGCAGATTATGGAGGCCAACAGCATCCCCTCTGCTGGCCCTATCCTGAGGATGAGCAACCTCAAGGCTGCCCCAAGCTCCTGACTTTACATGCTCAACTCCACATGATGAGCCCCGGCCCATGCTAGCCCTAGGTCTCAATTACCAGTACCTGCTGCTTAGAACAATGGTGGGCGCACAATGGCAGGTAACCTGAAACAAACTTGGCCTCTGCTTTCCTCCATAGCTATCCAAGTCTACTTTATGGAGAAACTGACACCACAACAGTTGGGGAGCGCGAGCCATATGGTGGAAATACTCCAGGCCGTCAGCAGCATGCAAGGCTGGATGGCAGAAGAGAAAGGGGGCTTGTCCTGGAGAAGTCAAGTAGGGAACTATGAATGGAGAAAGGCTGATTTTGATTCTATATAAAGAATGGTAAGGCAGCAGACATGCAATTTGTTGAAAAAAACTAAGATGCCGGCAAAAAAAAATGGAGGAAGTAATTAGAAATTTCAGGAAAACTGTAAGAATGCAAATGTAATTGTTAACCATTACTTGGGTTCAATGGGAACAATAGCTTAAACAGCTTAAATAATGCCAACATTGTATATTGATTTTCAGTGTTTACAATCAATCCACAGACAAAATGTAGAAGACAGTTATGACCCACTTAGTGCCTGACAATTGCTGGGCACACCAGAGGTGCTTAATGAATATCTGCAGAACACAACCAATGTTTCTGGTCACTAAAATGGTATGAGCCTCAGTCTGGTCATCTGAACCTATTTTCTCACCAATAAAATGAGCAGCTCATAGGCTGAGGTGAGACTTAGATGAGCAAATGGGTCATAAAATGCAGGCAGGTGCCACTTAATGATAGGGCTGTTCTGAGAAATGTGTCCTCAATGATTTTGCCCTTGTGTGAACATCATAGTGTATTTACACAAAGGTGGCTACAATATCGCTAAACAATGTAATCTTTTTTTTTTTTTTTTGGTACTGGGGATTGAACCCAGGGCTTTTTAACCACTGAGCCACATCCCCAGCCCTTTTTATATTTTATTTAGGGACAGGGTCTTGCTGAGTTGCTTAGGGTCTTGCTAAATTGTTGAGGCTGGCTTTGAACTCTCAATCCTCTTGCTTTAGCCTCTTGAGTTGCTGGGATTACAGACTTACGCCACCGGCCCAGCTAAGTAATATTTTCTTATGGGGTGGCCAACATAGATGCAGTTGTTGACCAAAATGTACATGCCACATGACAACATAGCCTCAGTAAATTGTTTCTAAGAAAAAAGCAGACAGTCCATAGTTCCTCAGTCCACATATTCCTCAGTAGCAAAAGAAAGACCTAGCCTCAGTCCAGTATGCCAAACTTCTCCCATCCTCTCAAATAACAAGCTTCCTAAAATTGAGTACAACGGTGCTCAAAAACCTTCCATGGGCTGTAGCTTAGTGGCAGAGCACCTGCCTAGCACACGTTCGGCACTGGGTTCAATCCCCAGCACCACATACAAAAACGAACAAATAAAAGCATGCTGTCTATTTAAAATGTGTATATATATATAATGTGTATATATATATATACACATTATATATAATGTATATTTATATATATATTTAAAATATATATATATTTAAATATATATATATATTTAAAACAAAACAAAAAAAACCTTCCATGGCTCCTCAGCGCCTGGAAAATAAAGGCTGCATTCTTAACCTGTCAGTCTGGCTAGGTTCAGGGTTGTATCCTGCCACAGAGCAAGGGCTTCCTCAAATTCTGCACACTAGTCCAAGCCCTGGTGTATTAAAGGTGCTTCAAAATCAGTCCTTCTGTTGCTTTCTCTTTTTAAAATTAATTAATTTTACAAGAGAATGCATTTTGACATATAAAAATATGAAACGCTTCATGAATCTGCGTGTCGTCCTTGCGCAGGGGCTATGCTAATCTCTGTATCGTTCCAATTTTTTCAGTATATGTGCTGCCGCAACGAGCACCTGTCGCTTCCTCTTACACAGGGGGAGTTCCAGCCCTACTGCACCCTTTCCTCACATTCATTCCCTGGCTGGAACAGTCCTTCTTCCTTTGCTGCCCTGAGAAGTCCTCTGAGACTCCATGGACTTCCAACATTACCTACCACAGTTGCTTGGGCTCTGACCTTCTCAACTACTACAGGATGGTAAGACCCTCCCAGCTTCATCTAGTCCACCCGCTTGGTGTTTGGCAGCGCTGGGCATACCAGAGGTGCTTAATGTATACCTACTGAACACAATGAATGTATATGATCAGTAACACAGGATGAAGGCAGAACGGAGGGAAAGATTAAAAGGTGGGGCCTCTAGTTCTGCCCCGCCCAATTAGATAGACCAGAAACGGTTAGAGATGGGTTGGTTCTGCACACTACTGCCGGGAGCTTCCTCGCTTCTCCTGGCCCTTCTGTTTCATTCTCACTTTATTGGACTCCCCAGGGCAAAAAGGGATCCTCCTGATTAACAACAGAATCCAAGTCCTACTCAGGGCGGAGGGACGCTGAGAATTCGGGGTAGCACCCGGAACTTGCAGAAGAGCTGGGAGCGCCAGTGCGATGCTGCGACCTCTGGGCCCACCGCTCTCGGTGGAGTTTTCCTGACCCTTTAAGAATCTTCCCAGCCCATCGGCTGTCCTAGTGCTGGCCAAGTCACGGGGGAAAGGGTGAAGAGGAGGAGCCCAGACTTTGGGAGGGGACTGCCCCTACTCGAGCAACCGCAGGGCTGAGCTGCCCCGTCTCGGCGGCTGGTCCCGAGGTTCCGCAGAAAGAGACTGGAAGGCAGAAGCTGGCGCGGGTCAGGGGGAGAGGGAGCAGCAGCAGGGGTAATGCAGCCTCGGCCCACGCCGGACTCCGCTCCGCCCCGGCCTGCCCGCCGCGCTCCCTTGTCTCGGGCCGGGGTCGCGGGGCCAGTCGCCCGGCGCTGACACCGCCCACCCGCCCGCTCCGCTGGCCAGCGCGCGCCCACCTGGCCTGCAGGAAGGCGGCTCTGGGTTGCGAGCCCGGGCCGCCCGCAGCTCCCGGGTGCTGCCGCCTCCGCGCCGCTGCCTCCATGGCTGCCCCGTCGGCGCCCCTTGGCCCAGTCCGTCAGGGATAGAAACCGCCTCAGCGACCGGTGGAGGGACTGAGCGAGCGCGGGGCCGGGAAGAGGAGCGCGGCCCCGTGGGGCTGGGCGGAGGGAGCGCGCGGTGGGCGGAGCGAGCTTCGCGGCGCGGAGGAGGGCACGGCGGCGGTGGCGGTGCTGGTGTGGTGGCGGGCGCGCGCGCGTACCGCGTGTGACCACGTGAGGGCTGGGACTTGCTGGGGTATCTATCCTGCGTTTCCCGGGGAGGCTGGCTGAGGCCCAAGTGTTGGGTTGGAACCGTGTGAGGACCTCGGGCGAAGACCAGACCGACTCACGTGCTCCCCCGGGGAGGAGGCAAGGCCTGATTTCCCTTGTTTTGGGGGACGGAACGGCCTGGGGGTTTTCATGCCCTTCCAAGCGATACTGGATGCCTTCTTTCCTTGAATGAAAGGTGTTTCTTACTAAAATATAAACACTGTAGCTCCTGAAGACAGAACTAAATAATCGGTGGCTTAGGGTAAGACCCAGAGGAGCAGGGAACTCTTTCCAAGCTGGGATGGGGTCGGAGTGGTCCAGAGTCCATTCACGCCTTTATCACTGTTGGGCTTTGTGGCTTTGGAAGTCAGTTTCCTCCCTTCCCTTTCCCTCTCCCTCATTCAGACAGGTGTTAACATGTGCATTGTGCAGGAAGGGACAGATAAACCCTGCTCTAGTAGGGTTTGATTGTGCAGTTATTGGTAAGTGATGTGAGGGAGAAAGCACTGAGGTCAGAGATAACGGAGGAGGTGGGGTCAAAACTGAGGCTTTGGAGGAGCAGTGGCTTTGGACTTCCAAGCTGACAGTGAAATGTGAACAGGACTGACCAAAAAGTTGGGGAGAGCACTTCAGGTAGAGGGACCAGCCAGGCAGGGGCCCAGTGCCCAGAGAGTGGCTGGGGTTTGGAAGAATGGAAAGTTTAGTAAGAGCCGCAGAGAGTGGACTTGGGGAAGGGACAGGTGCAGACCAGAAGTCCTTTATCCTCAGAACAGTGGGAAGTAGCTCAAGGGTACTGGGCAGGGGAGTGGCACGTATTTGCATTTTAGGCACATTCCTTTCATAGTGTCCCGGTGATGACAAGCAGGACTAGAGATAAGGAAGTATTGGGGCAGCCTGTAATCCCAGCACTATGGGAGGCTTAGACAGGAGAAACGTGAGTTCAAAGCCACCTCAGCAACAGTGAGGCGCTAAGCAACTCAGTGAGACCCTGTCTCTACATAAAACACAAAATAGGGCTGGGGATGTGGCTCAGTGGTCGAATGCCCCTGAGTTCAAGCCCCCGAACCAAAAAAAAGTGAAACTCCAGGTGTACCCTATCAATAGTCATAATTTATTCATAGAGTCGAGAGATATCTGTTTCTTAGATCCACAGGTGCCAGCCCCAAAGTCTGGATTCCTTCATTCCCATGGTCAGTGAGCTGAAGAACACTAATTTTGCCTAGAACAGCAAGAAGGTTAATCTTGCTTCCCCCATGGTTAGGGAGGGAAAGAAGGAGAAAAGGAAGGGGGAGAATGTCTGTTAAAATAAGCTGCCAGTGGTAAAGCAGCAAGTTTACATTTAAAGCAAGAAGGGGGCCCTCTTCACTAGTGAGAATCCGGGACTGCTAACAGTGCCAGGGGGAAGAGAGAGGTGGTGAAGTAGAGTTGTGTGGGAGGTACCATGGCTGTGACCTGGTACATGGCTGGGGCTGAGGGGAGGAGCTTAGTGGTAGTCAGGTTCTTCATCTCTGTGGGTGGTGGAGTCATCTCCCAGAAGTGGGTTGGAGCAGTAAAGGTGATTCATCTTCAGACACACTAAGCTTGAGGTGGGTCAGGAGGCTGCTGGACTTGTGGGTCTGAACCTTAGGCGAGACCTGGGAGGCTGGCAGACAGACTGGTGAGTGTTAGGAATATAGATGACATCCAAAACCAAGGAGACAGCATCCCTATTGTCACCAGTAGTGGTCCAGGGGCCCATTGTATTTCTCAACTCTTGTGACCTCACAGGAGAAAATGTAGTAGAAATATAGCAAAGTTTATTAGAAAAGAAAGGAAAGATGCCCTCACAGGGGATGGTGAGTCCTCTCCAAGAGGAGCACCAAGTGGTACTCTTTTGTTCCCTAGTTTTATTGGGAGTCTTAGGGAAGTTTCTAGAGAGTCCAGCCCAGGTACCACCTCTCGACTCTTGACTGACAGAACAGGATTGCATCTAGCTTTTAAGAATCTACTGTGCATGGCCTTACCCACAGGTACCCAAACAAAAACCATGAGGGTGGATTTTACTATTAACTGGTTCTAATTCAAATTTGTTTTTCAGATGTTATGATCAGTGAGCTGTGAATAGCTTTACAGAAAACAGATTGTTTGCTAAGTAATGTAATGTATCTTATTGATTTAAGCCAGAGCAGAGCCAGAATGGCTTTAGGTAAATTACTTTTTGGGTAAATTTCTTTTTAAGAGAAAACATGTGGAGTGCCAGTATGTAGGCCCAGTCTGTCAAATTATCCCCTTAACTTCATGTTCCTACTGCTCATGTCTATCTGCTACCTATTACTATGAGAAAAGAGCAGAGCCAGACCTGAGAGCAGGCTACCTGGACTTTGGTCCTGGTGCCACTGTATACTAGCTGTGCCACAAATAAACTACTCAATCTCTCTCAGCCTCAGTTTATTCCTCTGTAACCAAGATAAGGCTACTGCATCTACCACATTGGCATTGCGATGATTAAATGCGGTAGTGCACGTGAGACACCTGGCAGGCAGCCTGGCACTGGTGCACTTGGTATTTACAGTAGTCTCTCTGCACCTGATGTTTCTTCCATGATGTAAGGGGTTTCAGCTCTTCCTATTTCCATTCCATACTCTTTCCTGTCTTTTTCCTTGGGAGATTTTTATAGGGCTTCTTCCCTTCCCCTTTGGTCCAGTTTGCATGGCCTACTTGGCCATGGGAGGCTGGAACTGTCTGCCTCAAGGTCATTTGCTGTTAGTGCCATCCTGGACTCAATCCCCACTGGGTAACACAATTGCTCCATACCTTACTTTCTCTGATTTGGTTTTTACTATAAGAAGAGCAAGTGATGGAGCAATTTTGCAACAGAGAAAACCAGTGTTCTATTGCGCCCAGGATCAGCTGATGACAACTCTCAGACTGGGTCCGAGGTTTAATTCTGGAGAATCTGATCTACAGACCAACTGCAGCATAAACCAGAGGATTGAGGCTTCTTGCTCTGACCCCAATCTCTCATTCTCTGTAGGCTTTGCAAGCTCCGCAGGGAGGGGCTTGAAGTGCCCATGATGTGATCATGGATTTAATAATCCTCAGGGGTGGGCTTCCAGCCATCAGAGGAGCAGGCTGTGTGGAGGGAGCCTCTCTGACCCATTTACTCCTCCAATCCCTTAAATACAGACAAATCTGACACTGCCTGGTGCTGGCAGCTACCTTGAGTAGAAGGGAGTCTAAGGGGGCTGGGGCTGTGGCTCAGTGGTAGAGCGCTTGCCTAGCATGCATGAGGCACTGGGTTCGATCCTCAGCACCACATATACATAATAAATAATAAATGAATAAAATAAAGATCCATCAACAACTAAAAAAAAATTAAAAAAAAAAAAAAGAAGGGAGTCTAAGCTGAAAAGGAGGGGGAGCAGGTCTTCCAGAACAAAAAACTCCATCCTGATAGGGTTCACAGCCCTTCTTTTTCCCTTCCCATCAGGATTCTTTGAAAGCACCATCTTCATTATTTCTTAAATTTCACGGAAATTTGGGTGCATAGGGTAAAGTTGGTACCAACTCTTGGGCACTGAGGTGTACACATTTTCAGGATCTCTCTTGTGACTCTGTGGGGACATGGTTCCTATACACCAAAAGGGCAAATGGTCTCAACTCCCTGAGCTGCAGTTTCAGTTACCCGAATCAAGGAATCTTTCTGCCAAGAAGTCCTTTGGGATTATCCAGCCCAGTGCTTTTGACTTTTGCTTTAGCAGACGTTCTTTTTCTTATTTATTTATTTGTTTATTATACTGCAGATTGAGCCCAGGGGTGCTTCACCAGTGAACAACACCCCCAGCCCTTTGCTGTACTTCTCTTCCTTCTCCCTTCCCTCCCCTGCCCTTTGCTTCCGTCTTTCTTCTCTTTCTACTGGGGATTGAACCCAGAGACACTTTGACAATTAGCTACATCCCTATCCCTTTTTATATTTTATCTTGGGGACAAAGTGTCACTAAGTTGCTGAGGATCTTGCTAAGTTGCCAAAGCTGGCCTCAAACTTGGGATACTCCTGCCTCAGCCTCCCAAATTACTGGGATTATAGGTGTGCACCACCATACCCAGCTCACCCCTTTTCAATTCTGGCTGTATCTTGTGCTTTTTAATGCACCATCAAAGATACTCTCATCTGTGTCTTTTGTCTAGGTCCCCGCCACTTGTTTGCTTCCAGCTACTATGACAGCTGACTTCACAAGGGAGTAGTCAGCAGCTCCCTCCATCACTACCCGCTGTGACTCCACACTTTTGGTCGCAGAAGTGCAAGAGTGTTTGATAGTCAATGGGATAAGCCTTTGATCATCAAGAGATGGGGGCTGGGGCTGAGGTTGTGGCTCAGTGGCAGAGCGCTTGCCTTGCACGTGTGAGGCACTGGGTTCGATCCCCAGCACCACATAAAAATAAATAAACAAAATAAAGACACTGTGTCCATGTATAACTAAAATATATTTAAAAAAAAAAAAAAAGAGATGGGGGCTGGCAGGTGAATTCTCTCTTCCACTTTCTGGATGGACTGGCCTGTGCTTCACAAAATTTGGACACAGTCTCTTTAAATAAGATCCCACGAGATCTAGCATCAGTAGATGGAATCCAGGAACAATGCACTCTTGACTGTGGTCTTTCTACTTTGTCTCACCCTGCTTCTTCCTCTCTCAGCTTTGCAGCCACTACACCCCTCCTAAAGCATTAAACCTGTGCCACAGCCTCAAGATCTGCTTCTTAGGGAGCCTAGGTTGAGATGAGGCTGTTTTGAGGATGCTCAGTGGACAGAGCACATTCAAGGGGGGCTACTCTGAGTGAAGAGAATCAGCCCTAAGTGCCATCTCTTCTTCCTCTGCAGTTTCAAGACTGTGTGGCCCAAGTACCTCATCAGGACTCCCTGGAAAGCTTTTGACTTTGTCACATTCCATCATTCTGCAGCTGAAGAAACTCCTGCACTTCTGTGACCAAAGGTGTAGAGTCACAGGGGGTCGTGATGGAGGGAGCTGCTGACTTGTCCCTTGTGAAGTCAGTCTGAAGTCACACAGAGAGTTAAAAGCAAAGTCAAGGTCAGAATCTAGTGTCTGCTCCTAAGCCAGTGCTCTTTCTAGCCAGTCATCTATGATCTTTTCAAAATTTTTTCTTTCCTCCAAATATCTTCCCACAGTGGCCTGTCATGAAGGCTTTGAAGACTCCTGTTAGACTGAAGCTGCCACCTGAGAGACACAGCATACAGATCAGAGCACTGAACCCAGAAACTGGGAAGGCTGACAGAGGAAATGGGTCAGAGGAGGGTCAGTTATGCCAGGCAGAAGGCAGCCTGGAGGGGCCTGATTTAGGGACCTCCGTATGTGGAAGAAGGGATTATGCATGGTTAGAAGCCTGCTCAAGGACAGGCCCCAGGGGTTGGGGGCACTGGAGGAGGAGTAAGGAGCCATAGAAGGAGATGGAGTCTGTCAAATATTGTCAATTGCCTGTAGGACACCCTTCTTCAGGCTGATATCCCCCTCAAGAAAGCTGGGTG
>CM053401.1:100576279-100600870 GCA_028644305.1 Xerus rutilus
TGAGTTTTTCCAGCTTTTGACTAGTACTAATAGGGCTGCTTATAAGTAGTCTTTTTTTTTTTTTTTTGGTACTGGGGATTGAACTCAGGGGCACTTGACCACTGAGCCACATCCCCAGCCCTATTTTGTGTTTTATGTAGAGACAGGGTCTCATTGAGTTGCTTAGTGCCTCGCCGTTGCTGAGGCTGGCTTTGAACTCTTCGATTCTCCTGTCTCAGCCTCCCTAAGTGCTGGGATTACAAGCGTGGGCCACCGCGCCCGGCTTATATGTGCCTTTTGGTACATGTATGCAGTCATTTCTGTTGGGTATATAGATAGGAATAGAATAACAGAATATGGATCTGGATAACAGAATATGCATCTGGTTTTTTATGTTTATTTTTTAGTTATAGGTGACAGAATATCTTTATTTTATTTTTATGTGGTGCTGAGGATCGAACCCAGTGCCTTATGCATGCTAGGCAAGCACGCTACCACTGCGGCGCCATAATCCCAGCCCCTATGCATCTGTTTTTTACTGGTAGAGACTAGTTTTACAAAGTGACCAAATCAATTATATTCTCACCAGCAATGCATGAGAGTTGCATTTCTGCATCCTTACTAACAATTGGTACCATCAGTGTTAAGAGTTTAGCCAAATTAAACCAAAGTTTAGATAGGCAGGTGGATATGGGTATCTAAGACTCATTTTTTTTTTTTTTTTTGGTACTGGGAATTGAACCCAGAGGCACTTAATCACTGAGCCATATCTCCATTTATTTAAAGATGGGGTCTCGTTAAGTTGTTTAGGGCCTTGTTAAATTGCTGAGGCTGACTTTGAACTCACGATCCTCCTGCCTCAGCCTCCCAAGCCACTGGGATTACAGGCATGCACCAACGCACCCAGCTTGAGAGTCATTTTAAAGTGTATTTCCCTGATGCCCGGTGATACTGAACTTTTTTTAAAAATATATTTATTGAATATAACATATTCAATTCAATTGAATATCCTCCTCCTTTTCCCCCCCAGTACTAGGAATTTGTTTTTCCCAGGGATGCTCTACTACTGAGCCACATCCCCAGCTCTTTTTTTTTTTTGAGACAGGGTCTAGCTAAGTTGCTCAGGCTGGCCTTGAACTTGTGATCCTCCTGTCTCAACCTCCCAAGTTGCTGGGATTATATGCATGCACCATGGCACTTGAGTGAAAATACTTTTTTGAAAAGTCTTTCACAAATCTTTTGTTCATTTCCTCCTTGGGGTCACTTTATTACTGGTTTGTAGTTCTTTGCAGATTTTAGATCTGAGTCCTTTATTGGATATATGTATTATAAATATTCTCTCCCCTTGAGCAGGCTTTCTCTTGGCTGTTTTAATGGAGTAGTTTTTAAAAATGAATAGACATTTTAAATTTAAATGGGTTCTAGTATGTCAAAAAAATGTGTGTCCTTTTCAAAAAATCTTTGCCCACCTCAGGGTAATGAAAGTATTTTCTGTTATCTTGTGGAAGCTTTATTCTTTTACATTTCTATTTTGGTCTATGCTCTGTGTAAAACTTATTTTTGTGTATCCTGTGAAGTAAAGGATCGATTTTCATTTTATTTAATTAATTCAGCACTGTTCATTGAAAGACCATCCTTTCCTCACTGCATTTCAATGGGGCTTTTGTCATCAGTCAGCAGACCATATGTGTGGTCTGTTCTTCGACTTTCTGGTCTGTTCCGTCAGCTTATATTTCTATCCACATGCAAATACTGCTTTAATTATTGTAGCTTTATAATACATCTTGATATACTATAGCAGATGTCCGCTGACTATATTCTTCCTTCTCGAGGTTGTCTTTGCTGTCCTTGATGCTTCATATTTTCACATAAATTCTACTGAGCCTTTCCATTTCTACAAAAAGGGAAGACTGGAATATTGAGTAGATTACATTGAACTTACAGACTAATAGGGGGAAAGTGACATCTTTACACTAATGGTATATCCCTGCAATTACTTAGGTCTTATAAATTTAATGTCAAATGTTATATACTTTTCTGTGTAGAAATCTTGATTTTTATGCTAACATTCTCTCTCTGTCTCAAATCTAGATTAATCGAGATTAGAGAGAGAGAAATACATCTGTTTATATCTGCATCTATATATTTAATTTTTTTGTGAATGTGTGATTCTGAGGATTGAACCCAGGGCCTCACATGTGCTAGGCACGTACTTTACCACTAAACTACATCCCCAGCCCAGTTGTTTGTATATTTTGTTCCAAGTACATAGAAATACAAGTTCTCTCCCTGGCACATTACCGGTTTTCGCTTTAGGTGGTTCTCTCTCTCACTGTAGCTAGTCTAGTAAATTTATTGATTTATTTCTGTACTGGCAATAGAACCCAGAGGCACTCTATTGCTGAGCTACATTTACAGCTCTTTCTATTTTATTTTTAGACTCTACAGGGTCTTGCCAAGTTGTCCAGCTGGTCTCAAACTTGTGATCCCAGTGTTTCCGCTTCCTGAGTTACCCAGGTTACATATAGGTATGCACCACTGTACTCGGCTAGTCTAGATTTATACCTCACCCACTAACTTTATTTATTGATTTTTAATATTTATTTATTTATTTTTTAGTTTTAGGTGGACAGAATATCTTTATTTTTTTATGTGGTGCTGAGGATCGAACCCAGTGCCTCACGCGTGCTAGGCGAGCACGCTACCACTGCGCCACAATCCCAGCCCCTCACCCACTAACTTTTAAAGTAAGCACTTAGCACTATACTGCACCAATAAAAAGATATGAAAAAAAAAGGGCAAGCACTAAAATAACCAGTTGATTAACAGGTTTTCCTGGTGTTCTTTGGAGAACTGGCAGTGTGCAGGGTATTTACAAATTCTGTAGACCCAAGTGAGAAAAAAGTCATTTATTTCATAAATTAAATTCACCATTTCACTTCATTGTGAATGGAAGCAACAAACCAAAATGACTTTGTCACTCATAAAAATCACAGGTATTTTCAATCTGCTTTACAGTCATTGCATATGAGGGCAATGACAGGTTGTGTGGATGATAGTGGTCCTCCAAGATTAAAACAGAGCTGAAAAATTCACCTCATGTAGTGACGTCAGTGCACTGTTCACATGTTTGTGGTGATGATGATGTAAACAAACATTGTGCTGCCTGTCATATTAAAGAATAGCAAATACAATTATGTACAGCACATAACACTTGATAATGACAATAGATGACTATTACTAGCTCATCTATTTACTATGCTATCCTTTTTATCGTTAGAGTGTACTCCTATTTACATAAAAAGTTTGCTTTAAAATATCATGTTCCTAAGGCAGATGTCTCAGACAGCTTGTGTACAGGTAAGTGTACTCTGTGTTTGTACAGTGACAAAACTGCCTACTGATACACTTCTTACAACAAATCCATGACACAAGATTGAATCTCAAAATACCATTGGTGCGGGCTGGGGTTATGGCGCAGTGGTAGCATGCTCGCCTAGCACGCTGAGGCACTGGGTTCGATCCTCAGCACCACATAAAAATAAAATAAAGATATTCTGTCCACCTACAACTAAAAAATAAATATTAAAATAAAAAAAATACCATTGGTGCTCCTCACTAGGGTGAAATGAGTTGCCCAGACTGATCTTGAATATTAATACAACCATAAGACCGTTATTCTGAAAAGGGGTTGGTTGGCTTGCTCAGACTGCCACAGGCATCCATGCCAAAAGTATGGTCAAGGAATTGAAAATTGCCAGGCACGGTGGTGCACATTTGTAATCCCAGCACTTTGGGAGGCTGAGACAGGAGAATCGTGAGTTCAAAGCCAGCCTCAGAAACAGTGAGGCGCTAAGCAACTCAGTGAGACCCTTTCTCTACATAAAACACAAAATAGGACTGGGGATGTGGCTCAGTGGTCGAGTATCCCTGAGTTCAATCCCCAGTACCAGAAAAAAGAAATTGAAAATTAAAAGTTTTTTTTTTCCACCAACAGATATTGACATAAAAAGAAATTATATAAAACACTGTTATTCAGGAAAAGTTCTTCAGAGCTCTGTTTGAAAAGCAGAATGGAAAACGCCCTGACACCAACTGCAGAAGGCCAGAGTTTGGTTTCATCTGTGTGTATGAGCCTGAGCTGGTTGCTTAGCTCTGTGCCCAATTCTCCTCATCTGTAACAACATAAATTGCCACAAACCACTGCTCCTAGGCTCAAAACAGAGAGTAAGAGGTACATCCTCACGCAGTACTGGCAGGTATATAAACTGAACATATTGTTTGGATAATAATTCACCTATAAGTGTGGTAATCTCCCCTTCCCAGAGAGGGTATATTTCAAGACCTTAGTCAGAAGATGCCCCAAACTGCAGAATACTGAATCCTAAATATTCAGGTTTTCATATACTTACATACCTATGATAGAGTTTAATTTGTAAATTAGGCATAGGACGAGACAAACAATACCTAATAATAAAAATAGAACAATTATAATGATATACTGTAATAAAAGTCATGTGAATGTAGTCTCTCTTGAAAGAGTCAAGACAAATTATTAACATTCTCAGACCACGGTTGACCATGGGTAACTGAAATCATGGAAAGCAAAGCTACAGATAAGTGAAGGAGGCTATATTAAAAAACAGTGGAGGTGGCATGGTATCACGCACCTGTAGTCCCAACTACTCCAGAGGCTGAGGCAGGAGGAGCTCTTGAGTCCAGGAGTTTGGGGACAACCTGGGCAGCATGGCAAGACCTTTTCTCTTAGAAAAATTCAAATCTTTCAAGCTAGGGATTGCTACACTAGAAATTTGTTATTGGGATATAATCAAGTCTACAGACAGAAATGTAAGTACAAATATGTTCATGGTAGTATTATTTATAATAGTGAAGTTTTTGTAAACATATTGAGTGTTTAACAATCAGGCATGGCTACAAAAAAATCTATGGTGATAAATTCAGCCATTACAAATTGTTATAGCAAAACGTTTGGTAACATTGGAAAATGCCCAAGGCTTATGTCAAGTAAAAACAAAATAAAACATGAGGTAGGGGGTGAGGGTGCATGCCTGTAATCCCAGTGGCTGGGAAGGCTGAAGCAGGAGGATCGTCAGTTCAAAGCCAGCCTCAGCAAAAGCGAGGCACTAAGCAACTAAGTGAGACCCTGTCTCTAAATAAAATACAGAAAAATAGGGCTGGGGATGTGGCTCAGACATCAAGTACACCTCAATAAACAAAAACAAACAAACAAAAATAAGAAGAACAAGAAAAAGAAAAACCTTTATGTTGTATGGCTCCCATTTTGTTTAATGTATTATGTAGGTATAGAAGCTTAGAAAAAGACTAGTTGGAAATTTACTCAAAACCTTATTGCTCATGGTATAATTCTATATACACACTTGAAATTTTGAAATTTACATTTGAAAACATTTCCCAGTCGTCCTCAACAAGCATGTGTTGCTTTGTAATAAGAGAAGCAAATTATCTAAAAAAAAAACCCTCAGAATTAAAGTTATTAAAGTTATTTGCGTGAAAAGGCTTTGAAAATCATAATGTGCGACACAAACGTGCAACGTCATCAGCGTTTTCCCGGGGCTTTACAAGCACACAGTTGGCTTCGCGTTTGAGTCAATAAAGCTGCCTGCGAGGGGATGAATGGGTCAGGGGCGGCGCGTTCCGCAGGCTCCTCCAGCAGGCTGCTCGCTCGCCCCTGCAGTCCAGCAGCTCCGAGCCCCGCCCACCTCTAACCCGGGTTTGTTTTTCTTCTTTCCCTGGAGCGCCCAGCCTCCTCTGATACCAGTCTGTCTGGTCTTGTCTGTTGGGTGAATCATGCCTCAGAAATGGAAAAAGCCTCCAGGTCAGGGCCTGTTTCTGCTGAGGAGCTGGGGCCCAGCTTATAGGGCGACAGTAATGTGCCTGATGAGGGTTTCACTACAGGTTCCAGGCTAGAAGAAAGGCGTGGGTGTTGCCATGTTTCTGGGCTTCTGGGCCAAGCCCCTGATGGAGTGCTTAAGAGATGTGGCCAGACAGTGTGAGCGAAAGATCCCTTCTCTTGCCTACGTGTGACCCCAGGGCATCCTGTGCCTCCCTCACCCCAGAAGCCTCTGCGTTGATTTCCTTCCTCCCCTTCCCAAATCTCCACTATTGAAGAGACTTCTCTGTGAGGGAAGAAGGAGGAAAGGAGTGGACACAGACAACTCCTGAGAAAACCTACACGGATTGTGTGGGGCAGGAACATGTCCTAATATGAGACTCCAAAGTCAGTCAGTCCTAGGTTTGGATCCCAAATTCACTACAGCTTGGAGATGTTACTTGATGTGTCTCCTGATCTGCAAACGAAGACAAAAAGCACTTACACCAAGCTTGTGCCAGGCACAGCTCTGCGTGCCTTTCTTATATTAATTCACTTGGTTACTGTGATCATCGTGTTGGTCTTACAGATGAGAAAACTGAGGCTTAGGGTGGTTAATTAATTTGTTCCAGGTAAGGAAGGGTGGCCATCAGAATGAACTCAGGCAGGATGCTACCAGTAGAACATCTTTCACTCTTACCACCCTCCCATACTAGGGATTGAATCAAAGGCCACTCTACCACTAAGCTACATCCCCAGCACTTTATATTTTTTATTTTGAGATGGAGTCTTGCTAAAATCACCCAGATTGGCCTCAAACTTGGCGATCCTCCTGCCTCAACCTCCGGAATTGCTGGGATTACAGGTGTGGGCCACTGAGCTCAGCTTGTCAATCCTTTTAATGACCATATTTGAGAGTCTTATTGTTATAAGAAGGGATAGTAATAGTAGCCATGATTTATTAAGTACTTACAAAATGCCAGGAACTGTGCTAAATGCTATATAGAAATTTGCTTATCCCAATGCCTGGATGAGTCAGGGACTATTGTTATGTGCTAACATTGATCTGGAAGGACAGCCAAGTGTATACAAGGCCCTATGTTAAGAGCCGGTCCTTTAGAAATTGCCATGGAAAGAAGAGTTAAGATGTGCCCATAAACAACAGTGACTCATGGTAGAATCATAGCTTGATGGAGCTGGAAGAGAGCTTAGAGGTCATCTGGTCTAAACTGAGTCTTACTGATGATAAGAACTGACTTTGTTTATTCCCACAGGGTTTGGAGGGAAGATTCAGTGAGATAATGATAACATTAACCATCACTACCTGAATTTGGGAGCACACGCGCACACTCACTTGCTCCCCACCCCTTCAACCTTCCAGCAACATGGGGCAGATAGGAAAAACTGAGAAGTCCAGTAAGTAACTTTCTCAGTGTTAAAATGGCTAGCCAAGTGGCGTAGCTAGGATGATGACAGAGTGGATTCTAGAGCTCAGTTCTATTGCTGAACTGTCATGCCCTGTGACACCCAGCCATGGAAAGTGGTTCAGAAGCTTGGCAAGCTCTGGAGCCGTGGCACACACCTGTAATCCCGGCACTTTGGGAGGCTGAGACAGGAGAATCGTGAGTTCAAAGCCAGCCTCAGCAATGGTGAGGCGCTAAGCAACTCAGTGAGACCCTGTCTCTACATAAAACACAAAATGGGGCTGGGGATGTGGCTCAGGCTCAGTGGTCAAGTACCCCCTAGTACCAAAAAAAAAAAAGAAGCTTGGCAAGAAGGGCTGCATTAGGTGCATGGGCAAGTGGTTTGTTGTTTTGTACCAGGGATTGAACCCAGGGGTGCTTAACCACTGAGCCGCATCCCCAGCCCTTTTTTTTTTTGGTACTGGGGATTGAACTCAGGGGCACTCGACCACTAAGCCACATCCCCAGCCCTATTTTGTGTTTTATGTAGAGACAGGGTCTCACTGAGTTGCTTAGCGCCTCGCCGTTGCAGAGGCTGGCTTTGAACTTGCGATTCTCCTGTTTCAGCCTCCCTAAGTGCTGGGATTACAGGCTTGCGCCACCGCGTCCGGCTCCCCAGCCCTTTTTTATATTTTATTTAGAGAAAGGGTTTTGCTGAGTTGCTTAGGGCCTTGCTAAGTTGCTGAAGCTGGCTTTGAACTTGTGATCCTCTTACCTCATCCTCCTGAGCCGCTGGGATTACAGGCATGTACCACTGTGCTTGGCAAGTGTTTTGAAGACTGTAAGGTATTGTATAGACATGAGTTTTTATTATAAAGAGGTAGGGACCCCAAGAAAGGTAGAGAGTGGTGTAGAACTCAGGGAAAAAGCAAGCACTCTGCCACTAAGCTATATCCCCAGCCTTCTCAGCTCTTTAAAAAATTTTTGAGATAGGGACTCACTAAGTGGCTGAGGTTGGTCTGGAACTTGCACTCCTCCTGCTTTAGCCTTCTAAGTCACTGGGATTACAGCTCTGTGCCATGCCTGGCTTATTATTTTCACTCTCAGTAATAAGGCCATGGGCAGGCTACTCAGCAGCTCCCTGTTCCTCTTCTGAAAGATGGAAATGGTAATGGCTGGTGTAGAACTCAGGGAAAAAGCAAGGAAGATCTCCAGGAGAAGATGGCATTTGCTTGGATTTGTACCTGTGTTTCCGGGGTAGGGATGAAGAATGTACATTGTGGGGGGCTTGGGGGGAGAGGGGAGGAGTGAAGGTTCCCCCAGCCCTTCCCTGGTAGCACAGGGTGGCTGATGAGTTCATTGGCATCCTGGCCAGGTGAAGTGATCAGGATCACAGGAAGCCTTGGATGCCTGAGGCTGGCATCCTAACTGCTTCAGTCTACTTTCCTGACCAACCCAACCCTGGCAGGGCCTAACTGCTTTGCAAACACAAAAAGTTGTCTCCTGCCACCCTTTTTGGTTTTGTTTTTACCAATCACTAGATCTGCTTTTCAGGGAATGGTGGGAGAGTGAGAGGCAGAGGATGAAGCCAATAGGCTACCCATTCTCTGAAACCAGTTATCAGTGGCTTCTTGGTTACCACCCTGATTTTTGACCTTTTCCTTCCTGTAGCTTTGTTGGAATTTATGAACTCTTCTTTGTTAGCCTCCCCAGCTCTTGTGTACTGTGAGATTATTCTCCATTCTCAGAGGCAGACACGTTTCTGCAGGGAAAAGGCAGAGGGGTGGGAAGTCCTCTCTTGAGCAGATTAATGGTACAACAGATGGGGAACAGTCTGGTGGAGTGAGGGAAGTACAGGTGAAGAAACTTGCCCAAAGCCACAGCTAGAACTAACCCAGATCTATTCAACACTAGAGTCTCTCTCTTACTTTTTAATATGTGGGGGCGCTCAATAAAGCAGGTGTCTTTATTGGTGCTTGAAAAATGACATTTTGCATGTCTTCTCTATAAAATCCGAGAATCTCCATTGCCTTAGAACTGTAAGGCTGGCTCAAACTGGAAGAAGAAATTATCCTTGGAAGGTACAGTCAATTCTGTTTATGAGCCACTATAATCCCCAGGAAGCAAAGTGCTAGAAAAGGCTGTGACCATCCTGCTTTTTGTCCAGGTGGAAGTCAGCAGTTTATTGTCATCAGCAAACCTATCAGGATATAACTACTCATCATTATATTTCACTATTTTTTCATTTGCTCAGGAGCTTTCTGTCCAGGTAATAGGTCAGAAGCCCAAGGAACTATTTCTGGGCTCTGGCCTTTGGAAAAGCAGTCTTGTCTTGTTTACACATCCTCTTGACAGATTTGCACAGTCTGGCCACAGAAATGTCACCCACCAAGCTCAGGTAAATAGAGGCAAGCTAATAGGCTCTAGTCAGCTAATAGCTATTGAGAAACCAAGAGTGCCCAGACCCCTATACTAAGCAACTGTGTAAATATAGAAGAAAACAGCAGCCCAAGGCTACTGACCTTGGGCTGCTGGAACAAGGACACATTTTTGCCTAGGAAAGGAAGCCATGCAATGCAAGTTCTGAGCCCCTCTCAAATATGACCCTTGGTCCAGACACCCCTCCTGGTTAACCATCCAGTTACACCACCAAATGTAGCAAGAAGAGCAAGAGGAGTGAATGTCTGGATGAGTTATGTCTCCTTTAGAAAACAGAACAGGGGGCTGGGGTTATGGCGCAGTGGTAGCGCGCTCGCCTAGCAGGCGGGAGGCACTGGGTTCGATCCTCAGCACCACATAAAAATAAAATAAAGATATCCTGTCCACCTACAACTAAAAAATAAATATTTAAAAAAAAAAAACAGAAAACAGAACAGGAACAAGGGGCTGTGTCTGGGCTTTTAAGTCCTTCAAAAAAAGTCAGGTGGGAAAAGAATGATATGGGGGATGTAACACAGCAAAAGATTGTGAGGAGTTCTTTTCTAGGCAGGCTGTAGAGAGAGGCAGCACTCTTTCATGAATGGGAGCTTGTGCCAAGGTAATCAATATGTGTGTGTGTGTGTGTGTGTATGTTGGGGGAGCAGCTGGGGATACAGCTCAGTTGGTAGAGTGCTTGCTCGCATGCACAAGGTCCTAGGTTCAGTCCCCAGCACCACCAAAAAGAAAAAAAAATTTGTTGGGGTGGGGGTGGGGATGAGGGTGGGGGTGGAAGGATGGATTGAAAGAGTCAAAGAGGCAGAAAGGAGAGAGAGATAGAAGATGAGAAGCATGGCTGCTTTATAGAGCCACAGAAGACGGAAGAAAGGAAAAGAGACTTGGCTCACATAATTGAAGGTGTCAGTGCTAAGCCCCCAGAGGTCAAAAAGCCTGTGTTAGCCTGTCCAAACCTGGATTTTCTTACAATGCTGAAGCCCAAGGATGAAACCAGCCAGCTCCTCCTGTTTTCCGCCAGCTATTTCAGAAGTTATCAGTAAATCTCATCTTTAGCCCTTATTTGCAACACTGTTTTGGTTTATTATAGTAAGGGAGGGAACCCTCATTGTTTGCATAGAGATCTAAGAACCGGTAAAGTTCTATAAAGGGCTATAGAATGGGGGAGAATTTAAGAAGTGGCCTAACCCCTCATCAGTAGCTCTGCAACTGAGATGAAGTCTTTTTTTTTTTTTTTTTGGTACTGGGGATTGAACTCAGGGGCACTCGACCACTGAGCCACATCCCCAGACCTATTTTGTGTTTTATGTAGAGACAGGGTCTCACTGAGTTGCTTAGTGCCTCGCCATTGCTGAGGCTGGCTTTGAACTCGCGATTCTCCTGTCTCAGCCTCCCTAAGTGCTGGGATTACAAGCGTGAGCCACTGCGCCCGGCTGAGATGAAGTCTTTTACCTCCTAGGATTTTAATGGTAGAGTTCAAATAAAACAATTTATGTGATTTTTTTTGAACTTTTTGAGCCCAGTCCTGTCCCTTGGAGCAAAATAAATGTGTGCGTTTTTTCAGTAGGGAGATACTGTCTTTTGAGGGAGACTGGAAAGAAGTCACTTCCATATTGAGCAAGTATTTTCATGACTGCTCCAGGAGCTTCATCTCACCCACTCCAACCATCCTAATCCAAGTCTGTCCTCCTAACTGGTTTCCCTGTGTCTACTCTTGTCTTCTAGAGTTTACTTTCCACAGAGAAGCCAGGGTGATCTTTTTTCTTTTTTAAAAGCAGCTGGCTGGGTACAGTGGTGCAGGCCTGTAATCCCAGCAGCTTGGGAGGCTGAGACAGGAGGATTGCTAGTTCAAAGCCAGCCTCAGCAACAGGGAGGCACTAAGCAACTCAGTGAGACCCTGTCTCTAAATAAAATACAAAATAGGGCTGAGGATGTGGCTCAGTGGTCGAATACCTTTGAGTTCAATCCTTGGTACCCTCCTCCCCCCCAAAAATAATTTTTTTTTTTTAAAAGCTATGGTATCTTGTCATTTCTCTGTTTAAAACTCTTCATATGCCCTATCACAGAGTAGAATTTAAACTCTCTGCCATGGGTTGCTGGGCCCTAATGTTTCTTGCATCTTGCTGTCTTAACACTCTTTCTATGGTCCACTCTGGTGTAGCCCCACTAATCTTTCTGTTCCTGAGTTCATCAAGTCAGCTCCCTACTCAGGGCTTTTTAGTTACTCCTCTGCCCAGCCTCTGTTCTTGTCACCTGTCATTGAGGTCTTGTCTGACCACCCAAACTAAATTAGTCCCCTGCCTCCCGCTCAACCCCCACACTACTCTTATTTCATTTGCTTCCTAGCAAATGGTAACGACGCGAATTCAAGTGGTCTTGTCTATCATTTGGTTATTTGTCTGTGTCCCATCCCCAACAACACAAGCCCCTGGAGAGAGAGGGCTGGCCTATGACTGAATCCCTAGTGTTAAGCAAAGACTAGCACATAGTAGATTTCTAGTGTTGGATAAATGTCCTTTTCAAATCCTAACAACACTCTTGTGAGGACTGAGAAAACGGAGTTTCTGAAGGTTCAGGATTGGAGGAGACCTGCTCCATCTGACCATGGAACTCGCCTTTCTTGCCAGGATACCTGCCCCTCTTTGTCAGGGAGTAGTTTCCCTTCTCTCCCCACTTAATCTGCCTCTCCTTGGAGGGTAGGCCGGCGTTCTTGTCCCTTCTCAGAGACTGGTGCAGTTGCGGCTCTCAGGCCCTCCCACATGTTCGGGGCTCTGATAGCCGCCCTTTTCCTAAAATGGATCCTCTGGGGGCTTGCTACCTCCTCCCCGGGCCCCTGGATCAGAGACAGAGAAGGGTCCAGCACTCTCTATAATAAAATGGGGGTAGACTCCCTAACCCACCGGTTCAGCGCCCCCACTCCGCCCCCTGCCTAGCTAGGAAGTCCCAGGATCGTATGGGGGCAAGCAGGAAGTTCCATGCCTCAAGGGCAATGAGGACACGCAGGGCGGAATCGGGGATGTGCCAACTTCGCGTAGCAGAACCTTTCTTCATCAAGGCCTCGTTCCCCGGCCGGTCGGCTTTGGAGGAGACACCCCACTTAACCGTTCCTCCCTCCCCCTCCCCGCTCTGTCTGCGGAGGCTCGCTTTCCTCCCGCCCCAAGTTCCGGCGCTCATCCTGCGGGAGCGTTCCGCGTCTCTCCGGGGCCACCCACGCGTGGGTCCGCGAAGCCCTGCACGGTGCCCAGCACTTCTGAGCTCCAGTAGGCGAGCGCCTGCGGGTTTCCTCCAGACAGGGACCACGGGGAGCAGAGGCGGAGGCAGTTTTAGGCCTTAGGCCGGGTGGGCCGAGTCGGGTGAGGCGCGCCCATCGTTCGCCATCCGGGGAGCGCGCGGCCCTCTCGGGACTCCGCCGGCGACCCGTAGCTCGGGCACGCGCCTGTCGCATCCCGCAGGAAGGAGGGGTCCGGCCTGAGGCCCGGGGCGGCGGCCGCCATGGAGATCCCCTCGGCCCAGGGCCGGCGCCTGGGGCCTTGGGGGCGGCCCTGACCGCCCTCCTCCCTGCTGGGGCCGGGTCGCAGACGTGCCCCCTGCGGCACTCGACCACCCCTGCGTCTCCGCCCTCCCCGGGCCGCGCTGCTGCCTGGGCGCGGCGGCGGCGACGGCGCCCTGTTGAATGGGCTGTGAGGGCCCAGGTCTGAAGTGCTTGGCGAACGCGGCCTCCGGGGGCGCAAGGCAGCAGCAGCGGTGGCGACCAAACGGGTGTTGGAGTTGGCGGCGGCCATGGAGGGCCTGGCTGGCTATGTATACAAGGCGGCCAGCGAGGGCAAGGTGTTGACTCTGGCCGCCTTGCTTCTCAACCGGTCTGAAAGCGATATCCGCTATCTGCTTGGCTATGTCAGCCAGCAGGGAGGGCAGCGATCCACGCCCCTCATCATCGCAGCCCGCAATGGGCACGCCAAGGTTGTGCGCTTGCTGTTAGAACATTACCGTGTGCAGACCCAGCAGACTGGCACCGTCCGCTTCGACGGGTAGGTATACCCAACTACGTCCTCCCCTCCGACGCGCGCGGACCCAATTCATGGGCCCTCCCCTCCCTTACCCTGCCTTCATGTATGTACTCACTTTTCCTTTCTTGTACCTCCTCCAGTTTTACCAAATGCCTGCTTCATCTTCTAAGGTAAACACTCCACCCCATGTTTTGCTGCCCATCCTCATCTGTACCTACCTTATTCCCTCTGTAGATGGATAGCCACACCCTCAGTTTTGATCTAATGGTCTTCTCTACTAGGTAGTCTGAACAAGCGGTGTGGCTGCCTTTCCAGGTTTTACCTTTATCGTTACTGGTGTTGTAATGGAGATCAGAAATTAACGAGGTCAGCAATTAAAACTGAAGACCTCTGATGGATTATTTTGCCACCCAGTTTTCTCCTCTTCATGTGAGTGGTCCGATAAAGCCCCCAGCGGATTGTTGAGGTTTTTATGTCAAAACAAGTCTTTAGAACCAGAAGCAGCTGCAGCCTCTTGAGGAATTGTCACGCAGCCAGACATCTCAAGACATGATCCTGAGTCTTCTACATTGCTAGGATTAATATGTTGGCTACAGTGGCACTGGACCTGGTGTAAAAGATGATGCTATTGTTAAAGTACATGTTGTCTTGTGATGATGCGGGGAAGCTTAATCGGTTACTGTTGAAATTTGAGGTGGAGAGTTCAAAAATTCATATTGTCACAGTTAAAAATGTGTTCTTTGAGTTTAATTGAACATATTTTGGGGTATGATAATAACAGAATTGTCAGGTTTTATGTTATCTTCTTTTCTGTGCTGGAAGATTATAAATTTTTTTTACAGATTACAGCTGCATAAAGGTTTTTGCTTCATCGATTGTATTGGTTTTTATTGACTCATGCCAGTGCGTAGGCTATTTTAGCATTTTCTTTTAAAGTGGATGAAGTCTAAGCATGAAAAGATGTATGAAGCTTAGTTTTGGTGATCAAAAATTGCCTGTTTAAAACCTGATTGAAAAAACATTACATTTTCAAGATGACCAGGGCATGTTAATTTCAGTTTTAGGTTTAATTAATAAAAGATGTTTCTTCTGTTTTAGATGAGAGGAAATGTTTTAGAGTTAACATGTTAATGAAATGATAGCCCATGGATGGTGGTTTTTCTTTGGAACCACCTCTGTACATTAAGAAGATGGTGTTGACTAAAGATGGCAACCTGATTCATGCGTGCTTCCCATTACTGGCTTCTGTGTCGTCTTCTTAACTTCCTGCATTCTCACAGCTTTACCTACACCTAGAGGAGTGAAACAGAATGAATGACCCATGAACCTCCACCATCATTCCAGCTATATAGGCACATGTATCTATTAAGATACGGTTCTCTGCAATAACAGCTGCAGGGAATACTACTGCTAATGAGCTTGCTAAGGCTTATGTGGCTAAGGGAGAACAGTCAGGAGAGAAAATAGTTTTCTGAAGAACTTAGGCTTTGCTTATTGCTGTCATCTTGGATCATGAAAGCTATTTTGAGGTGGCAATTAAAATAACCTGAAATGACTAGAAATATAGCATTGAGTATGTATAGTGGCTTACCTTGTCCAGTACTCTGCACTGGCCAGTGAAATTAAGGGGTTTAGCAAGCAAACATTTGTTGAATACCTACTATGTGCTAGGCTCTATGGTAGGTAGGTGTTGGTATGTAAAGACAAATGACATAGTGCTCCCACTGTGAAGGATGACAGTGTGTGTAGGGGGAGAAATAGACACATAAATGAGTAATTGCAGATGCTTTGCCACTTAGGCTTAGAAATCTTTTGGGCTACTGCGGGAAAACAGGGAGAATGCTAAGCTTTGCATGGGGGGAATCATGGAAGGCTTCACTGAAGAGGTGATATTTGAGCTGGGCTTTAAAGAAAGTAGACATGTAGAAGAGGAGCAGCTGCTTGGTGCACTGGCAATGACAAATGTCTCACTGGTATTGCAAGAAAAATTTAAGATGGGGCAATTATGAAAGAGACTGTGGGAGACTGGAAAGAGGTAGGGACCAGATTTTGATGATCCTTGTGTAAGATACAAAGAATAAAACTGGTGAAACTGCAGTCTCAAACATTTCCACCATTTTCCTTTTTCTCTGAGCCTTCTTGAATCTGTAGAGCTTATTATGGATTATTACAACTGTGAATTTATTAGTGGATGTGTTGAAGTAGTCTAGTATTTGTTTTATTTATTAAATGCCCATGATAGGCCTAACCCTGTGGAGTATAAAGAGGAAATACAAGGTTTCTACTTTTGAGGAACTTACCAATTAATTGATGAAAGAGAGGAATTGAAGTTTATGGCTGCCTTTCTGCCTCTGGTGCCAGTCTGTGAGATATCCCAGTCATTTTTGCATTTCAGAACCAGAAAAGGTTATTTGTAAATGTGATAATTTGTCTTTACACTTATTCAGATATTGTGAAAATGTTAACCAGAGTGGTGTTAACAATATGAAGCTCATTTAGTCCTTTGGGACTGGCTTTTGTTTTGTGTTTTGAGGTGCTGGGGATGGAACTCAGGGCCTTGTGCAAGCCAGGCAAGAGCTTCACTTCTGAGCTGCACCCTCAGCCCTAGTGCTGCCTTTTGAAAAGTACTTAGCCAAGTCCTCTACCATACCTTCTCTTGGCAGTTGAGACCCATGGCCAATGGGTACTAACAAACATGTTCTCTCTGTCTCTCTTTTTAATATTTTTAGTTGTAGATGGACATGATACCTTTATTTTATTTATTTATTTTCATGTGGTGCTGAGAATTGAACCCAGTGCCTCCCATGTTAGGCAAGTGCTCTACCACTGAGCCACAACCCCAGCCCCAAACATGTTCTCTTCATGTGTGAAATAGATAAGTGTTTCTAATTTTTAGTTATTTGCATACCATCTTCACAAGTTTTGGCCAAATTATTCACTCACTCTCCTGCTATTCACTTAATATTTTTCTTTATGATTTCTGTTATTCCCTTGGTATTTGTCTTTAGAATGTCTCGTTTCTTCGCTTCAGCCCATGCAACAGTAATTATGGGTTTGCTTGCTATGTTTTGTATGTATGTGTGTGAAAGAGAGAGACAAAAATAAATAACTATTGTATGAAAGTACATATATATTTTTAAGTATGTGTTCTGCCTAAAGCTTTTTTAATAATACCTTATTTTATAATACTTTTATTTTATAATACCTTAGGAAACCAAACTGGATTCATAATTGAGACTCAAGGGGTAAGAGAACACCACCTGTATCAAACCCCATATTGATAATTTCAGTCCTTGTTTGATTTTTTTATGAGTAATATTTGAGATTATTTTACTTATGCCTTAACATATGAGTACCAGAGTTGACGTAGGTGAGTGGACAAAAAGAAAAGTCATGAGTGGGAATGAGAGAAGGACCTGTAGTTGGAGAATGGGAAGCTGCTAAGAATGTTGTAGGTGTGGAACAAAATAAAGGGATGGTGTCATGTGACCATGGAATATTGTGCTGGACTGAGTTCTGAGGACCTGACTCTTCTGTGCCAGCATTTGTGGAGACCACCTGTCCTTGAGGAGGTTTGCTGACATGGATGGGGAGAAGAGAACCTATGAGAATGATGAAGTTTTTGTTGAGTGCCCGTACATTTAAAGTCAGTGTTAGTACTAATACTGTTCATAAATGACCAGGTGTAGGAAAGGCATGAGGAGCACACCGTCATCTGACTTCATTTAGAAAGTCCTTGCCAATATATGTTTCAAGGAACTACATTTGATGTAATAAATGATATTAAGGACTTTAGCTAAAATAAAATGCTGATTATATACATTTAATGAATTTTTATTTGCATTTAAAATGCTTGAACCAGGCATTAATAGTTCACATTGAATCAGGAGATCAGTGTGCTTAGCCTTGTGATTAGAAATGTTATCATTTCTAATTATATAATTATATAATGATAATTATCATCATTGTAAAAAATTTCTATGGTCTGATACATTTTTTTAAAAAATTTTTTTAGTTGTAGATGGACACAATATCTTTATTTTATTTATTTATTTTATGTGGTGCTGAGGATCAAACCCAGTGCATCACATATGTGAGGCAAGTGCTCTACCACTGAGCCACAACCCCAGCCCCTGATACATACTTTTTGTTTGAAAAGATGAATATCAGATTATAGTTTCTTTTTTCTTTTTTGTTTTTTTGTTTTGGTACTGGGGATTGAACTCAGAGGTACTCAACTACTGAGTTTTATGTAGAGACAGGATCTCACTGAATTGCTCAGTGCCTCACCATTGCTGAGGCTGGCTTTGAACTTGCAGTTCTCCTGTCTCAGCCTCCCTAAGTGCTGAGATTACAGATGTGTACCACTGCACCCGGCTAGATTATAGATGTTTTTTTTTTTTTTTTTTAATAAGAATGAAACATAATACAGAATTTGCACTATAATTTTGACTGAGACTGGGAAGATCATTGTTTTCTATTGTTTGTATCATAGTAACTTAGTGAATGTTGCATTAATTTTGTCTATATTCTGTTAAATGCATTTGGTATTTTGTTTTGAGGCAGTTGTTTTGTAATATTAGCTAATTTTATAGACAGTAATGTCATAGATAATAGGATTATAATTGTCTTTAACCTGTTTAATATTTTGATTTAGATATAGAAATTCTAAATTCGCTAAGGCTGATGTTTCTGACATAAAATAATTTTTTTTGTTTTTGGTATTGGGAATTGAACTCAGGGGCCCCGACCACTGAGCCACATCCTCAGCCCTATTTTGTGTTTTATGTAGACACAGGGTCTCACTAAATTGCTCAGCACCTCACCATTGCTGAGGCTGGCTTTGAACTCGCTTTTCTCCTGTCTCAGCCTCCCAAAGTGCTGGGATTACAGGCATGCGCCACCACGCCCTGCTAAGAATGTTTTAAGTAAAACATTCTGCAGTTTTTTTCGTCATGAAATATCTAAATTTTAATTGCCTCAATAAAAGTTAATTGGAACTTTTTTGAGGTTTCTGTCACATTTCTTTTAATTCATATAGAAGTATAAGAAAATAATGGAACTGATTAGACTATTCCAGGGAAAATATTAAACTGACCAAGTCGTTTCCATTATGAAAACAACGGGAAGCACACATTTGCAGTTTAGTTCTTTACTGTATCATACATTCTGGGAAGTTTGAGTTAAAAAATATTCTAATCACTTTTTCTCTTTTTTTTCATGTTTGGAAGGGTAATACTTTAATCACTAGAGATAAAGACAATGTGAGTGCCTATTTTAATGTAACATTTTTTGAGTTTAATGTAACGTTTTTTGAATTTTAGATTCATATTATATAATGTGAGTAATCTTATATTTTAAAAATCACCAAGGAAACATTGTAACTAGCCATCTAAATATAACCATATATTAACTATGTATTTGTTTTTTGATAGATTACATTAAAAATCAGTTTGGAAAAGTGCTCTTTAAATTGAAACAAATGTTTGAACAATAACATGTACTATGTTTCCTTCCATTTGGTGTATTTTATGATATTCAAAGTACTTTTTTATATTCATTCTCATGTAAACCTGTCAGTTATATCTGTAAAATGGGCATAATGATAGTATTTACCTCATAGCATCATGATTGTGAGGATTCAGTGAAATTATTGCATTATTAAGTGGGTAATACAGTGCTTGGTATATTGAAAATATTTAATATAAATTGTAGTCATTTAAACTCTTCTTTTTTTTTAAATTGTGGTGCTGGGGCTTGAGCCCAGGGCCTTGTGCATGCAAGGCAAGCACTTAACCAACTGAGCTATATCCCTAGCCCTAAACTACTTTTTTAAAGCCATTTGTTTCTCTTGTTTTTTAAATTTGTATATATGTATATATACACACACACATTAAAGCATAATATCTAGTGAAGTATGTGAATCTTAAGTTTACATCTATTTATTCACTTTCTTGATTAATGTTAATGTTAATTTTTTAATTACCCTAAAAATTAAAGGTATGCCCCTTCTCAATTTCTCCCTTTCCTCTCCTAGAAGTAATGATTATTCTAACTTCTATTATCATAGGTTAGTTTTGTCTGTACTTGAACCTTCTGTAAATGAAATCATATAGTATGCTCTTATGTGTTTAGCTTTTTGTGCATAATACAGTGTCTATGAGATGCCTTTATGTAATAATTCCATGTATCATTAATTTCTTTCTTTAATGTTACATGAAAATACTGCAGTTTATCCATTTTCCACTTAATGGATATTTGGTTACTTTCAGTATTTCACTATTATGAATAAAGCTTTTATGAACATTTAAAATTTTTTTTTTTGTTGTAGATGGACACAAAATATCTTTATTTTATTTATTTATTTTTATGTGATGCTGAGGATCAAACCCAGTGCCTCACATATGTGAGGCAAGCGCTCTACTGCTGAGCTACAATCCCAGCCCCTTTTATGAACATGTTTATATGTATTCTTGGGTGGACATTTGCATTCATTTCTTTTTAGTATATATTAAGGAGAATTGCTGGGTCATAAAGCAGGTACATGTTTAACTAATGGATAGTGCCTGTTTTTCCAAAGAGACTAAACCAAGTGACATTTCTACCAGCAGTTTCCACCAGTATCAAGAGTTTCAGTTGCTCCAAATTCTCGTCTACACTTAGTATTGTCCTGTGTACCTGAGACAGAGCATTAATCTCCAGGATATATAAAGAACAAAGAAACTTGGTTTGGGATTGTGGCTCAGTGGTAGAGCGCTTGCCTTGCATGCTTGAGGCACTGGGTTCGATCCTCAGCACCACATAAAAATAAAGATATATCCATTTACAACTAAAAATATAAAAATAAAAATTATTTTAAAAAAAAAGAACAAAGAAACTTAACACCAAAAAACCACAAATAACCCAGTCAATAAATGGGCTAAGGAACTGAATAGACACTTCACAGAAAGAAAGAAAATCAAGCTGGGCGCGGTGGCGCACGCCTATAATCCCAGCACTTTGGGAGGCTGAGACAGGAGAATTGCTAGTTCAAAGCCAGCCTCAGCAAAGGTGAGGTGCTAAGCAACTCAGTGAGACCCCGTCTTTACATAAAGCACAAAATAGGGCTGGGGATGTGGCTCAGTGGTCAAGCCCTGAGTTCAATCCCTAGTACCAAAAAAAAGAAATACAATCAGTCAACAAATGTCTGAAAAAATGCTCAGCATCTTTAGCAATTAGAGAAATACAAATCAAAACTAAGATTTCATCTCACCCCAGTCAGAATGGCAATTAAAGATTTTCTTCCATTCTATAGGCTCTCTGTTATTGTTTGCTGAGAAGAAGCTTTTTAGTTTGAATCTATCCCATTTATTGACTCTTGATTTTACTTCTTGTGCTTTAGGAGTCTTGTTAAGCAAGTCAGATCCTAAGCCAACATGACAAAGATTTGGGCCTACTTTTTCTTCTATTAAGTGCAGAGTCTCTGGTCTCATGCCTAAGTCTTTGATCTACTTTGAGTTGAGTTTTGTGCAGGGTGAGAGATAGGGGTTTAATTTCATTTTGTTACATGTGGATTTCCAGTTTTCCCAGCACCATTTATTGAATTGGCTATCTTTTCTCCTGTGAATGTTTTTGGTCTCCTTTTCCAGTATGAGATAGCTGTCTATGTGGGTTTGTCTCTGTGTCTTCTATTTTAGTACCATTGACTACGGGTCTGTGCCAATATCATGCTGTTTTTGTTACTATGGCTCTGTAGTATAGTTTAAGTTCTGGTATTGTGATAACTACTGCTTTACTCTTCTTTCTGAGGATTGCTTTGGCTATTCTGGGTTTTTTATTTTTACAAATGAATTTCATGGTTGCTTTTTCTGGTTCTCTGAAGAATGTCATTGGGATTTTAATTGGAATTGTATTAAATCTTTATAACAGTTTTGGTAGTATGGCCATTTTGACAATATTAATTCTGCCTGTCCAGGAGCATGGGAGGTCTTTTTATCTTCTAAGTTCTTCTTCAATTTCTTTAGTGTTCTGTAATTTTCACTGAAGAGATCTTTTACCTCTTTTGTTAGATTGAGTCCCAAGTACTTTATTTATTTTTTTTTAGGTGGACACGACATCTTTATTGATTTATTTTTATGTGGTGCTGAGGATCGAACCCAGTGCCTCACGCATGCGAGGCAAGCGCTCTACCACTGAGCCACAATCCCAGCCCGCAAGTACTTTATTTTTTAAGCTATTGTGAATGGGATAGTTTTCCTAATTTCTCTCTCACTAGATTTGTAATTGATATATAGGAACACGTTTGATTTATGGGTGTTGATTTTATAACATACTACTTTACTGAATTAATTTATGAGTTTTAGAAGTTTTCTGGTGGAATTTTTTGGCCCTTCTAAATATAGAATCATGTCATTGGCAAATGGTGATAGTTTGAGTTCTTCTTTTCCTATTCATATCCCTTTAATTTGTTTCTCCTGTCTGATTGCTCTGGCTAGAGTTTCAAGGATGATTTTGAATAGAGTGGTGAAAGAAGGCATCCTTATCTTGTTCCTATTTTTTGAGGGAATGCTTTCAGTTTTTCTCCATTTAGAATGATGTTGCTTTGGATTTAGCCTACGTAGCTTATATGATGTTGAGGTATGTTCGTACTATCCCTAGTTTTTCTGGTGTTTTGAACATGAAGGAGTGTTGTATTTTGTCTAAAGGTTTATATTACCGTAATTTTGTATATAGTACAAGGTAGAATTCAAGGCTGAATTTTTGCCATGGAGGTTATTTAATTGTGCCAGCACTATTTATTAAAAAGATTATACTTTCTATCTGAATTTCCCTGGAGCCTTTGTCAAAAACCAAGTGATTCTATATGTGTGAGTCTGTTTCTAGAATTTCTTGTTCTGTTGATATATTATTCTTTGTGCCAGTGACACACTTATCTTAATTACTGTAGTTAGTCCTCCAACTTTATTTTTCTTCATGATTGTCTTGGTTGCATTTCCATATACTTTTTAGAATTGGTCTGTCCATTTCTCTACACATGTGAATGTGTTCATGAATGTGTAATACAAAACACGTACACAATCTGCTGAGGTTTTTTCTTTTTGGTTCTGGAGATTGAACTCAGGGGTACTCCACCACTGAGCCATATCCCCAGCCCTATTTTGTTTTATGTAGAGACAGAGTCTCACTGAGTTGCTTAGTGCCTTGCAGTTGCTGAGGCTGGCTTTGAACTTGCGATTCTCCTGTCTCAGCCTCCCTAAGTGCTGGGATTACAGGCTTGCACCACCGCGCCTGACTCTGCTGAGGTTTTGATTTTATCAAATGTATGGATTATTTTGGTGGAGAATTTACATTTTAATACTATGGTGTCTTTACCATGAACATGAATTATTTCTCCATTTATTTTAGGTTTTCGTCTGTTAGCCTCTGGAGTGTTTTATAGTTTTAAGTGTAGATGTCTTGCACATTTTTTATTTGGTTTATAACTAGATATTGATATTTTTGATGTTGCAAATGGCATTTTTTGACAGTGAAAGTTTTATTGAACTTTGTATTTATAATTATGACAAAAATGTAGTGAGTTTTTATTGAACTGAACTCTTGGCCAAAGGTACTCTTGGCAACCATTAAAACATATCACTCGTATAATATCTTAGTTTATTGATTCTTTTTCTCTGATTCTTTATTTTTAAAAAATAATAATTAGATGGGCTCACTCACACATGCGGTCTCTCTTTCTCTCTTTGGGGTTAAACCCAGGGCCTTGCATGTGCTAGGCAGGTGCAGCCCAAATAACATTTTTAAAAATAAAAATTTAAAAAGAAATTTCAAAATTCTTCGAATTTTGGAGGATTATCATACAGTAAAATGCACATATCATAAGTGTCCAGTTTGCTGAATATTTTTCTCTAAATATTCATCCAGTAGCTACCAACCAGATCAACATACAGGACATTTCTATACCTTCAAGACTTTCTAGTCAGTGCCACTCTCCTCCTTATAGATAAACATTGCCAGCCGAGAAGACTTGTATATATAAACATTTTGTGTAATAATTTGAAACTGAAAAAAAAGAATTGCTTGAATTATTAAGTGAGTATTTTATTTGTAGCAGAAGTGATATTGGGTGATATTTTTGGGGTGGTATTAACTGAGGTTAAACTATTTTATATGTTTTAATCCATTTTATGCTATTTTAACAAGACACTCAAGACAGGTAATTTATTAAGCATGGAAATTCATTTCTCTGGAGGCCGGAAAGTCAAAGATCGAGGTGCTGGCAGTTTGGTTGTGAGGGCTGAATCCTTTAGAGAGGAGGAATGGAATATTGTCTCTACAAGGTGGAAGGTAGAAGGCCAACCAGTCAACTACTGCATACCATAGTTCTATAGGTCTTAATTTATTCAGGAAGGAAGGAGCCCTCATCACCTAATCACCTCTTAAAAGTTCTACCTCTTAATAGTATCACATTGGCAACACCTGGATTTGGACATATTCAAAACATAGCACCAGGGGGGTTTATTTGTTCTTCACTTCATAGGAGATAAATTTGACCTGTAAAACCTTAAAACATAAGAATGTGTAGTGAGAAGCTCACTAGTGAGATTTTTTGTTGTGTATACTTAATTGCCTTTGTGAATAATTCTTTGACTTTTTTCTTAACATTTGCAAGTATACTTATTAGTTATAGCATTGTTGATCTAAATATCTCCAGAAAATATCTACTTTTTAGGACTTAATGGTCAGTAGTAAGATTAAAAATTGAGAAAATGAGCTGGGTTCAGGGGGCACACTTGTAATCCCAGTGACTCAGGAGGTTCAGGCAGGAGAATCTTAAGTTCTAGGCCAGCCTTAGCAACTTAGTGAGACCTTGTCTCAAAATAAATGAAAAGGAACTGGGGATGTAGATCAGTGGTGAAGTGCTGTTAGGTTTAATCCCCAAAAC
>CM053401.1:100600970-100700670 GCA_028644305.1 Xerus rutilus
TGAGACCCTGTCTCTACATAAAACACAAAATAGGTCTGGGGATGTGGCTCAGTGGTCGAGTGCCCCTGAGTTCAATCTCCAGTACCCCCCCCCCCAAAATAAAAAAAGAAAAAGAAAAGTGGGAAAGATTGTACTTTTAACAAGAGTCTAATTTTGTATGTTAAGTAATAAACTTAGCATGTATGAGGTTCAGTAAGTAGGTGGTGAATATGGAGCCACAAAGTCCTGTCACATAGGGAAACCTGTTTGGTTCTCTTGAAGTGCTAGTTGTTTTTTGCTGTTAGTATCCTACCCTCCACGCCCCATAGTAGTTTGTTCCAGGAACATAAGTAGAAACATAATATATACATATACACACACAGACATTTTAAAACGTTTTAAATTGGGGCATAATATCCACAGAAAAACTCATTAATTATAAGTACATAAACATTTTGCAAAGTAAACATGTTATCTGCTTTCTTCCCACACACCCCAAAGCAGTATCTAATATATTGTTCATACAGGGACTAGGGTTGTTTTCCTAATGTGAAACTGCTCTGGTCTTAAGAGCCACTGTATCAGCTTGGTGGTAAAGGTGTTACCTCCATACAATTTCTCTGTGTTTTCTGAAGTCTGCTTATTGCTAGAAGCAAGTGGGTGATTCTTCGGTTTATTTTAAAAATATGCTTTAGATGGCTAGGGATGTAGCTCAGTGGTAGAGTGCTTGCCTTACATGCATTAGGGCCTGGGTTCAGTCCTTGGCACCACACACATTAAAAGCTTTAGAAATAACAGTAATAGTAATACATTTATTGAACTCACACTAGGTTCAAGTACTATGCAAAGTGCTTTGCTGAAATTGCCTTTTTTATGTTCACTGGAAGTAATATTAATGTTTTGGAGAGGGATGCTTTGTCAGTGCAGATGAATACGTCTTTTAAACTTACGTTAGGGCATATGAGTTCTATTACATAACTATTTATTCTTTTCATGTGTAGGTATGTCATTGATGGTGCCACTGCTCTTTGGTGTGCTGCAGGAGCAGGACATTTTGAAGTCGTTAAACTTCTAGTCAGCCATGGAGCCAACGTGAACCATACCACAGTAACCAATTCAACCCCCCTGCGCGCAGCATGCTTTGATGGCAGACTGGACATTGTGAAATATTTGGTTGAAAATAATGCCAACATCAGCATTGCCAACAAGTATGACAACACCTGCCTAATGATTGCAGCATATAAGGGACACACTGATGTGGTCAGATACCTGTTAGAACAACGCGCTGACCCCAACGCTAAAGCACATTGTGGAGCCACAGCATTGCACTTTGCAGCTGAAGCCGGGCACATAGATATTGTGAAAGAGCTGATAAAATGGCGAGCTGCTATAGTAGTGAATGGCCATGGGATGACACCATTGAAAGTAGCTGCCGAAAGCTGTAAAGCTGATGTTGTTGAACTGTTACTCTCTCATGCCGATTGTGACCGAAGAAGTCGGATTGAAGCTTTGGAACTCTTGGGTGCCTCCTTTGCCAATGACCGTGAGAACTATGACATCATGAAGACATACCACTATTTATATTTAGCTATGTTGGAGAGGTTTCAAGATGGTGATAACATTCTTGAAAAAGAAGTTCTGCCACCAATCCATGCTTATGGGAATAGAACTGAATGTAGAAACCCTCAGGAACTGGAATCCATTCGGCAAGACAGAGATGCTCTTCACATGGAAGGCCTTATAGTTCGAGAACGGATTTTAGGTGCTGACAACATTGATGTTTCCCATCCCATCATTTACAGGGGGGCTGTTTATGCAGATAACATGGAATTTGAACAGTGTATCAAGCTGTGGCTTCACGCGCTCCACCTCAGACAGAAAGGAAACAGGAATACCCACAAAGATCTTCTTCGATTTGCTCAAGTTTTCTCACAGATGATACATTTGAATGAAACCGTGAAGGCCCCAGACATAGAATGTGTTTTGAGATGTAGTGTTTTGGAAATAGAACAAAGTATGAACAGAGTAAAAAATATCTCAGATGCTGATGTCCACAATGCTATGGACAATTACGAATGTAATCTCTATACCTTTCTGTATTTAGTGTGCATCTCCACCAAAACACATTGCAGTGAAGAAGATCAGCGGAAAATTAACAAGCAAATCTACAACCTGATTCACCTTGACCCCAGAACTCGTGAAGGTTTCACCTTGCTACATCTAGCTGTCAACTCCAATACCCCAGTTGATGATTTCCACACCAATGATGTTTGCAGTTTTCCAAACGCACTTGTCACAAAGCTCCTGCTGGACTGTGGTGCTGAGGTGAATGCTGTGGACAATGAGGGAAACAGTGCCCTTCATATTATTGTTCAGTACAACAGGCCCATCAGTGATTTTTTGACCTTACACTCTATCATCATTAGCCTAGTTGAAGCTGGCGCTCACACTGACATGACAAATAAGCAGAATAAGACTCCGCTAGACAAAAGTACAACTGGGGTATCTGAAATACTGCTCAAAACTCAAATGAAGATGAGTCTCAAGTGCCTGGCTGCCCGAGCAGTTCGGGCTAATGACATTAACTATCAAGACCAGATCCCCAGAACTCTTGAAGAATTTGTTGGATTTCATTAAGTGACTGGATATGTAAAATCGTTTAATGTGGTGCTAAAGTAAAGGACTTTAATCACAGACAATAGAATTACGTGTTCATAAATTTTACTTTTCTTTCCACCACCTTTCCTTTCAACCTATCCTTCCTTAGTTCTGTCTTTGGTCTTCTAGCCTCATATAGTAATTGATTTCAAACACTTTAAACAAAGCCACATTGTTTAGGTGTAACTATAATTAAGGTGTTTGGATATTGGTCACTTAACTATTTGTCTTTTTTTTTAAGGAATGAATACAAAATATTCTGTTTGTTTAACAAATGAGGGACATTTATGATTTCAAGTTGATAATGTTTTAAACAGCTGCCTACAAAAAGTATTTCTGTTAAGCCTATGTCAGTGTGTTATCCATGCAGCAGTTTCGAAGATTTCATGGAAAAATACAACTAAAAAGGAACATTAAAAGTAATGGGAGATCCAAGTGTTCTGCATATGCCAAACTGCTGTAGATAAGTTTTCACTCTTCCATAATGTATGTGAAGTGATACAACACATTTTAACATCAGAAGGACTTAAAAAAATATATATATAGCTACAGATTAATCTGAAAAAAAGTGCTAATAATAGCTACAGATTTATAAAATTAAATCCATTGAAATTGTTGAATAATGCTGGGTAGTATATATTCAAAGTGGTAATCTTAAACCAACTTTTCAGAGAATATTGATGGACTCTGCCTTTAGGCTTGAATTCTTTGAAGTCTTTGTTTTAATGTGATTTATCTAAATTGCAGCCATCTGCATTTAATTCAATTCTCAGACATGTAAAAATTATGAATGCTGTTTTCTTATGAAACAAATTGTCACAATGTAGTTATACATTCTATTTTTGTCCCCTTTCCCTTTCCTCTTGTGTTGTATCTTTTAAAATCTGGAAGCAGATTACTTTTCCTGAGGACATTTATTTGTGCTTCCCTAGTAAGGTGTTTATGACAGATGAAAAGGAACCAGGATATTTTGATTTATCTCACCTTATTAGTCTATTAAAAGAAATAGAAAAATCACTAATGTGGTGTAGGAAATTAAGTGTTTTTGATGCTGAAAATCATTCTCAATACCACTTTAAAGGTATTTCTGTCAGAGCTGCAAAATTTTCCACCACAAGATGTCACTTATTCCAGCAGGCTGTACAGAGGTCTCTGTTGTTTTATTTCATTTATCAGCAGCATTTTAACTATCAAACTAAAGAGTATTCTGTGATTATCTTTTATGCATCACAGAAATTAAGCAAAAGGTACATATCTTTCTATTGATGCTAAAAATGATAAAGAGTAAAATTAGCTGTATTTGTAATTTTCTCTCTAGTGCCAAATGAATGCCTTAGCTACTCATAGTGCATGGTACTGTAAATGAAGACCTACAGCTTTTTTTTTCTTTAATGAAAAGCAGTATAATGATGTTACAACATCAGATATGAACTTTAAAAAAACCTGAGATTTAAATTAACATTTTATGTGTGGATATTGCTTTGTAAACTATTAAGAGAAAGGTTGCAGTTGGATCAGTATGAAACAGTGGCCAAGCCAAAATCAGCACCTAGGGCCTTAAATAGAGATACCCCACAAAATGAAATACTTTGAATGGTGGGAGGGGAGACTTTAAAAGCTTTCCCCCCAAGGTTGTAAGATACTGTTGCTATATTTCTACTTTGTGTGTCTTCTTGCTTCAGTTAGGATTCTGATTAATAGGATTCTGTCATGATAATAGATTTCTATTTTCCTAACCTGACATTTTGCAAGGAAGGTTTTTAGGATGGCTTTTAAAAGGGAGCAATTGAAATGAGCCCTAATTTGGAAATTACTGGTGTGAATCAAGGGAATACTGTACCTTGCTTTTGGCAACTCTTAGTGGCCTGAAAGAGAAAATATACTTCCTCAAGGTGAGTGAATCATGTCTTTCATGTGGCTCAGATCAGACCTTTTGTTTTTCAGACTACTAGGCCTGCATATTGGACAGTCTGAGGAATGGCTGTGATACTTAGTATTTATTTAGTTGGTTCCATTTTTAATGTATATGATTTTTAAACACCAAAACTTAAAATATCAAATAATATTGCATGTTTTAAAAACATTTCATCCCGTTGACTACCCAGGACCAGCACTATTTTAGACATTACTTATTTATAAAATGAGAATAATGATTATATGTACATATTCAGACATCAAGATTTAATGAGTTTTCAAGAAGGGGAGACTGAATGCTGGATAATGTAAATCATGCTCATTGAAATGCTGACAAAGTTGGAGAAAGAATTTGAAGATAGCGGAATAAACTATGAACTGTGCTAATGGTAACTAGATTTTTGTTTAACTATAGTATAGTAGTATATTGTGCGTTACCTTGCTGAGGATCTAATTCTGTCTTGTAATACCAATTCAGTATGAATTGTGAATCACCTGTATAAAACTGTTCTTGAAACAAGTGATCTACATGCCTGTTTCTTACATTTGCTTTTGATAGAATTATTTGAATATGTTTAGCCATATTCTTTGTGAACTTAATTTTTTTTTAAAGAAAATAAAATAGGTAAGAAAGGTAATAGTTCTGTATCAGCTCACTGAGAACTCTAGGCTGTCTTCATTTTGCAGCCATCTTTGTCATTTGATGTTTGTTATTGGTAGAATTATGCTTTGAATTGTAACTCTTCCTTGATAGCTTTACAGATTTTCTCAAAACTTCTTTGTCCTGCTTGTGAATTGTCATATAAATCTGGGTGAACTAGAAGCCCAGGAGGATGCCTTTTTTTTGCAAATCATGTGAAATTTTGGTGGGTCTTCTGCTTTTAACTGTGTTGGTGAAATTGAACTCTTGAATTTAAGCAACTATTTAACTCAAGGAATGTGCAGCAAATCTATCCCCTCAGTTGGTAAAGAAGGGGTCACATATTTACATAAGAACTGAATCTGACAATATGGTTTTTTTCAGTTTACACCCTGGATTGCTCTGGGAGGCCACAGCCTAGCTACCTTAAAGGTTCTTTGCTGTGGGAACTTTAAGCAAACAAACAAACCAAAAAGTGGGCCATCTGCAAGCTTTGGTCTTGCTTGTTCCCGAGAAGGGTTTTATTTCATTATCCTAATAGTTGGTTAATAATTGATAATTGTGAGGACTTGGTTATGATAAATGTTTGAGTAAAATGTGATTTGGGGTCAGCAGCTCCCTAAATGTCAGCTCTATATTTGACAAGTGTTTTTGAAAATTAAAATTTCAGAGGAATGACACCCTGTTAATAGTTTTCACCATAGTTGAGGCAGCTACTCTCTGAATAAGACTACTGGGGATGATTCAAGCAGAATAATTTCCTTGTTCTGGAATGGAGCATTGTGAGGAGTGAGTTGCTGGATCTGGGATTATAGTTTGCTGGTTTAGAAGCAGCCAGTGGTTGAACTAGTGAGTAGTTGGATGAAAGTATAAAGTCCTTGTTTTTATGGTAGATTTTCTAGAAAAACCTGAAATACTCCTTTTCAGGCTAACCATATGTATCGATGTACAAATGAGTGTTTGTTTTTCTCACTGACTGTACTGTAACATTAAGAGGGGGGTAAAGAAAACAAAACTCTGCCTTTTTGCTCTACGAAAAGATTTTAGTCCACAAAATTTTAAGCTGTGAAAATGTGCAGCATTGTTCTGGATATCATCTTCTGAACCTAGAAAGCTCTTTGATATGTGTATCCCACTTCAGGGCTTTTGTAGACATTTCTGGCAGACTTGCCCAAACCTTCCTTTAGTAGGGCTGATCTGTACAGTATCCCCTCCCCAGTTATGGGTTCTGAAACATACTACACTGATAATGGTGATATATTACTTTTTAAAGCTGTAAAGTAAATGTGGTCTCTAGTCCTAGGTTTGTGGTGTGTACCTGTGTGTCCATGTGCAGGGAAGGGACAGTGACTTGATGGTTATGGGGAGTGTGTCTTGATGTGTGTGCAGGGGTGAATATTGCTAAATTATTAACAGCTTTTCATTTAGGGGTGAGTCATGTGAGGAATGGCCTAATCAGAACAACGAAGGAGCGAAGATGCAAGCTTGTCAAGTGATGAAGTGCACAGGTTTTGTATCTATTTTTTATCAGGTGTTGTAAAATTTGTGCATGGCTTTTTTGTTGTTGCTTAGTAGAGGAGAAAAGATGAGAGAAAAAAATACTCAGCTTTCCTATCCAGTCTTTTCAGAGGTGCATAGTTGGGAGTAAAAATTTGACTGGCTGAACCTATTGAAAAGATCCTGTCCTTCATAATATTCACCCCTTCCTGCAATCCTCCATCTAGAGGAGCTACATTGTTGTACTCTAGTAATTCACTGTGATTTATAACAACCCAGTGATGTCATTCTATTGTGCACTTTTGTCAAAACACTTATGTGACTTTAATAAACATAGTAAACTTGCTGACTGCACCAGAAGTCTATTAGTAATTTATATATTGCATGACATTTTCTATTTGAGTTTGACATGTAGAATCATTTTTAATTTCATGGCAATTGGCAGTCCTAATAGCTCAGCTAATTTGAAACTAACAATCTTGCTGTGTAAAAGGAAAAATGGTGTTTGTGTTCAGTAAATGTTTGAAAAAACTACCTTGAAGTTTGTGTCTTTATTGTTCAATGTGAGGTGATCTTTTTGTGCAGTTAATTAAAAAAATGTTGAAGGTACACATGTATGGAAAAAAATTCAGATATTAAAGTTCCCTTCCCAACTCTCCCTCTTTCCCATTTGGACTCTACAGAGGCAACCACTAATTTTCAAGTAGCTTCCCAGAATTTTCCTGTGTATATGTATTCTTTATATTTGAAAATGCAGATGAACTTCTTGGTTTCATGTATCAAGCATTTTTCTTTTTTCTTTTTTCCCCCAAAACGAGTTTGTTGCATTTAATTCCATGGATGGAATTAAAATGTATTTAACCAGATCTTACTGATGGACTTTTTAATTTTTGGTATTTTAAATAATGCTGTAATGGACATCCTTATATATAATATTTATTCAACAAATTCATTTCTAGCCCTGGAACTTCTGGTTTAATGACTGTGTATTTAAAATCTTGACAAGAGATTATCAAATTGCCTTCCAGTTCCTTTATTGACGTCAGATATCAGTTTTTACCAGGGTGACTTATCAAAAATAGTATTTCGTGGTTTTGATTTTTGTGTTCTTTTACTATGAATGAGGCTGAACACTTTTATAATTACTGACCATTTACATTTCTTTTGCTTATATTTGGTTTATGATCTTTTTTTTTCTTAGTATTTATTAGAAATTCTGTGGAGGATTTAAGGAAAATTTTTTGTCATTGAACAGTTTAATTTTGTTTTTTAACATGATAGTTTTTGTATCAAATTTATATTTTTATGTAGTCAAATTTATCATTTGTTTTATGGATTCTGAGTTTTGTATCCTGCTTGTCAATTGGGATAATATCTAGCTTGGAATGTGATGAGCAAATGGATATAATTAAAATACTTAATATAGTGCTTGCCATAGTCAGGTGTCTAGTACATGTTAAATATTCTTAGATGGGTTAGTATTCATTTGTCTTTTGTTTTGAGTGGGGATAATTTTTTTCCATTATTATATGTTTATTTCTGCAGATGAACATTGGTATCATTTGATCATGTTATGAGATGATTTAGCTTTGAATCAATAGATTAGAATGAATAGATTAAGGAGCCTGGGCATCTCCATAGTTCTGAACCTTTTCATTAAAAAGAAAGAAATGTCCTTTGGTCAAGAATTTTTTTTTTTTTTTGGGGTACTGGAGATTGAACTCAGGGGCACTCGACCACTGAGCCACATCTCCAGCCATATTTTGTATTTTATGTAGAGAGAGGGTCTTACTGAGTTGCTTAGTGCCTCGCCACTGCTGAGGCTGGCTTTGAACTCATGATTCTCCTGTCTCAGCCTCCCTAAGTGCTGAGATTACAGGCTAGTGCCACCGCGCCCAGCTGATCAAGTATTTCTTTGTTTCACTCTGTCCAAAATTTTTTTAAAAATATTTTTTTAGTTGTTGATGGATCTTTATTTTATTCATTTATTATTTATATGTGGTGCTGAGGATTGAACCGTGCTAAGCAAGTGCACTACCACTTAGCTACAGTCCCAGCCCCCCAAAATTTTTAAGTTTTTTTTTTATAATACAAGTTTTACAGATAACTTCCATTTATTACCATTAGGTTTGTTTTTTGATATTGTTACATGTACTTCTAAATTTTAATGTTTTTACAAAGCCACTTTAAAGTGGTTTTAATTTACATTTAAATTACATATGTAATTAGGTTTGTTGTCAGCTAGGTGACCCTATTTGAAATTTGATTTTCAATTTTTCCTCAAATTTTTACTTTACAAACAAAATTTACAATGTATTTTATTCTGGCATGGGCCATCTTTAGAACACATTAAGTTGCCACATTTTCTTTGATGCAGTTCGAGGGTGATAAGAGCAAGGAACACATGAGACCAATTAGGATGGATGAATCCGACAAGGAGTGGTGCCCTCATTTTCTAATAATTTTCTGCTCATATCCTACTCTGAGCCTGGTGAGTTTGCTAGGTACAGTTTAGCCCATATCTTAGAAGTTTCAGAGCCCAGGTGCACGACTCCTGACCTTCACTACACCAGCAAAACTCATCTGCTCCTGTTTCAGTTTCTGTTTTGGAACATGCTGTCCTACTTTAGCATGATGTCAAAGCTAATAGAATAACCTAACACAGAAGCACTGTGCAGATTATATTGTGGCTGGCTAGAGCTGACCACCCCATGACAAGATACTGATGTAATTTGGGGGATGTTTTTTCATGGTAAGAAGCAGTGCAAAATAAAGAACTGGCACCGCAGCAACTGAAGGCAAAGGCCAAGGGCAGTGTGTGTGGAATGAAACAAGACTGTTCACTGTTAATGGCTATAATCCCCCAAGCACATCTGCCTGTGGGGAGACCTGGCCACCTCTTGTCTGGGTGCAGTGAGTCATCATGCCAGGAGTATGATTAAGCCCCCTATTTCTATCTATCGCAGACTGTTTAGCATCTTGGGGCATGAAGCCAGGGGAATTGACTTCAGTCTCATGTTTATTCTGGGGGAGTGTGGGGGATAACGGCTCTGAATGTCAAAAGAGAAAGCCATTTATCCGATTAAGGTCTAGGGGAGGAAAGATCCACACTATCTCCCAGCAGCTCTCATGTCGCAGGGTGAGGTAACCTACACCTCTCTGCAGGGCTGGCATTAGCACTTTGCCCCTTCTACCTTGTACTAGCCCTTGCTAGGAAATGCCACCTTCCTTAACAGCAGTAAAAGTCACGAGTCTACTGTTGGCACTGCCTGGATTTTTACTGTTATGATGCTAAGATGGGTCCAAGCACAGCTGAGATAGGTTGTATAAGAAACTGATGTTGAAGAAGGAATGACAATATTATCGTTCTACATCGTTGGCTCTTTAAGTTCAACATGCTTAGATTTGCCTCAGAAATGGGAACTGTGAGGTCTAGGGTGGAACGATAGTGGTCCTGATTGAGGTGGCCCTGGGGCCACCCTTGGAGAAGCTCAGCTCTGACTAATCTTTGTGAGACACAACCCTTGGCTTGTATGCCCATCCCACCTAATGCCACAGAGGAGAAACACTTAGCTGAATTTCTCCTTCCCAGCTCTGCGGGCTAGAACTGAGAGATTCCCTAAAAGACACCCACTTCCCCTGGATCCTGTGGAGAGGCCTCTTAGATCTACCACGGTCTGCCCTCAGCTTCTGTGTCTTCTCAGAGGACTGGCCCTGTCCATGGGGGTGACTCTGGGTAGGGTCCTACAGGTGCTCCCGATCAGAGTCTTACCTTGAAACCATCAGGGACATCTTGCCCACCTCATTTCCCAGCCAGCCTAGAACTTGGAAATCCTGACTGTCCATGGACCAAATTCCACAATCACCTCTCTTAGTAATTTGGCTTACTCCAAGAGTTAGACCTTGCTCCAGATATACTTTTCTCCTCCATGCTTCAATTTGCTGCAACTTGCTTTTCATGGAGCCACAGGACCGCAAAGCCAGCTTGTTCATAGTGGTGTCCAGGTTGGGCCCATAATGACTTCAAAACTGGACCACTTTTAAGTTGGCTATATTTCATGTTAACACGAGGGTTAGCCTGCAGCTCCATTTAAATAATCATTAACTAGCACATAGAACATGGTTGAAAACATCCACTTCTGAGCCGCAATATGAATTGTGGTGGTGTAAGGTTGCACCTGCGGCTGCTTGCCTCTAAATGCCAAAATTGTCTTCAGAGACTGCTGTTCAACTCCTTTTTTCAATAGCAAATGTGTGCAACTCCTCCCAGAGCCACAGGGTCTATGAGGACCCTGTGGGAAACAGTAAAATCTACAACAAATCCCACTCTGGAGACTTGCTGTAACTTGAGGGTCTTCCAGACTCCAGACTATTGCCAGGTTAACCTGAAGGACTTAACAATGACAGTGTGGTCCCCAGTATTTGTCATACATAGAAAGTCAACTTGTGCATGTCAGTCTCTCATTTCTTCATTTGTTGGCCTGCATGTTCACTTGCCTGTTGAGCCCAACTCTGCATGAATCACTTGAAGTTTGAAACATAGAAGTGGTGTTTCGACTCCCTCCCAGCCAGTTAAATCTGAATCCCGAGGGGCTGGAAATCCCAAGGGTAGAGCCTGAGGCTTTGCCCCCTCTTACACATCTTCTCTGCCTGCCCTGCCAGGCACTCTGAAGGCCAGCCTTGGACATTTCTAAGTCAGAGTGAGTAGCTGTAGAGAGGGAGAATTAGTAAGACAAAGGAGACAAAGGAGACACGATGCAGGGGCTAAAGGCCTTGAAGGTGGAAGCCTCCCAGGCCCTGTAGCCTTTGGTGGCTGACTAGAATGGAGACACCTTCATTTAAGAGCAGCCTGTGTGTGAAGAAACTTGAAGTTTGGCTGTGAAAGGGTCACTGCCAGAATCCCTTTGAGAGGGCTGGGAGTCCTGGAAATCTTGGGAGGAGAGTGGGGACTGGTCTTGGAGGCCTCCGGAGGTGTGAAGGGAAGAGACCCGGCCTCTCAGTAGAGGTTGCGCTCTGATGGCCTTTGGATCGCAACTGACTTGTAAGTTTTGTTTGGCCTGTAGTGTGGTTGCACATGGTGTCTGAAAGAAGACCCGCTGCTAAATTGAACGAGGCTCTTTGGAGTGTGGGCTCATCAGTTCCTTTTTGTCAGGTTACCCCATAAGAGTGATGACTGACATGGAGTATGATTTGATATTTCTTTATTTTTTTAGAAGGAAGAAATGGGGTTTGCTATTCAGGTTTTATTTTCACCACTTGTTCCTTATCTGGGCCTCCTGAGGCTGGGCTTGGGTGATTGGCCAGGGAGATGGCCCTCCCTGGTTCCATCTTGGTACTGCTCTGGAACCTAGGGCTGTCTCTTCTCCGGTTCTGGATGTCCTCAGCAATGAGGAAGTAATTTCTAAGGTTCTGCTTGTTCGGATTCTAAGGAATGAACGATGTAAGAATAGAATGGAGATACCCTGATTTAAGAACAGCCTGTGTGTGAAGAAACTTGAAGTTTGGCTGTGGGAGGGTCACTGCCAGAACCCCAGGATGGAGAGGGCTGGGAGTCCTGGAAGTCTTGGGAGGAGAGTGGGGACAAAGGGGCATGTGTTACAGTGAAAGGTTTGGGTTTTAACCATCCACCCTGGCCAAAGATGGAATGGGTGATCTTGGGAGGAAGGAAGGATCCCTGGCAGTGCCCCACCGTGGAGCTATCACACAGAGAGAGGCCAGGCGGCCCCGTGGAAGGCATGCTGCAGGGAGCCTGCACTGGGCAAGTCCATCCCCACACTTGGGCACCACGTGAAGGAAGCAGGGAGTCTCCCTCTTCCTTGTTAAAGCAGGGTGTGGCTCACGGGGACACACTGCCACAGAAGGCAATGTCAGTGCCTTGGTTGTTTTAAAACACTTTAAAAAATTTCTTAAAAATATTGAGTCAAGGTCTCACTATGCACAAGGGAACAGGTGCCTTTGATGTGTCCCTCTTTATTTCTACCTTGAAAAAATGTTAAGGCATAAATTACTCTGCGGGCACCCGTCATGCCCCTTGTCCTTGGGGTGCCATTATTGGTCTGTCATTTGTCCAGTGGGTCGGCGGGTAAGATGTTTGCCACCAAGGCTGCACAGGCCCTGAGGGTCCTCGCACGAGTTTTATTCAGTGCATTCCAGAGGGGACCCCTCCACAGCGCCAGCCAAGCTCTTCTCCTGTGCAGTGGTGGGAGACGGGAGGGGTGGGAGGCTGTGTGTGTGTGTAGGGGTGATGCAGGGAGGGGCGCTCCCTACCCTTCCCCTTCTACTGGGCTGCAGCTGCAGCTGGAAGACAAGTGGGAACAAGGAGCCCAAGGGATTGCGTCATCCACACACTTCCCGTGAGGTACCTAGGAACAAAAGCAGCTGGGCAGAGGCAGCCAGGAGGGTGGGAGGCTGAGCCGGCAGCTTGGGGTGACACTAATGCACGTGGGTGGAGGGCCTGGCTGCCTCCTGATGTCACCCAGCATCCTGAGTCCCTCCTGCTCGTCTGGCAGTTTCCTCACCCCAGAATCTATCTTTATTCCTGGCCTGCAGCTGTCATCTTCAAGCTTTGGGTTCAGGTTCATTCAGGAGGACTTTGGGGCCTATCTATGGGGTAGGGATGGTGTGACTTGGGAGCTAGCTCTTGGGTGAGGGGTGGCAGGGCCTCACAGCGTTCAGGTTTGCTGTGCTATGGGTCCTTTTGGAAGTAGAGGCCTGGGTGGGGTGGGAGAGTGGGCGTGTATTTACAGTCTTCCTCCGTGGGTCTCTCGGAGGTGGGCATGATTGCAAATTCCTAGCACCGTGATGGCTGGGGTGGCAAATCCCTCTGTGGAGCCTGGGGGAGGTCTCGGGTGGGCCTCAGAGGGCTCCCTTCAAATCCCCAGGGATCTGAACTGGAGGTGTCCTAGCCTCCTGCAGGGCGATTCCTCTTAGCACCGCTTGAGTTCCATCCCAGGAGTGGGCGCCATTGCTTGGGAGATGAGGTCAAGTGCAAAGCCAGCTGGCGTCCTCTCTGCTCCAGCTCGGTGGGCCACAGGCCTGGGCTTGCACACCCCCTGCACTGGTATCCGGCCCCCGTCATCTTGAAGCCTCCTCTGGAGCCTCACTCCATCACTTTGGGACTAGGGTCCAGGCCAGGCTCCCTCTTGCGCTTGGCACTTTTAAAGAAGCCAAGCTGTGGAGAGGCAAAGGGAGAAGTCTCAGGGTGGATAAGGCCTGTCCTTTCCTGCTGCCCCTCCTCTAACCCTCTTCGGGTCTCCTCTCAGAAGGCTTCCCTGAATACCCAGCTCACTCAGTCCCCTCACCACCAGAACTACTCTGTGGACTACATCAAAATGGATGGAGCCAGAGCAGGATGCACACATCTTCCTGTGTGACTGCCCTGGTTAATATCCCTCTCTGGGCCCTCCTCACTTCTTCAGTAACAGGAAGAAGAGGTTGAGAATGGGTTTCTTAAACAGAGGTTCAGAGGTGGAGAGGGGCTTGGCGGGTTTGTTAATAGCCTACGTTGTTGGGATCTTGTGCAACTGTGAGCTTGCTTTTTAATTTTTTTTTCCTGGTAAGAGGAATCCCAGTTTCCATTGGCTTCTCAAAGGGTCCCACACAAGGGTTGCAGCCACAGTCTGGGTGCCCTCTGCTGGTCCTAAGCAGTGTGCCTGCTGTGGAGAGGGGCTGGGCACTGTGGCCACAGGCAAGCCGTAGAAGGCCCGTGGCTGTCAACTCCCATGAAGAGGAGCCTGTGTCAGTGACCACAGGGCCCATAGCTAGAGCCCCAGGCCTGGGCCCCCCAGCCAGCATGCTGCCCGTGTCCCTGCATGGCCTCACCTTCCAGAGTGCCAGGACAAGCAGGGCCAACAACAGGAGGCCCCCCAGTGTGCTGCCCACGATGATCCAGATGGGGATCTGGGAGTCTTCTTGCTTAGAGATCTCAAAAGTGACCTGCAAGGGGAGGAGGAAGCCAGGTCCACAGTGTCATTGCTCTGGGACTAGGTGGCAGCGCTGGGCAGGGCAGGCGTCAGCAGACACCTGGAGGGGACCTGCATCCCCTTCCTCAGGGAGGCTCTGGAGGGACCAGTGGGCACCAGTGTTAGGTGGCCAAGGTCAGGCTGCTTTCATGAGTCACTTTCTGCTTCTCCCGCTTTGGCTACCCACTCTCCCTGGATTCTGCCACATGGGCTGCTCCTTCTTCGCCCCCTCTGCTGCTTCCTCACCATCTGCGAAATATCCCAAGGTTGGCCTGTGGCGTGGAGCAGTCCACACGCCTCCTCCTTTCCTGCGGTCACTTCCCAGGGACTCAGGGCTGCCTTCTGGGGCACAGTAGGCAAGGTTCCTGGGGGCCACAACACTTTTAGGGGCCCAGAAAATTTTTACTTGCTTTTAAAATTAGAATAAAAACATTAAGACAATTTAGCCTGGATTATATTCATTCCTTTTTATACCAACAAGTTGGAAAACGGTAATTTATGTATTTCTTAATGTTTTAGTGGAGGAAGGGGCCCCAAAGGCAAAAGTGGCCAGGGATGTGGAAATCACAGAGCCACCCCGGGGACTCACTCAGTTCAACTGGTGACCAGCCTCACCTTTTCATCTTACGTCTGGATGTTCCACTGAGTTCCTGACATATCTGTCCATCTCCTTGACCTGCCTGGCAGCTTTGACAGGCCCCTGACCAAGCTCCTGACCCTGCTGCTCAGCCCAGACCTGCTCCTTGGGCATTTGTCTCACCAAAGCCAGTGTCAGCATTGTCCTTCCTTTGCTGTCCTCGGGCCAGAAACCATGTCTTCCTGCTGGAGCTTACTTTCATACCCACATGACGATCAGCAAAGCTTTGCTTAGAAACACCCAGAACATGGCCTCTCCTCCTCACGGCCTGGGCCGCCCCTGGGTCTGAGCACGTTGTCTCTCCCTGGAGTCTGCCATGGTGACCTGACTGCCTCCCTGCTCTGCCCATGCTCAGCACAGTGGCCAGGGGGATGCTTTCAAACAGGAAGGAGACTTAGCTCAGAGTCCCCTGTCTTCTCGTCTCACTCAAACTGAGGGATAAAGTCCTCGTGCTGGCCCTTAAGGCTCCCACTCTCTGGCTCCACCATTTTGCTGGCCTTGTCTGGGGCTCCTTTGGCTCCACGCCCGCCCCCAGCCACCTGGCTTCCAACTGCCAGTGTGTCCCTGTGGGGCCACAGCACTGCTGTGCCCCCTGCCTGCAAGGCGTTCCCCCTTAGTGCCTGGAACAGCGACTGGAACATGGTCAGTAAACCTGTGGGTGGATCCACCTGTAATAGCCTGGGGAAGCCCTCCTCAGCCACCGGACTCACTAGTCAACCTGAGCCAAGTCCTGCTCCCCTTCCTGATCTTGCCCAGCTTCAGTTTCCATGGCTGAAAAGTAGGTGTGTGGGATGGCCCTCAGTGAGTGGTGAGGAGCGAGTTGGATGCCATGCGTCTGCCATGGCGCCGGGCTCCTGCTAGGGCTCTGCACGTGGTTGGTCTCTTGTGTGATCTTTTTCTGTTCCTGTAGGCTGGGACCTTGCTCTACCTCCCCACCCACCATGGGCCTAGCACAGAGCCCAGCACTGCTGGTGCTCAATTTGGGGGTTGCTGGATTTCTACAAGAGAAGTGAGGTGTCTAGAGAGTATAAGGATTTTTGGGCAGGGGGGCTGAGGGATAAGAGAAGTCCCATAGTAGAGCCACTGATGTGGGGAGAGGGGTGATCTGTCTGTATAGGAGGGGGTGTTGGCCACACCTCCTCTCTTTCAAATGCCTGGAAAATTCTAACACCTTTCAGGATTCAGTTCAAAGGGACCATCCCCAGGAAGCTTTCCTGGGACATTCCTGGCCCTGACACTTCCTCCAACGCCTGTGCTTCACCGCATTGCCCCACACTGACATTGTCAGTGTGCTCCTGTCTGCCTAATTCACCTTCCTATCCTCTGCCTCACCGGAGCTGGAGAAGGACACCCAACATAGGCCACATGAATGACAAACACAGGGAGGCTGGGCGGGTGCCGGCTCCCAGGGGGAGAGCCTGGCAGTGACCTCAGGCCCGAGGCCAGAGCCATGGCCTGGCCCACTATCCAGGGTGCTGCTTGTGTCCCTGCCTAGGGGGACTTGGCCTTCCACAGCTCCCCACTGTGCCTTTAGGTGGGTCCCCACACATGCTGCTTCTGGGCTTGGTCCCTCTGCCTCTCTGCCTGCCGTGCCCCACTCTGATTGGGCTTGATGTCTGTTGGCTTCCTCTGTTAAGGGCTGGCCTCCTGACCTTGCCTGCCCTGCAGGTCCCTGGCTCCTGGGGCAGGGCAGAGTTTACTGCCAATCTCTAAGGGACTCTTACCTGGAGCCCGGGCTGGCGATTCTGGGATGTGGCCAGTGGAGGGCAGCAGAGTCACATGTCCGGCTGCCTGGTCTGTTTCTGCAGCACTGGGTAGTCCCAACTTTCCCAGTCCCAGAAAGGTTCTATCTCACTGACCCTGCTCCTCTCCTAGACCCCGACCTAAGCCAGTGTGATCTGTAACAATCTGATTTTATCTATTTTTAAAAAAAATATTTTTGGTTGTTGATGGGCATAATCCCTTTATTTATTTTTATGTGGTGCTGAGGATCGAACCCAGTACCACACATGTGCTAGGCAAGCACTCTACCACTGAGCTACAGCCCCAGCCCTGATTTTACCTATTTTTTTAAAAAGAGCCCCAGTACAGAGACATCTTACATTTCTTTTTTTTTTTTTTTTTTTTTAATATTTTGTTTTTAGTTGTAGATGAACACAATATCTTTATTTATTTTATGTGGTGCTGAGGATCGAACCCAGTGCCTCACATATGCGAGGCAAGCGCTCAACCGCTGAGCCATAGCCCCAGCCCCACATTTCTTGGTCTTCACAAATGCAGTTCACACCAGGCTCCTGACCCCCCAGGTCATTAGATCTGAGGTGCTGGCTTTCAGAGAGGAGAGGCACCGGGCGCTTGTCTAGTTCTGATCCCTCTCTACCCTGCTGAAGGACTATTCATATGGCTTTTTTTCTCTGCTTAGCCTGCTTGTCTTTCTCCTAGGAGAACCTAGGGCAGGGTCAGTCTTTCCAAGCCTGCGGGGCCCAAGCCCAGGGTTGGAACAGGGTTCCCAGGGGCTCACCTGGCGGCTGGGGTCCTCCTCACGGAAGATGAAGGGACTGTGGAACTGCCTTTGCAAGGCTGCATTGACCATGATCTTCACAGACCTGTACTTGAGCTGGAGGCAGAGGCAGAGGCCTAGTCAGAGCTGGCTTGGAAACTCCTGTTCTGCCCATTGTGACCCCCTGCCCCCTGCCACCCATTCCCTTCCTTCCCTCTGGCCTTGCCCAGGGCCCACTCACTGCTTTGAGGGACTTCAACCACAGGTTCCCCAGCAGATGGAAATTGATTTCCTGGTTGGGGGCGAGCCTCATGTTGCAGTTGATGGAGACCACATCAGAGTTGCTGTGATTCTGGAATAGAAGATAGGTCTGGCGGGATCAGCAAGGCTGTGGGGAGTAGGGGAGGCAGCTGGCTGGCTATGACCTGGAATGCCACCAGGGGCTTGGGCCACCACACAGCTCAGTTGCACAGCTCCACCAACTGGGGCTTTGCTTCTGGGGGTGGGGGAGGGCAGAGGGCAAGGGCTAGGAGAGGGATGCGTGAGGCGCACATGGGCTGGGCTGCCAGGATCCCCCAGAAGACACACTGAGGATGCCATATCCAATGCTCCATTGAAGTTGTACATAATGACCAGACTGGGTGTGTTCCGGGAACAGAAATTTAAACATTAAGGAGTCTATAAGTATCCTTGCCATATAAACATTCAAAGAAAAACCATATGACCAATGCAACAGGTACAAAAAAGGTATTTTAGGAAATTCAACTTCTGTTCATGGTAAAAACTCCCAGGGAACTTCCTGGATCTGATATAAGGATACATGCACATACACACTGCGGGTAACTGGGACCACACAGCTGCCATGCCCAGCTCAATGAACTCTTTTTTAATGTCTTGCAGTTTATTTACATTCATATATTAAGACACTTTACATGTGAGACAGATTTCTCCACTGATGACTACACTCAAGTTGAGCCCTCCCCACCTGCCAAGAAGGATTACTGTTGTTGGTTTGGTGTGCATTCTGCAGTCTCTTTCCATCAGGTATGCGTAGAAGAGCTGCTCTAACATTGAGAAGAATTCTGCAATCCCACAGAAAGGGCTCTACAGCCCAGTGTTCAGACAGTTTCTTACACTGCCAGATGACATGCTCCATTCTTGCTCCTTGTTCTCCCAACCCTCTGGTCTCCATCAAAGCCTTTTATTTATTTATTTTTATGGTGCTAGGAATTGAACCTGAGGCCTTCAACATGTAGATCAGGTGCCCAGGAAGAAAATGCCCCTGGAGCCCAGCCTCTTGGCTCTTGGTTTGGGGCCACTCACCAGCTGTGGGGTACGACTCAAGTCTTCCTCCAATGGGACTGGCCGGTACTCAGTGCTGTTTCCCCAGATGTTACAGGACGTGTTCACCTGCATGGAGGACACGCGTGCACATGTGTGCACACACACACTGAGCCTCATGGCAGCTCTGGCCAACTCAGCCTCCCAGAGATGCTTCATTTCTCCTCTGCCCAGGCAAGGCCCGGCTGCCCTGGTCCTGGGAGAAGGAGCTGGAGCCTGGGGACACAGGACACACCTAGGGACTATGCGCACCTCCCTTTGACCCCCTCCCACAAGCCAGCTCCTAGGGCATCTGGTACCTGGTCGGTGAGGAAGTCCCTCAGCATCAGCAGGCGGTTGCCCCCTCTGGTGGCGACAGGAACGGTAATCTTCATCATCACCCCGTGGATGGGGAAAAAGCCCAGGTTCTGAATCTGTGGCGGAAGCAGCAGCAGTTGAGGGAGGCGTTCCCCTAGCGCATCTGGGGTGAGACTATCATTCCCAGTGTTTTCACTGTGGAAGCTGCAGAGCTCGGCCAGAGCGTGGCCTGGGGGCTGGAGAGCAGGGGCCACTTCCATTCTCAACCCCTCTTGGCTTAGGGGATTTTGCTAAGGCAGGAATGGAGATGGTGACTGCTGTGAATGTATTATGGGAGATAATTGATAATTAAGGAAGGACATAAATAGTGAGCATGTGATCGTTCACATTGCAGCCCCAACACATCCGGTGCCAGAGCAGCAGTGGTTATGAGCAGGGCTTTGGAATCAAGAGAGGTGGGGAATGAAACTCCGAGGAGGAGCTGTGTGGCCTTGGGCAAGTCACTGATCCTCTCTTGGGGAAGCCAGGCAGAATTCAGTGTGTCTGCAGCCCAGTTTCCCGCTGTCACCCCCCTCCCCCCAGCACAGTTGAAGGGGAAGTTGAGAAACTTATTTCAGGGCAAAGAAGAATTGTGGATGCTGTAGCAGAGGCCACTTAGCTGCTTCCCGCTTCTCACTTCTCCTGTCCTTAGTGCCAGAACCAAGACAGAAAAGTCCAACTACCTAGCCCTCTTTCAGCTAGATCCTAATGTTCTGGACAAGGAGACACATCTGGAAGCATGAGGAACTGCCAGGGAAGTTTTTAGTAGGGTGAGGGAACGCTCTTTTCTCTTTCTTTCTTCCTGCTGCCTGGAATGAGAATGGAATGACTGAAATTGCAGCCATTTTGTACCATGAGGTGAACTTGAGGCTGATAATCTCATGCTGAGGATGGTGAAACAAAAACTAATCCTGGATTACTTTGTGAAGCTGCCAGCTCTGGACTTCTTTTATAGGAAAGCATAAATCCTGAGTGCTTAAACCACTGCTTTTTTGTGTGTGTTGGGGAGTTTACTGGGGAATGAACTCAGGGGCACTTGACCACTGAGCCACATCCCTAGCCCTGTTTTTGTGTTTTCTTTAGAGACAGGGTCTCACTAAGTTGCTTAGCGCCTTGCTTTTGCTGAGGCTGGCTTTGAACTTGTGCTCCTCTTGTCTCAGCCTCCTGAGCCTTTGGAATTACAGGCGTGTGCCACTGTGCCCAACACCACTGCTTTTTTTTTTTTAATTTAAAAAATCTTGGGCAGACATAGCTCATCTCACTGAGGCTTCCCCCCATCCAGTCTGGATGTTTTTTAGATGAAGACTAAGACGCCCAGAGAGGGGAAGTAACTTGCCAAAAGTTGTGCAGTGAGTAAGGGCAGGCAGGGTTGAGGCTGGGCTCCAGCCACTAGTGATGATTTCAGATTTCCTCTCCCCTGCGTGGGGGTTGGGTGTCCTCAGCTCTGCCCGTCACTCTCCACCTGGCTATGCCCCAGCCTTACCTTGAAAACACAGTTGAAGGGAGGCCCAGTGCTGTCATAGCCCTCCAGCGAGCTGTTGGCCTTGATCTCATAGTGGCTCTGGCTGGTGCTCCTGCAGAGACAGGAAGGACTGCCATGAGCAGCCTGTGTTGGCTAGATGGGTAAAGGAATGAAAGAGGCCCAGGCATGTGCTGCCTCCCCCAGCCACACACCTGCATTACCTCTTCGTTTTTGGTACTGGGGAGTGAACCCAGGGGCGCTTAACCACTGAGCCACATCCTCAGCCCTTTTTGTGTGTGTTTTATTTAGAGACAGGGTCTTACTGAGTTGCTGAGGCTGGCTTTGAATTTGTGATCCTCCTGCCTCAGCCTCCCCAGCCACAAGGATAACAGGTGTGTGCCACTGTGCCCATCCACATTTCCTCTATGTCCACAGGAATGCTGTCTTGGGAAGGGTCTTGAAGTTCAGCAAGAGTAAGTGCTGCGATCAACTAGCTGTGGCCTAGGTGGGCACCACTCAGAGAGCTGGTACCTGCCATCCCTGCCCCGCCTCTCCACCTGGAGCTATGGCCTCTGGTGAACATGACCCAGCCTACTGTGCACCCTCTCTGGGGCTGGGAGTCCCCCTTCTATCCTGAGCTTGCTGGGTTTTATCTTCTCTGTCTGCCCTGGAGCTCCCCCAGGACAATTCCCCCAGATTTGCTGGTGGGTAGCAAGGGAGGGTGGAGGGTGGGGACAGAGTGGCCTGTGGGGGAGTCTTTCCTCAGTAGCATTGCTTAAAATTACTTTGGTAATGATGAAAGCAGACTGACTTTTAGTCAGGCTTTAAAACTCTATTTTTTCTTTTTTGGTACTGGGGATTGAACTCAGGGGCACTCGACCACTGAGCCACATCCCCAGCCCTATTTTGTGTTTTATGTAGAGACAGGGTCTCACTGAGTTGCTTAGTGCCTCGCCATTGCTGAGGCTGGCTTTGAACTCACGATCCTCCTGCCTCAGCCTCCCTAAGTGCTGGGATTACAGGTGTGCGCCACTGTGCCCGGCTAAAATTCTATTTTTAACTTCCCTACAGACAGGGCACCCACTACTGCCTGGGTTGGGGGAGCCTCCCTGCCCCTCTCTCCTGTGCCTGCTGGAAGCTCTAGGAAGGGGGCCAGGCCTGCCTCTCCTCCTTTCTCTCACTCGACACCCCTCCCACGTGGACGAGGGGCTATACTTCCCGACCTATCAGGGACAAACTTGGCTCCACATGGTTCTGTGTCCCTCAGTGCTGGGGCCCAGAGGTGCCCTCTCTGGGTGGGAGCGTGGCCTACCTGGTGAAGAGGACATCGGCCTCGTACTTGAGATGGAGGCGCATTAGGGCTGTGTTGTCTTCCTTGGTGCTCTCTTGCTCGTCACTGTCACTATGGGGACAGTCAAGTCAGGAGGAGCCCGCCCTCCACCTGCTCTGCCAGTCCCTGCATCCCTACAGCAGGAGAGATCTGAGGCAGACTCAGGGGGACACAGGCTGCTTACCCAGGGGAGGTGCACTGGGCCAGGCTGGTGAGGGAGCTGGCTGTCTCCCAGGGTGGGAAGTCCAGGGAGGTCAGAATGAGGAAACCAGCCTTCCCTGATGCCTCCCAAGGGGTTGAGGAGGACCCTGGGCTGGAGTCAGGGAGGCTATGCAGGGCCCCTGCCTGCCTGGCCTCCTCTTACGGGAATTGTCCACTACTGCTCAGGGCTATGGGCAGGGAGGATAGTGGGATTCACATGGAGTTGGTTCCTGATCCCCAAATGCCTGCTGCAGGGTCCAGGTGCTGCTCAGAGTCATGTGGAGGGAAGTGTGCCACCGTGTCCTCGACAGCCCAGCATCATCTGCTACTAAGGCAGATGCAGTGGGCATCAGCAGCTGGCCGTGCTTGTCCTGTGCACTGTTTTTCTCCTGTGCAAGTCCTGCCCTGGGCTAGGAGTCTAGTTAGGTCCCTGACACACAGACACCCTGTCCCTGCCCCTCCCAGGCAAAGGTGTGGCCTGCAAGTTCCTCCCCCCAAGAGGAGGGCTGGTGTGCAGGTGTGTGGGTCCCTGTGCCCTGGCTTGTGTGTGTGCGCATGCATACATGCATGCTGGAGCACTGGGGCTTGGGTGGCCTCCTTTCTCAGCTAAAGATCTTGGCTATTTCTGAGGCTCCAGAGTACATAGAATCCCTCTCTCTCTCCTGACACAGAGGGAGGCCTGTGGAGGTGTGTTTGCTATGGGCACAGGGTGATTCATGGTGTCAACCTATAGTAGGCCACCTCAGGGAGGCCTGGGGGGCAGACAGACCCATACAGAGTAAGAAGAGTTCTCTTAAAATTGAAAAAAAAATTCCAAAGGGAAAGAGGCAGCTATATGCTACATGTTGTTTGGAAATCCAAACTCTCTGAGCCTCTCTTTTCTTAATTATAATTTGGAGGATGTGTTGGGGAATAGCTCCTGCTTTGTTGAGATTAAAGGACTTTTGTGAGGACTGACTGATGTGTATGTACAGTGTTTAGAACTATAGTTTTCTTTCTTTTTTTTTAAATATATTTTTAGTTGTAGATGGACAGAATATCCTTAGTTTGTTTTATTTTTATGTGGTGCTGAGGATCGAACCCAGTGCCTCACGCATGCGAGGCAGGTGCTCTACCACTGAGCCACAATCCCAGCCCAGAACTATAGTTTTTTTCTTTACATACTGGGAATTGAACCCGGGGGCCACTAATCTACACCCTCAGCTCTATTATTTGATTTTGAGACCACGCAGGGTCTTGCTAAGTTGTGGAGGCTGGTCTTGAATTTGCAACCCTCGCGCTTTGCTTCCTGAGTGCTAGGATTCCAGGTGTGGGCCACTGCTCTTGGCCAGAAGTGTAGGGTTTTTAAACACCTCTATCTAAAGGCAGGGGCCCAGCATTCCTGCCCACGTCCAAACCTCCCAAGAATGAAGAGCAGCTGCAGCTGGCCCACCCTAGCCCCACCCAGGGCTTCCTCAGGTTGGGACAGGGCTTGGTGGGATTCAATGTGGAGAGGGGAGTTCTAGGAGAACAGGGAGCCAGGCTGGGAGGAGCAAGCTGGGAGGGAGAACGAGCAGGCTGGGCCCTGACCTGCCTGAGCTGAGCTGGATCTCCAGGTGGTGTAGGAAGATGGACTTGCTGAATTCGAAATCCAGACGGAAAGCCACCTGCAAGAGAGCAGGGCCTGAGCCTGGGCATTGCTGGACCAGGCCTGGCCCACCCCACAGCCCCTGCCTGTGACTTGCCCTCCCGTGGGCCCGGCTGGCTGGGAATGGGCTGGGGAGGGAGGAGCGCTGAGCCTGGGGTCTGGGCTCCCTCCTGAACTGAGTTTTTCAGCTGGCTGAGGCAGTGTCCTCCCTCCTCCTCCTCTTTTGTTTTTAATGAAAGCTAATTAAAGGGCAGCCCATCTCACCTCAGACCCTCTGCAGAATTTTCAGGGGGAGGAGGGCTGTGTAGGTAGAAGGTGAGCAGCCATGGCCACACAGGACAATGTCAGGGGCCGGCAGGGCACCTGCTCCTGGTCCAGCAGCCCAAGGCCACACTGCTGACTGGGTCTTGCCACTCTCCTTGCGCTTCACCCGGGGTGGGATCCTGACCGTGGCCTTGCCACATCTGACCCTCCCGGGCTTCTTGCAGCCCCAGCCCAGGGTGTTACTGGGCCTGTCCACAAACCCCTTTGTCTTCCCAGGTTTGACCCCAGGAGGTTTCTCTAGGAGACCCCAGGCCCACTCGCCCAGGGGCTGGGGCTGGTGGGAAGCTAGAGCTGGGTTCTGCTCCCCAGAGCATCCTCACCCTGGAGCTCTGGGGATACCTATGACTTACATCCCACTGGGGAGGTTCTTTCCAAGGAGCCCTAATCCTTGGGAAGTAGGGAATCTCTCCCTTTTCCCCAGCCTTGCAGACCCTAAGCTGGCTCCTGCCCCAGGATCTCCTCTTTCTAATTCCCAGTTATGAGCCGCTTGGCCTCAATTAGGTCTTCTGCTCTAGAACCTTCTGCAGCTGCCTCCTGCCCAGGACTGATGGCGCATGATCTGTCCACCTCCCTCTCCCAGTGACCTTGCTCCACCTTCACATAACCAGATCTCTTGCCACGAGGTCAGTAGGTGCCCAAGAAACGCTATGTGCCCATGCATGGCACAGTGGCAGAGTCTGGAGATCTGAACCTTTGTGAGGATAAAGTACAGTGGGATTGGCCTAAGAGGTGGGAGAGTGGTAGGTGTAGTGGCAGAGATTCCCCTGAACTAAAGGAGGCCTGGGTGCTCTGCTGGGGTGGGCTGCGCTGGCTAATGAGGTCATTTGAATGTTATTTCATGGGAGAAAAAAAACTATTACCCTTGGGAGCCCCTGTAGACCTCCCAGGTGCCAGTCCCACTCTGGTCCCCTCTCTGACTCTGTGCCTCCCCAGCCTCCTCCAGCCTGCCTAAGCCCCAACCTTGGCCTTGGCCTTGAAGAAGGGGTAGCTGATGTTGCAGACTTTCTTATGCAATCTCCTCTCCTCGTTCACGCACTCGATGCTGCTCTCCGAGTCATCCTGTGGGTGGGCAGGGCATCAAGGCAGCAGTTAGGCAGGGCCCAAGGTATGCAGCCACCTGCGCTACCTGCTGACCATCTCCCCAGAGACCACCGCCCACCCCGAAGCCTGGGGCACAGGCCTTTGACCACGGCAGTGACCATGGTCAAAGGCCAGGGTGCAGCCTGGTTCATGGCCTGACCGTGCTCAGAGGCCAGGTACTAAGATGGGCAGGTGCTCAGGTGCACTTTTTCCCTCCTTCTGTATCAGCTGGATGAGGGGCTTATCACCCACTTCAGGCAGTACACTGAGGCTCAGGGACAGGAAGCACTTGGGCCAGACTGCTGGATCGCCTTGTGGGCTGTCATTTGCAGCCAACTCTGAAGCCTTGGCTTGGTCCACCTTTAGGGGATCTACTCTTGCTGCTCCTGGTTCCTTCCAGCTCCATCGTCCTTTGAGTGACTGCACAGCTTTGCATCAGGATCAGAAAGGGTCTCTTGGAGTCATGAAGTGAGGTTTTGTGGTCTCATATCTTTACAACCCAGAAAGACAGTGAGTGGACTGACATCCTGGGGGTGGGGGCATGAGACATTTGTCTGAATCTCTACGCTGCCTTCCTCCAGGGCAGGACGTGGTCCACAGGCCAGGAAGCAACCCTGGGGCCAGCAGACTGGCAGGCAAGGTGGAGAGGCAGCGGCTCCAACCTCAGCAAGTCCCCCCAGCACTGTCTCCTACAGGACTCTGAATGGCAGGTCACTCCTTGGTTCTTGGCCAGTGAGCAAAGGGTGGCCAAGGCCAAGGGAGAAGTACCCCCAGACTGCCTGGCCTGGCCTCACTGGGCCACCACTGTGTCTCTGGGCACGGGAGCAGAGGGCGGGGCTCACAGGTGCTCAGGCTCAGCCAGGTGCTTACTTGCTCACGTCTCTTCTTACTCATCTGCTAAATGGGGATACCACTCGCCCCATGCAGTTGTCACAAGAATTAAGGGATAAACGCATGGGAAAGCAGAGTCTGGTTCCAGAACACTGTAGTCACTCACTCTCTGGCTGCTGCTGTTATGGGGGTTATTGGTACTGCTGCGGCTCTGCACTCTTGGGCATGGCCAGGGCACATATGTGCCTGTTGACACATGTCAGTGTGGATGGTGGGTGGTCTACATGTCAGTGCATGTGCCTGACTAGATGCATGTGGAGCAGGTTTGCTTCCGTGAATGTATGCATAGGCTGGTGTGTGGGTGCAGTTTTGTGGTCAGACTAACACATTTGTTTATGTTCTGCTGAGAGGGGCTCTTCCTTCACCAGAGTTCCTTGGTCAGATGTGGGGAGACTGGACAGGAAAGCTGACCTCGAAGTGGTGCTTCCTCCTAGGAAGGAGGTTGCTCTGCACAACCCCTGCCATGGTGGGCACGTCACAGAACACGGCTTCTACTTCTCTTTGCTTCCATGTATTTCCCAAAGCCCTTCCGTGCCACAGGAACAAATCTCATGCCTCCCTCCCCAGGGTCGGGACAGGCAGTTACTGGCCTCGTGGAGTGCAGGCCAGGGGGTGCAGGCGTGGGGACTGATTCCCTCATGGACTCCAATTCTAGACAGACACTAAATCCTGGGGCAGGGACACTCTGAGAGACCATCAGATGGCTCCTTGTCACCCCTCTGGGCAGTAGGTGGGGAGTGTTGTTGGGCCCAGACCAGGGCTGCACTCAGGTAGCCCCTTGAGGTCTGCTTGAGGGTAGAGGAGGCTGTTTGGGGGGAAGGGAGGACATAGGCAGGCGGCCCCTGACTTTGCTGGTGGCTTCACTGGCCCAGCTTCCCCTCTTGGCTGTGGAGCTTCTCCTGGGTGTGTGTGGCCAGTGAGGGGCCCACTTGGCCTCTCCCCTGCCCAGCATGTGGGCGTTGGGGAGTGGGCGGCTGTGGGCAGCCATTCTGAGATGGAGGTGAGGACAGAGGCCTGATGCCTGTCCTGCCCAGTGCTCTCAGACCCGCAAGGTCACAGACTGTCTGAGGGAACCTGGGATCCCCCAGCAGCCACACAACACAGCGATGTTCTAGGTTCACTCAACACACAGGGCCTGAGGGACTTCCACACACTCGGCCCTGGTCCTGCTCCAGGGACAGATATGACCAGGACCGTGTGCTTGGCCTCAGGGGGGTTGGGGTTTCAACAGGGCAGTGCGAGGGACTGCTGACTTCCTCAGAGCACACGCAGGACTTTGCCAGAGAATCATGCAGCATGGAGGGCCCTCCAGGAGAGACACGCTGGAGAGCATGATGTGAGGCTGTGACCGCCATGGCGTACAGCTCAGGAGCAGGAGTTCCACCCTGCTGCTTACTTGTTCTGCGTTCCTACATAGGCTGGGTAAGCCCTTTCCATGCCTCGGTGACCTCCTCTGTGAAATGGGGACACAATCTCCCTGCCCACTGTGTTTCCACCCTCTTCTGAGCATGCAGTGTTCAGCGTGTGCTGTGTTCACACAGTGCCCGGATGTCACAAGCAGATAGCACATGGGCAGTTTCCAAGCAGCAGCAGGGGCTGGTCCTGGGGGAGAGGGAGTCCCAGGCAGGGCCTGGTGGGGGAAGCTCTCAGTGTAAATGGGCAGGCCATGCTGGGAAGCAGTGGTGCTGCTGGGACCAAGTGTGGGGGTTTGGGGTGTTGATGGGGAAAAGCAGCATGTGTGGCTGGGATGGGCCCCAATGAAGAGTCTGGAGTTCTTTGGGAAAGTGCTGGGAATGATACGGAGTTTTAAAGTGGGAGTGAAAGGTTGTGATTCTTGTTAGGTGGCGAGGTGGGCCCTTGGGAGAAGAGCTTGCAGGATGAGCTCTGGTGGGTTTTCTGGGGGGTGCGCATCCTCTATATCAGGGGATCAGTCAGGCGGCAGGCTGAAGGTATTCCTCCCCATGTGCCTCACTTGGACACCCTGATGCCAGATGTCCCCAGCCCTGGCTGTGCACTGAAATTAGTAGGGTGGTTTTAAAGCACACTGAGGCCAGGCTTTACCCCAGACCAAATCAATGAGACTCTCCAGAGAAGACTGGACACAGGCCATTTTAAGCTCCCTAGGTGAGTCCCTGTGCAGCTAGGACCCACCAACCCTTCCTTCCTGCCTCAGCCAAGCTGAGAGGTCACTGAGGTCCTACCTTCTGGATCAAGCTGGCAAACTGCAGGTTTGCCGACTGCGAGATGTTGAGCACCGTGCTGTAGGCATTCTCGCCTCTGTTCTCCAGCGCGGCCTCTACTGCAACCCGCCTGCGTGTGCTCTCAATGATGAACACTGTGGTGTCAAAGGACAGGGTGTATTTGGAGCAGTCCTGCACAGGCTTCCTCAGCACCCTTTGGCAGTACTCCCTGCGGGAAAGACATCACAGATCATGCAGATGGAATGGGGAATGTAAGAGTGGAGCTGAGCCTCAGGGTTGGTGCAGGGAGATGGGCCTAAGGCACTTGCTGGGCCTCTGCCCATGGGAATAGCCACTGAGAGAGCAAGGAAAGTGGATGGCAGGTGGAAAGAGCTCACTTTTCAAGACTACCTCCTGCTCCAAAGACTTTTGGACACCCCCTGCCAAGTTGTGTCCTCCTCTGAGCTCAGAGCTCTTGCAGCATTCTCTAACTAGTCATGTTTCCCTTTTAGCCTTGGATGCCAGGAAACTCAGAGTCAGACGGAGGGACAATCTTGATTACTAGCTTAGATGGTTAGAATATTTGCTTCTTCATCTTTCAGTAAAGTTTAGATGTGCTATTTCTATGTATTGCCTATGTCTAGCATGTACATTTTCTATCTGAATTATCTCATAGTTGGGTAAAAGTTGAACATATATTATTGCAAAACTTCTTATATAAATCATAGCCATGATATTGTTCATGTTTTTCCTTGTGTACTAGTTTGTTTGTTTTTTCCAGGGGATTGTGGGCACCCTGCTTGGTCTCTACTAGCCTCCTTAGAATCTTGCCCTCACAGGATTGGAATGTCTAGTCATTGAGTCAGTGGACCCAGGGGTCGCCTAGTCTGGGGGCTGGAGGTCAAGCACCCAGGTGAATCCCCTGAGTCTATTCTTTATTGGCTTGTAGCTTGGGTTCCGAAGGAAGAGTTCCTTTCCTAAACAAAGTTTGAAGAGATTAAAGTAGACTAGCAGCACTCATTTTAACAGAGCAGGTGACTGAGGCCCACAGAGGAGGGGCTTGCCTGAGCTCATAAAGGGGTTGGAAGCAGACCCTGGTGAGAACCAGGCTCCAAGCTCAGTGTCTGATCCTTGCAGCTTGTGACAAAGGTGTGCAGGGAACAGTCCAGGGCCCCCTGAGCCATTAATGGGGTCATTAGTGGGGCAGGGACAGGGTGTTTGTGTTGGGGCAACTCACATGGCTGTGGGCAGGTCACTCCGAGCATCCAGCACGAGGTCAGGGACACAGTGTTCGTCTTCATTGCACCCATTCCAGAAGGGCACCTGGACCAGAAAAAAAAGTTGTGGGGGGATCCCCAGCCTCCAGCCCTCGTCCTTGCTGTGAGCCATCCCTCAAACTCATGGCATAGCAGCTGTCTATGCACTGGACATGGCTGGGTCTGCTGTGCCCTTTCCTGAGGCCTAATACTGCCCATCCTGGTCAATAGTTACAATCATATGCTGTGTGGGGCAAGGAATTTGGTACTGAGGACACAGGATGAGGAAGATAGAGCTTCTGCCTTCAGCTCATGGGGAAGATTGGTGCATGAACAACTATAGTGTAAAATGTGCAGAAAACCAACAAAACAAAACAAAATATGAGGAGCAGAAGCAGCAGGTGGGAGAATTGGTTATTTTGGACTGTAGGTAGTCAGAGAAGGCTTCCAGGAAGTGACAGTGGGTCAGTGGTTTTGAATGGTGACTGAGTTCGCTGGAGGGACCAGGGGAGCCAGAAGTCAGAAGGAAGGATGAGTCTGTGCAAAACTCCTGAGGTGGGAGTGGGTTTGGAAAATGATGGGTAGTTAGTTCAGTGTTGCTATAGTAACAGACACTTGGATGGAGGAAAGGAAGAGATGAGCAGGGGGATGTTCTTATAAGGCCTTGGGGTCATGCCTTGCTACTGGCAGGAGTCACTCGGTGCTTCAGGCAAGGGAGCATCCGGCCAGATGAGCATATTGAAGGCTCTCGGCTGACCTGGAGGACGAACTGGAAGGGGCGGAGCCTGAGGTGGGGAGACCACTGAGTAGGTGACTGCAGCATTGAGGCAGGAGGACCTCAGAGGTGAGATGAATAACTCCTGGAGGCTGTTAGGCAGGCTGTCCTCCAGTTTTTCCAAGTGTCTGGAAGGCTGGTCATGCCCTTCATCTATATGTGTATGGGTGGAATGGAGTTTAGCCAGGGTGTGCTGAGTTGGAAGTGCCTGTGGCCTGTCCCCAGTGAGAGGCTCAATAGGCAGCTGGAAATTCAGAGCAGTCATATTGCCCCCAAAAGCCCAGTCCAAACTCAAGGGGACAGAAACAGCGGTCACAGAGGCACACGTGTCTTAAGGCCATGGACTTTTCTCAAAGAAGGGCCCTGTGCTCTCCATGTGGACACCTATCTATGGGGCTTCGCCACTGCATGGTGAACTCGCAGTTGGAAGTAGACACGCTACAGCAACAGATGCAGAGAGGGAAGTCATGTAACCTGGACGGTGAAGCCACACTCAGAGACGGGGTTCCCAGGCTCAGTCAGCCTCATTCATCCTGGTGGGTTCGAGTCTCTGATAACATGCTTCCTCTGCCCCCCACCCAGCATGCTGTCTAAGAAGTTTGAAAACTATATAATAACCTTCAGAAGCAGCCCTATCCAGCTCATTAAAAGCAACAATTTGACATGATAAGCAACTGTTGCACTCAACAATATGGAACGGCCCATTTCCCCTGGAGGTCTGAGATTGCCAAGTGAGAACAGCACTGAGCATTTAATAGATGCCACGTGAGACTCTGTGTGAGTGATAGGAAGCGTGTTTCTCAATTGCTGGGGGCTAGAAATCTAGATTAATGAGATTTTTGAGAAACTTAGCTGCTCTTCAGAGACCTCCATAACATAACATACCCGGCTCTCTTTATCACACCCCCCCCTTGTTTTTAACCTTTTCTTTACACTTTCCTTCACTCTGCTTTTCCCCATTTCCAAGCCTTGGGTATATGGTGAGCTCTAGGGAATAAAATCCTGTCCTCCCCAGCTCTGCATGTCTGTCTATTCTTTAAAGTCCAGCCCAGAGCCACCTCCACCTGGAGGTCCCCAGTGCTGTCATCTGATTGCTCCATTGACTTCCTCTGAGCTCATGCTGCCTTCTGGCCCAGGACCCTCGCTACCACTGAGCATGTAGCTTACCATGGCCCAAGCAAGGGTCACTGCAAGTCAATCTGCATCAGGGGCTTCAGCACATTTGGAGAATGAGTGACATGTACTCATTCATTACTCCTGTCTCACTGAGAGGAAGCAGCTCGGCCAGCTCAGTGATGGGACCATGTGAGAGAGGGCTGTGGAGGAGCTGGGAGGGTGATGGGCATGGTAAGAAAAGAGGGGATGGTAAGAAGTGTTACTGTTCCCCTACAGTCCCTTTGCGGTGTTGGAGAATTCCAAGCAAGAACTAGAGCGATTCTAAAATTGGTTGCCAGCTGGACTCAATAGTGTTCAGAGACATGCTCAGTGACCGGAGCTCAAGGTCATGGCTTATGTGTGCTTTAAGGTTGCTTTCTCAATCCTCAGAGTTCAGGCATTAGATATTGCATTTTACAAAACTGCTCTCTCAGCCCAGCTCAGACAGAATTGATAACTGTAAGGTAGAAAACAGCCTTTTTGTAATTAATTTTCACATCCCCTCTCTAGAAGCACAAGGCAGTTCCTACCCCAGGGGGTTCCTCTCCCAATCTTCCACCTGGGAAACAAATAGTTTTCACACCCCAGTCCCTGCCCCAGGGGGTTCCGCTCCGGAATCTTCCACCTGGAAAAACAAGGCCTAACCTAAGGCCGCCACTGCTTACCTGCCCCCAATTTTAAAATGACCAATCCCTAGCTCGCCACGCGGTTTTGTAGCGGGCTCTATAAAATCCCTCCCGCGCGTCCCCTCTCTCTCTTTTCCTCTTCGCCCGGGCGCCCACTCCCCTGAATAAAGGATTTTCCTGGCTGTACAGAGGTGTCCGTGCCTGGCTGGCCGCTACCCTAACAATAACTGTCTGACAGTGTCTTTGAGTGGGGTCCATATGTAGTTGCAGATGCGGGGCACATCTGAGTGTTGGATGCCACAGGACTTGGATGCCCCAGAGCCAGGGATTAGAAAATGTGGTTGAGGGTGAGGCCTGAACCAATGGCAAGGTTCAACATTTAGAATACTCAGGGGCAGGCTGGGGAGAGTATCTGTTAATTAGTTATTCAACAAGCAGAAGATCAGGCTCAGTGATTGAGCCACTCTGACCTCCATGTGCTCATCTGTAAAGGTCGGAGGTAGGAGATGGGAGGTCTCAGATTCTTTCTGGCCCTGAGACTTTGTTTCTCCAATACCTACTCTGGGGTCCTTATGAGCCTCCTTCTCTGGCTGGAGGCTCACAGGGATTGTGCTGTTAAAGCTCTGCTGGACCATGTTATGGGGCGTGTTGTGGATTTGCTTGGGACAGGAGGAGGGAAGGCACGGTGGGAGAGACATACCGAGACTCTGAGTGTGGTAGGCCACCCATCGTCCAGCATGGGGCCATGGTCAGGGTCCTCCAGGGAGTATTCCACTGAAAAGGTCACTGGCTTCACATAGTCAGCAGTATCCTGCAGAGTCAAGAGGAGGGCAGGGTGTGGACATGGTTTTCCGGGCAGGACCACTGACACAGAGCTTCCACCTCCATGGAAGGTACAGGGAGGGCAGTGGCCCTGTGGGCCCTCCAGATATGTCCCCGGGTGGGTGGAGAGTCCTAAAGTGGTCTGCCAGTGAAATGGGCTGCCACATGGAAAGGCTCTTGGCTCAGCTTATGCCAGCTCCCTGCCTGGGTGTTCACTAAGCTCCTGCTCATCCTTCAAGGCTGACTGGTCTCCTGGATGCCTCGGCCTCCAGGGATCCCCGCAGTGAGCCTCCTCCTCCTCCAATCTCACGTCTGCCTTTTCTCACACGACCTTCAAATCCCCTGACGATGTGGCAGTCTCTCCTCCCAGCAAGGAACAGGTGGGAGCCTCTGTGCACAGCCCACCACCCTGACAGGGCTTCCCATATTGATGAATGATGAGCAAACAAACAGATGAATGAGATGGGTGGTTAGGACTGGTTGGGAGGACATGGAAAACGAAGGGGGTTCTTAGAGTGGCCTAATACATCTGCTCCCTGGAACCTGCATTCCTGACACGGGGCTTTGCTTTAAGGCAGTGCCCTCCAGTCTGAGCTGTGTCAGAGCTGGGCCACCTCTGGAATCATCCGGTTGGGAGGTCTCGGATGGGACTTGAAAATGCACGCTCCCAACAGGTTCCTGGTGACGAGGCTGCAGCAGGTGGGGCCACATTCTAAGGAGCACAGGCCAAGGACACTTTGACAGGCATGAAGACTTCTCACACCTCTTTGCTTTTCTGGCCACAGGCTGTGAACCCTCAGGCCAGGTGGGTCCCAGCACCCTTGCTTGCATCTCCGAGGCTGGAGCTGTGGCCTGGGTACTTGGTGTTTCTGGATGGAGGCAAACTTCTCACCTACTTCCTCATCCATAAATGGGGCCCCAGGCCACCACCCTGCTTATGACTCTGCTGGTTCCCTCTCTCTGCCAGCCTGGCCCCTCTGCTCCTTCTTCCTGCTCATCACTCTGTCTCCTACCTCCTGGTCAACGTTTTCCGCTGGTGCTGCTTTTCCTCCTTTTGGCCACTCCCTAGACCTCTCTGAGCCCACCTCCCTCCTGAGTTTCATCCCCTGCTGAGGAGGCCACAAGTATCTGAGAGCTGGGCAGCAGGGGTTTGGAAGGGGTAACAGGTGGCTGTACACCCCACTGGGCTCCTCTCTGGGGAATGAGCTCGGGCATGGGTGGCCCAGGTCCAAAGCACCGCCCCTGGCTGGCCTCCTGGGGGCCACTGCAGGCTCAAATGGGCCTGACACCTGCTAGACTCTCACCCCTCCCATGGTTGGCTCCCTGTCCAGTTCTGTGTCCCCTTCCTGTAGGGGCTTGGGCTCTGCCAAAGGGGCGGCTAGGCTCACCAGGACATGGAAGTTGATCCGCTGACAGTGCTCTTGGCCCGAGGAAAGCAGAACAGCCCTGTTGGTAAACTGGTCCCCACCCTCATCCAGGTGGGCCCGTGGCATATACCGCCTCTCATCCATGGTGGCATTGTACCTGATGCCTGGAGGAGGAGACAGGGCAGGACCATGAAGGTGGAGCCGCATTCCTACCAAGGCTGCTTGCCTCTCTTTAAAAATGGCCTCTGGGAAGTCTGCGTCCTGCAGGAAGCCCCCCAGCCTGGCCAGGGAAGAGCCCTTCCTCTTGCCTGACAGGCCTGTGGGGAGCAAGTGATGCAGGAGATGAGGAAAGGGAAGGAACTAAACAGAAGGGGGAGGAGAGGAGGAGGAGAAACGAAGAGGGGCCAAACCAGAAGTAAACATGAGGAGAAAGAAGGGAGGGGAAAGCAAACTCCACCCAGGAGAGTAGACAAGGCCAGTGTCCCTTTCAGCCCCTGCTGGTGTCGACACACTCTCCACTCTCTGGGTTCCCTATCAGTGTAGGTCAGAGCCTCTGTGGCTGGCTCTCGGCACACTAGCGAGGGTGCCAGGCCTCCCCACCCCTCCTCAAACCTCCCCCTTTACCTAGGAAAATCTTTTGCCAGTTCCAGGAAAGTCTCAGTCCTTTTTCCTGTCCCCCACTCAGCCTTTGGGTATGCTGGGCCCTTGTATTTTTCTCTTTTCATAGCAGAACTTGGAAGAGAGGGCATAGCTGCCCAGACCTGCCTTTGTCCTCTGTCTGGTCCTACTGCTTGACTGAGATGATACCAGTTGTCCCATTTCAGGTGCAGGCCCTGCCAGGTCCTAGAACCTGCAGCCACCACTTCTGGGCTGTTGTGAACAAGTGCCTGACTTTGGCCTTCTGTGGAAGAATGGGCTGTAGAAGGAACTGTCCTGCCCAGACCCATACCCACTGCCCAGGCTCCAGCTTCCTGCCTGCTGGCTCCTGGCTCTGACTTTTCCTCTGCATCTGGGCTTCCACACTCAGTCTGCTCCCCTGCCTCCAACACCATGTTCAAACTGTAGCCAGACTATTTCCTTCTTCCTGTGTTCTTCATTGGTCAGTTTTGCTCGCTGTCACCCTTGCCCTGGTATGAATCCCCTTGTCCCTTGGAATGAGACCATCAGAGGGGCCTCCAGCAGATGTGGCTCTAGGTATAACCTGGCACTTAGAAACAATTCCAGGAAAAGCTCAGGCTGTGGACAGAGCAATAGCAAAGTTCATAGGGAGACCGCAGTGTGGGGTAGGGGCAGAGAGGACTGGTTTACCAACAGTTGCTGTTTGGAAATAGGGTGCCAGGAAGACGGGTGTGAAGCAGAGGAAAGCGGCTAGGCAGGTGGCATCCCTGCCGCTGCGCTTGCAGTCCTTGTGGAAGATGTTGATCTTGGATGGTTCAAAGTGGAGGCTGGCATTGATCTGAACCACAGGCCGGGACCTGGAGGAGAAGGGCCAGTGAGCCGGGGTGGGGCAGGATCTCAGCTGTGACCAATGGGGAAAGGTGGAGATCCACATGGGAGCAGAATCTGCAAACCACAGTTGGAGGGTGCAGTGGGGTGGGGTCCGGGGGGGCTTCAGATGCCATAGGATTGGGCAGAAGCGTGCAGGTGGACGAGGGCTCAGCCCTGTGTCCTTCTCCCAGGGGTTATGCTTGCTGTACACACTGACTTCCCTTTCTCCCCGCCCTCCCATTATCTGGGGTTCCCAATCCCATATGTACATTAGAATCATCTGGAAAGCTTTAAAAAACTTAGGGCCAAATTGAATTAAAATCAGGTATTAACATGTTTTAAAGTGATGCTTGTCAATTTCTAATCTGTTTGCACATCCCCTGAGTATCTCGTTAAAATGCATATTCTGATGCAATAGTTTGGCATCCACTCTGCATTTCCAACAAGCTGGAGCTGGTGTTGGTGGCTCAAGGACCACACTTTGAAGAGCAAGAGGCATTAAAACTCTTCAGGTGATTCTGTGGTGTGGACAATGTAGAGAACTATGTTCTAGAGCTTCCCTACCCATCCACCCAGTACTACCCCAGCCAGGTAGCCAAGGAAATATAAAAGTACACTTATATTGATCTAAGTCAAACATAATAAGGAACAGAAACTTATTGCCTCTGCAAACTATGCCTTTATTTAAAAGGAAATAGGTGTAGCATGGCTCAGAGATTTTAGAGGTAAGTTTGGTTTCTCTCTGGACCTGAGGCGGTTCCCACGATAGCATGATGAGGCCTACAAGAGTCATGGGGGTGAGTGAGGACACCTACTTGGCTGCCTGCTGGAAACTCCTGGGAGTTTAAAAAATATCACTGCTATCTGAGTCCCTCTTGCAAAATTCTGCTTTAAGTGGTCTGAGTCAAGCTAGGATAATGAGTTTTAAAAGCTTCTTGGGTGATCCTAATGGGCAGTCACATTTGAGAGCCTTGGAGTTTGACCATAAAGTCTTCCCAGAGGGCTCTGGCCTGCAATCCCATCACTCTATAGGTAGCATGCAGGTTCAGACCTTGAAAGCCAGAGCTTTATCAAACCCCTTCTGTGAGACTTGAATTCCCTGGGGTGTGTTACAGGTGTGTATCTTGTTTCTTATAAAGTTTATATGACACCCTAAGGACCTGCTGGCCATGCCTATCCCCCACCCTGGGCCTTGGACACCTGCCTTGTTTCCTGGCTGGTGAATACCCATCATGCCTTTCAAGCCCAGGCTGCTATTGCTGCTGCCGCCACTGCCAAAACCCTACAAGCCCCACATGTGGTGAGGAGCTTCAAAGAAAGGCAGTGCCCTGTACTGACTGGGCCGCACCCATAGAGACTGTGGCTTTCCCAGCACTGCCCAGAGGGCCAGAGGACACTACTGGAAAGGTGTGGCAGTGGATGCTTTGGTTATGGCTGATAGATATGGGGGCCCAGCAGGTGTGCTGCTCCCGTGTCCCCTCCAATGTGCTGTGGCAAGAAACAGGTGCTGGGATGCTGAGCAAGGAGCTGTGCTTGTGGTGAAGCCAGATCACTCAGTGGCGCATGCTCAGACCTGCTCTCCTTCTTTCCTGTCATTTTTCTGTCTGAGATGGAACCTGCTTCCATGGCATCTGCTCAGAAGCTTATATCTGGAGCTTTGTTTTCTGCAAAACCTGGGTGGAGACATTTCCCCATGGATGGCAATATTCTTGAAGATGGGGCACATCTTCCCCATCTTTAGTCTCCCTGTAAAGTCACATGGTATCTGCTTAATGCCTTCTAAAAATTGTGTGAAAAATTTAAATTTATATAAAATTATATGCAGGCAGAAAAAGACACCAAAACTCTCAAGGTGGTAGTGTGAGGGTGATGGAACATCTAGCAATCTGTTCCTTTATTTTACAATTTTCCTTAAGCTATTCAAAATACATGATGAGGGGCTGGGGTTGTGGCTCAGTGGTAGTGTGCTTGCTTAGCATGTGTGAGGCTCTGGGCTCGATTCTCAGCACTGCATATAAATAAATGAATAAAATAAAGGTCTATCAACAACTAAAAAATTTTTTTAAAAATACATGATGAACTATAACTCATCAACATACAGGAAAAAGCCTAGATTAATTTTGGGGGGCATCTAAAAGTAACCAACCTATCGTAAAATATATGGGCTTCTAGAAAGCATTGAAGTGCAGTCTTGAACAAAGGAAAACAGAAGCCACTGGGGTTTGGAGGAAAGAAGCCCCTATATCACATCTCTCACTCTAGGGGAGCAGAGAGCCTCCCAGTGGAGCTGAATATTCTCAATGTGTTCCTTGAAGCAGCTTGAAAAGCTGAAGTAGAAGGAACGCTGGGAAGCAGAACTTTCAGGACAAATTCTTTTTTTTTTTTGGTACCAGGGATTGAACTCAGGGGCACTCGACCACTAAGCCACATCCCCAGCCCTATTTTTTACTTTATTTAGAGACAGGGTCTCACTGAGTTGCTTAGCGCCTCGCCATTGCTGAGGCTGATTTTGAACTCATGATCCTCCTGCCTCAGCCTCCTGAGCTGCTGGGATTACAGGTGTGCACCTCCGCACCCGGCTCAGGACAAATTCTAAGAGAAGTTTTCACATGCTGCATTGGTCTAAAGTCCCAGAAATCTATTAAGAAGAGTGATTTGGATTTGAAGATGATGTATAGCAATTCCATAAAAGGGAAATGTGTCATCAGGGTTTGTTTGGTAATGGTTAAAAGGGAAATGACCTTGAAGCCTATCCTTTAAACCCTCTATCGTGATCCCCAGGAGAGCCCAAGAGTCAGGAAATGTGAGGGAACCAACCACAGGATCACAGCGTTGCCCAGAGCGCCCACCGCCAGGTCCACTAGCCCATCATCATTGAGGTCCAGCTGTCCATGGATGCTGCAGCCAAAGTACTGGAGGCCGGGAGCCAGCTCTGAAGCCGCCACTCTCTGTAGGGAGAGGAAAGCACAGGCAGGGCGCATGCACTGTGAGCTCAGGGCAGGGCCTGCAGGCCCAACCGGGAGTCCTGGGGACAGCTGTTTGACACCATTGGGAGGCTTCCCCAGACCAAAGCTGTCTCCTCAGTCTGTCATGGCATGACATTCCCACCGTTAAAGTCATGCTTTTGGATTAAAATATTGTTTCTTAAAAGAGTTCCCCATTCAGCGTAAATAGATGCTGCTTGGCAGGTCACCCATCAGGATCTCAGATCTTGGTGCATTTGCTAGACTATCTGACTAAAAAATATGTGGGCCAACTGATGATGGGGGACTGAGACAGGTTAGTTCCGAGGTGTGTGAAGCGCATCCGCTGGTGGAGCCAGCTAGGAGTCCTCCACTTGCAGTCACCTGCACGGATGCCTGTGGGGGTGGGGTAAGTGCCTGGCGTTTGTCATGGCTGACATTGAGAAGAGAAAAGCAGGCCAGGAGAGGGTGCCAGAAGTGGAGTTGGTATGGTGCTGAGGACACAATGCACTCACGTCAAAACTTTGACTAGAGGCAAGTATAGTCAGGACAGACAGGGTCCCTTCCTGTAGGAGGGCCAGAAGAAAACCCTGAACCACCCAGCAGCTACACGCCCGGGTCCTCTTGCTCCACCCACTCCCAGGGGAACCTCACCTGCTTGGGCTTCTTCAGGATGCCACCTCGGAAGCCATGGAAAATGTAGATGGCGCCTCCATGACTGTCTTCTAGAGGGGCTCCCACCACCACGTCATTGCAGGAATCTTGATTGAGGTCTCGCACGGAGGCGATGGATGACCCGAATCGGGCATTCTGGTAACTGTGGGAATCCTTCAGTGTTCCATTATAAACAAACCGGTTCTATAAAACCAAGACCAGGAACCTGCTCAGGGGTCTTGATAAGGGACCTTGGGGTCATGATTCCCTCTGCCCGCTGCCACAGCATCCTCTCCTTACTCCATCCCCCCAGAATCCTCTCTCTGATGACATGAGCCTCATGACAGAGGAGGTTCCTGTTTCCCCTGGTCTGGGTCCTGTAGGCGGGCGCTGGCCTCTCTGAAACCCTGGTTCCCTGGTGGTGACCCAGGTCAAAGCAGGCACCCTTGAGAAGCTGCCGCCCCACCTGCTGTACCTGTCTCAGGATGTAGACGTACACTTTGCCCCGCTCGCGGCCCTCGCTGAAGTACATGGGTGCCCCCACCAGCAGGACGTCAGTCACACCGTCGTCATCGATGTCCACTGAGGTGATCTCACTCCCGAAGTAAGAGCCTATCTGCGGCACACGGATGGGAGAAGGGAGCGGGGCTGGGCTGCCACAAGCAGCCGGGAGCCCTCTGGCCACCGCCACTGAGGAAAACCACTGCTATCCTTTGACTCAGAATTTTGGGGTACCTGTGCATCCTCCCGTTTGCATGCCCTCCCTTTCTCTCCTGTCCCCTGGGTGGACTCGCCTGCCTTCTGTTTGTCCTTGGTCTTTTCCTTTTCCTACTCTTATTTCCATTATTTAACTTTATTCATGGCCATTTATTCTGTTGGGCAGTGTTCTTTTACAAAGCTAATGAAAATACAAAAAAAAAAAAAAGTATAAAGAAACAAACAAAAGTTACCTATAATTCCAATGTCCAAATATATCTACCATGAATATTTTTAGTGTACTTTCTTCTAGCTTTTTCTCCTGAGGTGTGCTGCTAATTCTTATGTGTGTGTATGTTTTTATTTTTATTAATTGGGACCATACTCCATGTGTAGTTTATATGCTTTTTTTTTGGCACTGGGGATTGAATCCAGGGATGCTTAACCACTGAGCAACTTAGGGCAAGAGCCCTTTTTTATTTTTTATTTTGAGACAGGTTCTTACTAAGTTGCTTAGAGCCTCACTAAGTTGCTGAGGCTGGCTTTGAACTTGTGATCCTCCTGCCTCAGCCTCCCAAGCTGCTAGGATTACAGGCAGGTACCACCATGCCAGCTATATACTAATTTTTTAAAAAAATTTTTTAGTTGTTGATTGACCTTTATTTATTCTTTTATTTATATGTGGTGCTGAGGATCGAACCCAGTGCCTCCCACATGCAAGGCAAGCGCTCTACCACTGAGCCACAATCCCAGCCCCTATACTAATTTTTAAATATAACAGTGGATCATGAGCCTTTTTCTCATGGCACATTTGTTCAAAAATAATTTTTTTCTGTGCTGGGAGTAGAACCTGGGATGTTAGGCAAGTGCTCTGCCACTGAGCTACACTGACATGATCACTGGTGATTCTATAGTACTCTGATGTATTTAATCAAGCCTCTGTTGCTGGACAGTTTGCTTATTTTCACGTTCTGGGTCACTCTGGGGCTTGCGTCTTAGATGGGGAGTGTTGAGTGCTCCTTGGCATCTGAGTCCCCATGGTGCTCCTCTCCTGCCTTGGGTGCAGTGCTCTCTACCTGGGTGGGGAGGGGGAGGTGGCACCCCCTCCCATCAGAAGCCTGAGGGTGCCTGCCTCCACCCTCTACCTCTCCCATCTGCAGCTCTACCAGGAAGTCCCACCTGATGTCCAGCAATGCCCACCTGCTCTTCCCCCAGGTGTGGTTCCTTCCAATGGACCTTCTAGCCTTTGGGCTGGCCCTCCCTTCCACCCTCATGCCACTAGACTGGCCTTTAACAGTTGACCAAGCCAAATTAGTCTAAACTCCTCCATGTATCCTGCTGGACCTGCTCCTGCCCAGCCTCTGTCCTACCATCCTCTGCTCCCAGTGCTGAGCCTCAGGCTCCAGCTGTACCCAATTATTTCTCTTCTTGCAAAGGCCCAGGCCTTGGCTAGTTCTGGGCTTCCCTCTGCACAAGTTTTCCCTTGCCTGAACCTCTCTATCCCCCTATCTCCCCAGGTAACACCTGCCATCCCTCAGATATAATAGCTATTCCTTTCAGAAGCTATCCCTGGCCCTCCCTCCTTTCAGTGGGAGCCTCTTCTCCATGTACCCCAGACCCCACACTCCTCCCGCTAGCCTGTTCCCTCCAATGAATGTGCCCCCTGGGCCTAATACCATGCCTGGCACACAGGAGGGACCTAATAAATGCTTCTTGGGTTTCCCTAGGGAAGGGAAGGCACCCTGCCCACAGGCAGGCCCTGTGTGATCGCTTTACAGCCTTGGGTTAGCTTATGTGAGCTGCATGCTGCTTGGGAGACATAGTCATCTCATTTTATTTATTTATATATATATTTGCAGTGCTGGGAATCAAACTCAGTGCCTCACAAATGCTAGGCAAATGCTCTACCCCCAACCACATCCCCAGCCCAGTCGAATCATCTTACAGGGAAGGAACCTAAACTCAGAGAATTTGAGTTGCTTGCCCAAGGTCAGAAGGCTGGTCCCTGCTAAGCTGGGACTGTGTGACAAATGAGCCCGATTCCTTCCCCTGCCATATCCTGGTGCAGGGTGTTTTCAGAAGAAATCTATTCTCAAGCATTAAAAGCTTCGAACTGAGGGGAAAGATAAAAATACAGACAAGAGAAAAAGGAAATAATAAACCGGGGTTGGGAAGCAGGAGAGATGTGTCTACTTAAAGCAATTAAGAAGCAGACAGAGCAAGGGAGAGGGAGGAGGAGTGTGTCTAAATCTGTGGCCTTAGCTATGTGGGTCACAGTGATTTGGAATCCACTTCATTCAGCTGCTTTCAGCACTGCGGTTTCTTGTTCGGATGTTGGAGGAGGAACTGGGCAGGAAATGTGTCATAAATTCATCAGACAACTCCCTCCATCTCTCAAGGTCTAGCCCTTGATTTCCAAAAAAGCCTACCCTGAGTGGAGTGGGGTGGGCAGGGCAGAGGTGGTAACCTGAAGGAGTGGCAGAATAGCGGCACTCTATAGCTAGAGGGATTTAGGTTCCACCTAGCAAGGAATGTGTCCTCATGGTGACGGGACAGGGGAAGCGGAAGAGGCAGGACAGGGCTGTTCCCAGGCTCAGGAGGGCTGAGGGATTTCCCAGCCCTCAGCCTGGACAGGGCTCAGCTTGTGCCAGGGTACCTGGACGTTGTCAGATGGGGGCAGTAAGCCTGGTTTAGGGGATATTGGGGGTCAGAAGGTGCCAGAGATCCCCTTTAGAGGCCTGGATTCTTAACTTGACCCCTCCAGGAATCTGTCATGTGATCTTGGCAAAGCCACATTGCTTCCTAGGACCAGATTTCCTCGGCTGTTGAAATGACTCAGGATCTATTCACCACCAGCCATTCTTACCATAGCTTTCTGGTTTGCACTCAGGAGCCTCCAACATGAGACTTTGCAACACAGTCCGGAGCAGTGGCATTGACTCTGCCACTCTGCATTGTCACCATTCCAGGCAAAGGGGAGAAACTAGCATCCTGGAAGCCCCTGCGGCTGTGCTGGGGGTGGACTCACAACTCTTGGCAACATGAAGGTGCCTTGAGGAGTGTGACTGTCCCTTCGGGATGCCTGGGGACCTTGACAACCCAGGCTGGGAAGCCATCACTCAAATGCACCAGACAAGAGGTCGGTAACATGGAGGGGAGAGTTCTCTGGGGTCTTCCCTGCTACTAGCAGGGCCTGGGCCTGGCTTGGTGGGGAGGGGGCAGTCTGCTCCAAGGCTGTTTTAGAGCAGTAAGGGACAGCTTAGTTTGACACATCAACCTTGCTGGATGAGGTATGAGCCCCATTCCAGGAAGATGCTTGTAGGTCTGCGGGCCTTCCTGTTGCCAGGGAAAAGGTGAGCCCGGAAGCCCCTCCACCCCCAATGTCCCCACTGCAGCCTCCCCCCTCTATTACCTGCTCCCCCCGGAGAGCCTGGTGGATGGTGAGGCTCCTGTTGTTGTGCATGGTGAACAAGATGACCTTGCCCGTGTGGTTGAACCGGGGAGCTCCGGCCACGTACACCCGCTCCTGCCTGGAGGACACCACTGATGTCACCGTGTACCCTGCCACAGGAGGAAACAGGCTGGTCTGTGGCGCTTTGTCTTTGGCAGGCCTTGTCAGGACCCTGTGTGGGACTTAGCAGTGTCAGAGGAGGAGCAGCGCCTCCTGCAGATCTTGGGCACATCAATCAACAGGAAGGAGTGTTGAGTTTGGGCTGGACTTGCATTTTGTCTGGGGAGGCAGGCTCAGCGTGCTGCACTCGGAAGCTTTAAGGCCACCACCAACTGACCTAGAGTCTAAAAGCATCAACTGAAACACACTAAATGTGCGGGAAGCTGCTTGTCCTTTGTTCTACCTATCTGTGGAGAGCGGCTTAGGTGTGAGCATGGTGCTGGGTGTGGAGGATGGGGGAGAGCCGGTCCCTGGGCCGGGTGGGTGACTGCGTGACCTAGCACGGACAGGTCCCTCGCATGTGCATGGTGGGGGCTCTGCAGCCGCGCCCTCCGGCGCCCTTCCGCAGGGTGCTTACCCAGGTACGCGCCGTGGTTCTTGAGCTCCTCAGGGAACTCCTTGAGGTAGGACTCGCGGAGCGGAATGACCTTGCCGCCACTCGTCTCCTTCAACACGGCCCCGTTCCAGTCATAGGCGCCAACAGCTCCCAGCAGAATCCCATCCTGGCAGCGAGGACGGTACACACATCAGATTCTGTTCCTGGGCACCTCTCGCTAAAAGTCCCCCCAGGTCCTGTGACCAGTGAATCATCCGCCAGCCTCCTAGGGCACTTTCTTGAAGGTTCATTATTTAGCAATCTCACTTTGAGCTGCGACGCTTGGCTTTTCAATAAGCCATGGAGACTGTTTTGCCCCAGCGCATCCTTAGGGCAGAATGGGTCAAGCTGATCCCAAGGACAGGAATGTTCTAGAAATAAACTCCAATTTCTGGACAAACTTCCATCCTTCCTCGGGCTTCAAATCCCCACTAGGAAATCTCTGGCCACCATCCCTTCCTTCTGACCTCCTTCAAGCTGTGTTTCCCCCACATGACCTTCAGTATTCCTTTGCAGTGTGGACGTTCCTTCCCTGTGAGCTCTCTCCACCAATGACCACACCGAATGCATGTTTTAAAATGTCCCATTGCAACCCACGAATATGAACAATTACTATGAGTCAATTAAAAACAAAAAAGATAATTAAAAAAAATCCAACTCCCTCTTCATTTCTTCAGTAAAATTTCACTGAGCATCTACTTTATGCCAACCACTTATTTGTGTGCTAGGAACACCATTTCTGACCTTGCAGAGCCCAGAGATACTCAAATACTCAAACATGTAGTTGCAGAGTGTGACTAATGCAATCAGGGAAAATCACAGTGAAGTTTAACTTAGACTGACCAGGGTTAGGAAGACTTTTAGAGGAAGGGATGTTTACCTAAACACCTGAAAGAGGAGAAGGGTCAGAAAAGAGAGTAGAGGAGCCTGAGGGGAAGGGCCAGGAGTAGCTTGTGCAAAGGCCCTGAGGCTGGAGAGAGGTTAGAACCTTTGCTTTCTAGGAACTGAAAGCTGTTTGGTGGGGCAGGAGCATTGAGTGAGGGTGTAGGAGATGAGGCTGGACAGATAAGCCAGGGCCACATCATGATTTGAACACTGGAGCTTATTTCTCAGGGTTTGGAGGATCTTGGTCTGCCCACCCACTGCAGAACAATTGAAAGCTGCAAGGTCTGGGCAGGAAGACAGGAAGCTTTGGCTCCCAGAGGGGAAGTTTCCATGTTTCTGACTCCAGGGTCATTTCTTGAGTACTGAGTCCACTGGCTCTCTGGGCTGCCCCTGCACACTACCCACTCTCCAGCATAAACAATCCATAAGACTAGTGGACTTGAAAAGAGGGTGAAAGTTACCAGGCAGATGAGGGGCCTGAGGAGGGTGGCAAAGCAGGGGAGGGCCACCTTCCTGGGTTTCCTTGGTGATTTGGGGGGTGGGAGTGGCTTACTTGTATCCCAGCTGTGAGCTTTTAAAGCACAGCAGCAATGTACCTTTCTGTCCTACTGAGCCCTCTCGGAGGCCTCTCTTGGCTGGGCTCAAGGCTCCCCCTTTGCTTTCAAGAGAAAAGTTGGTCTTATCCAAGGGTTAAAAAATGCCAGCTCCTAGAGGTGGAACTGACTATGCAGACAATGTTTTTTACAACTATCAATAAGCTGGTCTTGGGTGAGTCCAGAGCTTGGTGGTGTGCGACAATGCTCTTTCTAATTAGCCTTCTTCTTCCTCGAACTCTGCTCCAGCCTCGGCCTGGGAGGCTGTGACAGTCTACCTGGACCAGGACAGGGCGGGGGACTCAGATACTCGCTGTCCACAGTCACTACCTACATTACTCACGCTGGGGTGTGCGCCCTTCTTTACAGAGGACTTTCTCATCTAACCACCAATTTGGGCCCAGAGAGACTGTGTGAGGGGACAGACTGTTCATTATCTACACTTGACAAACCAAGGGCTGAGGTTCAAAGAGGGGAAGGAACTTGTCCAAGGTCATATGGGGGGGATATCCATGCATTCCCCAAACCTCGGGGGAGGTCCTAATTCCTATTTTCTTCCCGTTCCCCCTCTGGAGCATTGGTGGGGCTCTGCCTGCCTTCCTTCCTCCCTCCCTCCCTCCCTGCCTCTCTGTACCTACTGCTCAAGTTCTTAACTGCAGATCAGGCTTCTTGGCTTCATGGAGAGGGCTTTGAAGATGAATTTTTTTTTAATATTGGAGATTGAACCCAGGGGCACTTAACCACTGAGCCACATCCCCAGCCCTATTTTGTATTTTATTTAGAGACAGGATCTCACTGAGTTGCTCAGTGCCTTGCTTTTGCTGAGGCTGACTTTGAATTTGTGATCCTCCTGCCTAAGCCTCCCAAGCCGCTGGGATTACAGGCATGTGCCACTGCGCCTGGCATGGAGATGGATTTTTGCTTTTGTAGATGGCAAGGAGTCCCTGTGATGTACTGGCAGGGCCATTTTGATGTGGTGCAGAGTGGAGTTTGGGAATTCTACCAGTGCTTCTAGATTTGGCGGCTGTGGCCACCTGATCACTCTTGGCCTCTTTCCTTGCACCGTGGTAGCCCCGGCTGGAGCTGGGTCTTGGGGTCTCAGTGGGAGGCCCTTTTCTGAGAGTGGGTTTGTTGGGAAAAGGAAAGCCCCACTGAGGACAGGGGCATGGTGAGGAGTGGGCATGGGAAAGCCACCAAAGCAAAGCTCAGCATGTCACAGTCTTCTCCTGGTAGGGGAAGCCCAGACATTTTGAGTTTGGAGGTAGTGCAAAAGAAAAAAAAAGATAAAAAGGCCCAGAGCCTTGATGGGGGAAGCCAGCCATGTGCCCTGGCCAGGACCCAAATAGCAGAACATTCCAGGGAAGGGCAGCCTCCCATCCTCTGCAGGCCTGGTATGGGTTCCCTGATTTATGACCTCCCAGTCATCCCTGATTTATGGGATGGCCTGAGCTCCCATGAGACAACACCAAGTATCTCTAAGTGGCCTTAGCTGGGTGGACCCTCCCCACAGCTGGTGCTCTGTGGAGCAGGTTGCAGGTCAGGCCACTGCAGCAGGTCAAGGCCATTGCAGCTGGACCTACTGGAGCATCTGTAGTACCCCGTCAGGTTCTGCCAGCCAGATCTTAGCTCCTCTGACCTGGCCTCTGCCTCAGTCTTGTCTTCCCAGTCAAGGTGGGTGCTTCCTGGGTGTGTGACCATGTCTTCCCAAACTCTGTTTTACCCAGTCTAGTTTCCAAGCCAGGGTTGGGCCACAACCCTAGCACTGGAGCCAGCATGGTCTAGGGCAGGTGATATTGCCTCTCTGGGTGATATTTGGCAATGCCTGAAGATGCTTTTGGTTATCACAGCTTGGGGTGGGGGTGTCTGCTTATTATTCAACAGATTGTCACCTGGGGCAAGATTGAGACTCCCTGGCCTAGTGTTTAGAGCAGAACTCTGGGGTCAGACGTTCCTATGTCCCATTTTCAGCTGCAAAGCTTCTAGCTGGTGACCTTGGGTAAGTCTGTCTGTCTCTGTTTCTCTCAGCACAGTGCTTGGCAGCCAGTAAGCACTGGAACCTAGTAGCTCTTCTCATTTATTCATTGTGCACACAGCATCTCCTGGGGAGGCGGGGGCAGAAAAGAATCTGATCCCACAGTCAAGTTAGCCACTATGATGGTGGGTGAGAAATGTCCCAGGGAGGCAAGAATAGGCTATTTTAAGGGTCCCAGGAGAGGGTGACCAACTGAGGGAGGGGGTGGGTACATACAGGAGTTAGGAAAGGATTTTAAGAAAACCTCAGCCAATTTATCAGTAAGTCTCAACATGAAGAATCCAGTTCCAAGCCTCAAGACTCATTTCCAGGAATATTCTTCAGACATCTCAGAGACTGAAGTTCAGACAGGTTAAATGTTCTGTCTGAGCCCACACAACTGAGCAGTGCTGGCAGATGCCAACAGCTCTTCCTCCTAGCTTTTCTTGGCTTTTGTGAGGCTGGGGAGCCAGGCGGGGGTAGGTGTTGGAGGTCTATGAGGAGGCAGGGTGGGAGACCCCCAGAGAGTACTGTGTCTTCCTTCCCAACCCCAAGATAAGGAGACAGTCCTAACTGTCTGCCCAGGCTGGCAGAGGTGAGTCCATTTTGTAGGGTTAAGGAGGGTCTTTAGCCTCCAGGCATCAATCCCTCAGTTCACCATTATAGATCAGACTATATATATATTATTGAGGAACATTTATTTTATTTACTTATATGTGGTGCTGAGAATTGAACCCAGTGCCTCACACATGCTAGGCAAGTGCTCTACCACTGAACCCCAGCCCCAGCCCCAGTCTCAGCTTCTCTCATTTTTGATTGAAATAGACCATAAAGCTAGTTCAAATGCAAACTCCGCATTTAAGACTACACTGTTAAGGCTTCAACCACTGAGAGTCTTTGGTAACAGCAGTGACCTTGGCTGGCCAGCCCACAACCCCAGAAGGCCTGTGAGAAGAGCACAGGCTGGAGGATGGAGGGTCATGTGGCAGCTCATATGGAACAGGGGAGTGTTGGGACCTTGGCCTCTTTCACACCTGATCAGGGCTGTGGATCATCACATGAGAATAAGAGACCTCACCCTTAGGTTGTAGAAAAAGATGACCTTTTCCCATCTTGGTGAGTGACCAAGGTTTTTGTGTAGACAAGAGGCACACTAATAAAACTGGTTCCTCTGAAAACTTTTGGTATTAGAGATGCGTGTATGGACTCCAGGGCAGGAGGGTTGATGTGAAACTCCTCCCCTGAGCACTCATGTGCAGGGAGTTCTCTACAACCCCCTCCTCCCTCACTTCTTCCCTCAAGGCCCTGGGGGTATAGACTCTCTTGGGTCCACTGCCCCTTTGGAGGTAGGAGTCCCTTTTATAAGCTTTCTGGAAGACTTGTGCAGCTTCTACCAAGGAGGTCACCACCTCAGAGGCAGCCGGCACCAAAGAACTACCCCAGCTCTTAGTGGCCTTCATAGTCACTTCGCAATGTTAATGGAACCAATGGCTTAAAAATCTATTCTAAAGTTTGACCAGGAATCCATAGCTAGCCTTCCTGAGGGTGATTTTTGGACTATTCTCTCCCCTTTTTATAATTCAAGACTAGAGTTTCTGGCTCCCTGGGTTCCTGTGGCTCTGGCCTTCTGCCATCAGTCTGGGATGTAATGTTGTATGGCCTGGCCATGGACCTCGTGAGTGTCTGGGTGATGTCTTGAGGTCTCCTCTCTACCCTGGGCTCTGGTCCTGCTTTCTCTGGTTGCTTTTAGCTTTTCAGGCTGGTTTCCTTGAGAGATAAGATGGCAGCAAGCCAGGCAATGTGGAGCTGGGCCTTTCTTCTGTCCACTGAGAATGTGTACTGGCCCCTCCCCCAGGCCTGGCCCTTTCCTTCTAATTGAACTAAATAGGCCCAGAGAAGCTCAGAAACCTCAGTACATTTTCAAGCAGCAGCTGTTGGAGACTGTCTGTGGGCCACTTCTGGAGAGAGGAAATTTAGGGCTGGTCCAGAACATGGACCCACTTAGGGTCAAGCCTAAAGACTGAATCCATTGTTCCCAGTCCCCAAAACAGCCTAACTGACTGAGAGCTGGGTCGCTGGGCACTGGGGACAGGACAGTCATGGGCCATCATGATGGCATCAGTGGCCTGGCATTGACAGACCTCTGTGCTCTGAAAGAACAACTTAATGTTTAGTCACTGTGGACCCATCGCCAACACATCGTTCCCTTTGGATTTGGAGGTTTTCTTTTCCCCACCCCCCAATACTGAGGAGTCTTGGATCCAAACATAACCATTCTCTTTAAAAGTCCTAGCAGAGGAAAACTTCCAGATGACTGGCACATAGAAGCAAGACCCAGGTATCAGGGATGGTGAAAGAATGTGTGAGGAGAGGCTACTGAGTCCCTCTGATTGGAGGAACAGGAAAATTGTGCAGTGTGTCTAGAAGCTGCACAGTCAGGGCAGTCAGGGCTGACCTGAGCAACAAGCTGGGGTTCTGAGTTCCTGAATCTCTCTGCCTGCCCCAGCTCCTCCAAGTAGTTGGGGAACCCACTGGTCCTGTAAGCAATGGACACACTGAGCTGTTGGGGCCACTTTCAGGGCTCAGCATAATTCCCTGAATCCCTAAAGCCTGTGGGAAGCCATCTGTGGAATGCATGAGGAACTTCTCTCTAGGCATGGTAGCCAGGGAGGAGGCGGGGCTGGCATTTCGAACTTCCTGTAGCACCCCTGCCGTTTTAAGACTGCCCAAAGCAAGTGCCCCAACTCTTCCACTCTGCTAGGCAAGTCCTCATTGCAGTACCAGGAATGGGCGTATCCCGTTAGGAACTGAGCCAGCGACCTGCCCCCACCTTTTTTTCTATCCTGGTCAAGAATATTCCATGGAAGGCCTTTGAAGTTCCCTGATATACATAAAACACATGTGGGGTCCATTGTACCAGAAGCTAGAAGCTAGAAGCTAGAAGTTAGATGCTGGAAGCCAGAATTATCTAGTTTGCAGGCTCGTCCTGTCCCCACTTTTTTTGAAACTATTTTCTGTGTTCTGTGATTATTTCGCTGTTTTATTCCTCTCAGCTTTCATCACTCAGCCCCATTCCACCTCAGGGACTTCGTCTCCATTGCCCACGCGGGACATGGACTACAAAAGCCCAGCTGAGCCTCCCTGGTGCCTGAGACCTGGACACACATAGGTCATAGAACTAGATGCCAGAGAGTGAAACTGTTACTTGTCTTTCTCCCCAGTGGGCCGTGGGTGCTGTTCACTGAAGTGGTACCCTAGTCTCTATCCCTAGTGCCCCCTCACCTAAAGATGCTCAGGAAATGGCCATAGAGGGATACAGGAGATGCTGGGTCTTTGATTCTGTAGTCTGTGCCCAGGTTCCTTCCAATCTTGTGCACACAATTCTCTCTGCTTCCCTGCCCCGCCCAGGGCTGCTGAAATCCTTGTCCTTTTAGGGGCCCATTCAAGTGCTGACCCCTTGACGATCCTTCCCTGGCCATCCCTGCCCCAGCCCAGGCCTTTCCTTCTGTGAGAGCCTGACCACTGCCCTGATTGGCGTTAGGTGTCATGTCTGGCTGCCCCATTGAGCAGGGGCCTTTACAGAGGCTCCGAGGACTTGGAGTCATATGCTTTTACCAAGGAGATATCTGCAGTTTCTTTCATCCTGTTCTCAAAGCTGAGCACTGCTGTTTTGGATTGTTTTAAGTTCATTTTTGGTGGCAAGAATCACTTTGAATTTTTTTCTACTTTAATTGCGTTTGACAAATGCTGGTTGCATTTGATTGACTTGAATTTCTTTGATATATTTTCTAATCAGCCCTGACCCCAGACTCAGGAGACCAGGAGTAGTCCTGCCAGAGCACGAGACTTACTGTCTGACCTGGTGCCCGCGGATGCTCTTGCCTCTCTGTGCCCAGGAACTTACACTCGGATGGTGAGTGAAGGGCGGGGCTCCAGCTCTGCCTGTCATATCCAGCATGGGGCCCAGGGCAAGAGGCACCGAGAAGATTGGTGGATCCTCCCACTTAACACAGGAGAACTATTACCACCTGCAGCCCCTGCAGGGCTCTTCTGAGCATGACGCGCGGTGCAGGACTTCCCGGGAAAAGTTTAGAGTGCTGTCACGTGTAACAGGGCTGTTATTATGACAGGGCAGTTACATTGCATCTCGTTGTACTCAGGACAGTGGACATGAGACTGTCCAGAGGCAGCTCAGGAAACTCCAAGTGTGAGTCGTGTTTCTGCCCATCTGCCCGCTGTGTGTTGTGCGCATGCCCCCTCCCCTCCAATCTGGGATTTCTGACTCAGACCCCCTGAGATTCCCCGCTCTCTCATGGAGCAGCTGCTGGTGTAGAGGGTGCAGTGTGACTAATTATCACTAATTTGACTTCAATAGGTCACTAAACCTCTCTAAGAGGTTTAGTTTTTATCTGTAAATGTGGCACAAAGAATCTGCCCCATCTCCTCATAAAGAGTTAAATGAATTTGAAGGGATGATGAATGTGTAACTAGTGTGGACTAGCAGGCCTTCTCTGGCAAATTGGGAGACAGTGCCCACCTGGGACATCTGCGTGTTCAAAGCTTAGCAGGTCTGTTTCCCCATGTGGTGCTCCTAAGCAGGACTTTACAGTTTATGAAGTGTCTCCAAAGATATTGACACTGTCCCTCTGGCAAGCCAGGGTGGTCTTAGCCCCATCTTATGAACCAGCATCAAGTGAAGCACACAGAGGGTGAGTGAGGGCCCAAGATGGCCCCAAATACCACATACTGCTTGTGGTATCTTGTGCCCCCTCCTCTGGAGGCCAGGTCCACCTGGGAGCTCTGCAGTTCCATGCAGAGCCTGCACAGAGTGGGGCCCATGTGGGCATGTGCAATTGGCTTTGTCACCTGGCTTAGTTTTTGCACAAGGCTCTGTGGACTGAATGGGGTCATTTGTTGCAGGGGCGATGTCTCCATCAGCACCCTGTGCAGAACATTCCAGGTGGGCGAGTAGACTATTAGGTGTAGTCCACTCACTTCTGAAGAGGGCTTGAGACAGTATAGATAGGTTGAAGACTTTAACTTCCCTCCTTCACCCACAGAAGACACTGAGAGGCAGAGACACCCCAGGAAAGAGAGGCTAGGACAGCTCATGAAAGGTGGGAAGACACACCTCAAGATCTAGGAAGGATAAGAAAATGCACTGAGGAGATGGAGGGAGGCAGCCGTAACCCGTACCTCCACCACATGTGAGGAGAAGCCCGTCTGTGACATCTCCAGCCCAAAGGAGGTCTCGTTCTTGTTGGTGCCTAAAACAGGGGACAGAAGGATGTCAGCGCCATGCTTCTCTGCTTAGCACCAGAAGGCACTCGATTCACAGTTCCTGTCTCCCAGGGGGCAACTTAGGAACTGGGGGTTCAATTTTGAGAAAGGCTCGAGGCTGAAGCCTATGGCACTATTGCATCACCCACCCTCATCAAAACCCTTTGCCCTCAGATGTGCTGAGCACCTTCCAGATGGCCATAGATGAGTAGCCATCACTTCTGAAAAGAGTTTGGGACAAGTCACATTGCCTCCACATACTATAAATGACTATCAAAACAGGAGAGAAATCAATAAGCAGTGTGTGGACATAGTGTACGCTGTTGGCAAGAAATGGAATTTTTCTCTTTGTTTGTTCCTATTATTCACCAGATTTGTTTCCAGATGCCCTTGGATGGTTCCTAAATATCATCTCCACTCTCAGGAGGGAGACATGTCATCACTGCAGATGTGCACAAGAAAACCCAGGGCGACAGGGCCCCACTCCACAGCGGGCTTCCTGAACATATCATTGGAACTACGTGCTTATCACTTAAGGTGACCACTTGGAGGAGAAATGCACACCGATTTGGATATTTCAGTCCTGCTGTGGGTGTCAAAGCCCACATTTGTGCTTTGTATCCATCCATCTTTGTTTCTGGGGTCCTTTTGTTCCTTTTGTGCAGCTCATCATTTCCAATGCACTGCAGATGTCTCGGGCTCTGGGACACTGTCTTCTATTTCTTTTAATAACCCTCCCATATGCCCAAGGCCCAGTGTTGGAAGGACCTGCTAGAGCAATATACTGTGCAAACGGGATCTGTGCAAATAAAAAATGCAGTTTAAGTCATCGAGAGGGGGCAGTCTGAAGAAATCCTGCAAAGACTGCTTTTGGTGGAGCCAGACACAGTGGCACAGAGGGACTGAACGTCCCAGGCTGTGGAGTCAGGCACAGCAGGGTCTCAACTAGGGCTGCCAGATAGAATAGTGGGTGCCCAGATAAATTTGAACTTCAGATAAACAATGCACAATATTCTAGTGTCAGTCCGTCACAAGTACTGCATTTCACATTGCTAAACCTGGCAACACTAGTTCACACACCACCGCGTCCTCAGTGTGGGAACTTTGGCATGTCACTTAACTGCTCTGAGTTTCAGTCTTCTCAGCAGTCACGTATGGAGAATACCAGAAAAACCACCTTTCAGGGTTGTTCATGAAGCACGTAGCTTTGCATCCAGAACAAAACAACATTCAATTGCTCCAATTTTTCATTAAGCAAGGACCTTTGCTAAGCCATTTCATTCTGTGCTGTTGAATTTCCCTCTGTGGAGTTTGACATAAATGCAGGTGTGTGTAGCCCCTCTTGGTAGGCAAGGCTCACCTTCCAGGCTGAAGATCCTGTCCCCCAGGGCATCAACAATGTCCTTCAGTGCTGCCTCGTCAGTGACATTGAAGAAGTGCTTGTCATCCGGGTCGCTGGCGATGTATTTGATTTCATTTAGAAAAGTTTCTGGATTGATCCCCCTGCGGTTGTAGTAGCCCAGGACCTGCCAGGAACAGGGGCAGGGGCGACAAAGCAGGACATAGCACAGACTCCCCCACACATCTCAGGGCCCCTGACCCCAGGGCTCCAGGACGGGCTGATGCCAGGACTCTTTGGTAGCCATGAGCCTTCCTCCAGGTGCCATTTGTGTTTTGGAACAGATTCTCTTTTAGAGGTGAGATAAAGCCTCTGTGCTAAGCTAGGATTTTAGGAGATGGAAGGCTTGAGCTATTTCCTAGTTTTTGAGGTTTCTGAAGCTTCCTGGGAAAGGAAGGAAAAACCAAGCCCACAACTTTTGTGGATAGGCCTGAGCAGATCTAAAGATTCTGGGCTTGTTCTTTTGAAAGCCTGGACACTCGATAGGCTGCTTCTCAGAAACAGCCCCTGGGAGTCCCTCTGAGAGGTAGCCAGCATCCCTGGGCAGGGACGGGACTTACAGCCACTGCGTATCTGGTCACGTTGTCCCTCTCACTTTGCTGGATGACCTTCTCCAGGTCTGGGCTGTCATGAGACTCCCCATCTGTGATGACGATCATCACCTTCTTGGCCCCTTTCCTTCCGCCCTTCTGGAAAGCCTCTGATCTGGAACCCAAGCACAGGGGTGGGTCACAAGAGGGAGGTGGGGATGGGGAAGATGCCATGCTCCTCCAGGGGCAGCCACAGATGCCACAGCTGGCTCCTCTTGGGCAACCCAACACATCACCACCATTAGACCTTGTACCAAAGAAGAGGAGGGATGATACCCAGGCTGCTCTTTTATCAACTGCTTAGATGGGTCTTGGATCTTTGTATTTTAAAAAAGTGACTTTAAAAAGAACCTTTGAGGGTCCCGATCTTGTTGTTTTGGGGAGGTAGAAGGCATAAAGAGGACATGGGAGGGAAATTGGCACGTGGTGGCCTTTAGGGGAGGTTTGAAATTAATGGTTTGAAAACCCAAGAATCTCTTGGGGTGAGTTTTTAAAAAATATTGATGCCCAGGCTCCACTCAGACCCATATGATCAGACTCTGCTGGGGCCTGGCCTAGGCATCTATAATTTTTAAAAGTTCTACTGAATATCCATCATTGTACCCCACTTTCTTAAGGACTGAAGAGATGAGGGGCCAGGGTGGTTCACCACCCAAACAACTGACCCGGAGAACGTGTGTGAGGAAGCCCCAGAGTTCTGACTTCTCCCACGAAGATGGCTTCAATTATATTTTGGGAAATATTAAATGTCAAATGGATAAAATAAATATATATGTGATGGTATATTACTCAGCCTTGAAGAAGAATGAAATGATGGCATTTGTTGGTAAATGGATGGAGATGGTGAATAGCGTGCTAAGTGATATAAGCCAATCCCAAAGAACTAAAACCCAAATGTTTTCTCTGATATGCAGATGCTGATTCACAATAAGGTGGGGAGTGGCTAGGAAAGAATAGAGTTGCTTTAAATTAGGTAGAGGGGGCACTGGGTGTCGGGGCAGGAAGCATAGTAGAATGAATCAGACATTATTGCCCTAAATACATATGTAACTATATGACTGGTGGGATTCTATATCATGTGCAACCAAAAGAATGAGAAATTATACTCCATTTATACATGATGCATCAAAGTGCATTCTACTGTCATGTATAACTAATTAGAACAAATAAAAAAATTAAAGATCAAGTGGAAAATAGTTTTCCTACTTTTTAATTTTCAGTGCCTGAAGCATGAGCGTGGCTCACCTGTTGGGACGTCTAGCCCAGGGGACAGCAGGGCTGGCCTAGTCATGCTCAACATGGCAAAAGGGCTCTGACAGCTGGCAGTCGGTCTATGAAACATGAAAAACTGGCTTTTGGTGCCTCTGTGACCAGCCCTCCTTTAGACCATGGTGTCCTGAGTACACATAGGGTCTTGCCAAGAGTCTGGCCCAGCAGGTAGAATTTTCCAAATAGGATATAAAAATAAATGCCACTTGTGGACTTGGCAGTGATTTCTCATGGGTCTGACCCACAGCCAGGCAGGAAGGACAGCCCTCAGGTTTAAGCTCTATAATGACAGGTTGAAGACTAGAAGGGTTAGGGTTAGCAGAGGTAACTTGTTACAGGACAAGCTGATGAGCTTTGCGTGTGATTTCGATGTTGAGGAATTCACAAAACCTGGACTAAGTTAGCTCAGAATTTCTTCAAGCTGCCAGCGAAGAGGGAAAACCATCTGCTGTTCTCTTTGTAGCTCTGTGATATTCTGGACATGTTGCCTTAAAAAATCCCCTTTAATTTTAGTATGAGCTGTGGACCCAAGGGCCACAGAGGCCTACTTTACATGACCACAGCAGATTTTGGACTGAAGCCCAACCTAGTGAAGGGAGAACTCTGCTTTTGTCTTAAAGGAGATTCTAGAAGCTTCTATGACCTCTATGAAGGGCCAGGCCCAGGAATAGAAAGTCCATGCAGAAAATCATGGCAGGAGAATAGCCAAGAAAAACTTCAGGATCATATTTCCATATAGCAGAATAGTGCAAATGTCTCTGTGAATCTGTAATAGTGTGAACATCAGCATGAATCATCAGATTTTAAGTTGTGATTTTGTGTTGGGTAAAGGGACTTGGATTTGTTCCTTTGTAAATGAGATTACAAATTCCTTGAGAGCAGTAAGAACTTTATAGTCACAACAGGATCCACCCAACTAGAAACCCGAATGACCCACAGAAATTTCGCTCGTATCACGTCTCTGGTCTGCTCAGAATCTGCACTGGTTCCCATCTCTCTCAGCAAAAGCCCAGGTCCTGACAAAGGCCCACCAGGCCTGTGTGACCTGGCTCATGACCTCTCTGAGCTGCTGTCTGACATGGGAGGTCCCTGGTACAACGCTGAGGGCTGCTCTCTCAGCCTAGAAGGTCCACTCTTGGCTATCTCTTGGTCAGCTCTCTCAGTGGCTTCAAGTGTCCACCCCAAAGCCACCTCTCAGTAAACCTTTCCTGTCCACCCTGATGGGCCTCCCTAAGGGACAGTCTCTGTGCATCGTGAGATAGGATTAGGGCTGGCACTGGTTAGAGCTCTTCTGTTGGGCTGGGAACTGCCAAGGCTAAGGGCCATAGGTTACCATCTTTGTAGCCCCTCAAGGCCATGGCCAGAGTCTTTGTCCTTTAGTAGGTACATGGGGGAAAAAAAAGAAAAAAGAAAAAAACTCCTCATTATGAATAACTGAGCTAGGGGAGAGAAAACCTTTTATTTTAAAGGGCACCAGCTGTAATTTGGAACCTGAACTTGGCAGGCTGGAAGATCAGAACTTCAAATTTCAGTGGAGGTGAAATTGCAACCCTGGGAGAGCTCCTGAGTTACTAATGCTTCCAACTACCTGGCAAGTCACACACATCATTGACCTGAGGTTGGCAGGCTGCAAAAACAGTGGCTTCACCCTTTGTATGAGTCAGTCAGCACCACACTGGGCAAGTGATCGCCGGTGATCACTGGCTCCCTTCATTGCCCAGCCATCCCACCAGGGCCTGCTGGGAATCTCCAGTCCCACCCCAGTGATGGCAAAACAGCAAAACGGCCCATTCCTTGTGAGGATGGGTAAGAGCCATCTTCCCATGGAGTAGAAAAAGTGAGCTTGAGAGCAAGTTTTATGAGCATGCAGAAATATATTGGTTGAGCAGGGACTTAATCATAAAAAGTTGTGAAGTTGTAAAAATCTTAAGCTTTTGACTACATGAAATCGTGAGATGACTAAGTAGCTCTTTTGTTGTGAAATTCTATGAAACACATCAACTAACCCTAATGAGGTGGGACTCTATGTCGGGACTATGGTCTTAACAAATATAGTAGAACTCACATTTATAGGTGTAAAATTTAGACATTTCAAATCTAAGTGGCTTAGACATAGTAATCTTAGGAGTCTAAGCCATGGCTCAAGAAAGCTTGGGGGATTGCTTTTAAAACTGGCTCATTTCACTGGGTAAGCACAATGCCCTAAGTAATGACAGTCTTTCTGGACTAAGCCTCTGGTCCTCTGTGTGGACACGTCCACAGGCAGCAGTCATTTGGATGAGTTCCAGTGGGACTTTAAGGAACTTGTCTCAGTACTCTGTTATTTTAGATATTAAATTTAACTCTGTTCTTCACACTCCATTGTGTGATGACAAATGACAAACACTCCACAGAGAGGTTCTGCCCTCATGGAACCCGTATCTTTTTATAGGGTGTCTTCAGCAGAACACATTCTCCAAAGTTGGCTGCAGTGATATTCCCCATCCCAAATGCCCTGTCTCAATGTGACCTTGCTATTCCTCCATCAAGAGGTAGAATCAAATTTCTTCCCCTTGAATCTGGGCTGGCTTTGGTAACTTGCTCCACCAACAGCATGTGGCAGAAGTCACCTTCTGGAACTTCAAGGCTAGGTCATTGGCAGTCTGGGTTTCTGAGGAAGCTTGCTCTTGGGACACCCCCTCTCAGAATCCAGATGTCATGACATGAGAAAACCAAGCCACATGGCCATGTGTGGGTATTTAGGTCACCAGCCCCCACTGACCTCCCAGCCAAAGCCAGCAACAACTGCCATCTACCTGTGCACTCCATCCTAGACATCCAGCCCAGTCGAACCTTTGGATGATAACAGTCTCAGCTGACACTAGACTAACACTGCAACCACATGCGAGAACCCAAGAGAGAACTGACCGTCTGGGTGCAGTCAAGCCCCTGAACTTTGGGGAAATTAATGAATCATTGCTTCAAGGGATTAAATATCATGGTAGTTACACAGCAGTAGATACCTGGGACAATATCTGAGATCTAAAAAAATCAATTTTTTTTTTACCGAGCAAATTCAATGCCAAATGCTGTCCGAGTCTCTGTTCCTCCTCTCTGCTCAATGTGGCTGGCAGCTTCCACTACATCCTTTACAGACCTGTAGTCATTGAGGTGAAACTCATGGACCACATCTTCCCCATACTGAACAACTCCGACCTGCAAATCAGAGGAGAGGGTGAAGGAATGTCTTAGCCCCTGAAACTTAGACCTCAGGAGTTCCCAGGAGTGGTCTTCCCTTGTGACGATTTGGGAGTGAGAGATCACCCTTCCCAAGATGTCATTGCAGTCCAGGAGAAGCAGGTTCTGCATTATTCCAGGAATGAACAGATGGCTCAGTGGGACTAGTTGGGGCTGCATACAGAGTAAGGGCATCTTGTGATCTAAGGAAAGGCCTGACGGATTGATCATGTGTCTTCCTTAGGACAACAGTCAGGCACAGCATGGATGTCTAAGTTATTAGGAGCAGTGTGGGTGGAGGGCCTTGGTATTGTTTCTAAATTCTAAAATTAAGGTTCCTTAAAACTGCAAGGGAAGAGGTCCTTGCATCCCCAAGGGTGATAAAATATAGACAACATTAGTAGCTCAGAAATAAAAAACAAACCTTAATGACCTATAGTAGGGATCAAATGATCAATGCTGCTGTTGGATGGCCCACTGAGTGTACTTGGCACAAGTGCCCTTCAAATGCTGGATGTTCACTTGGATGCCCTAAGAGTCGCTCTTGCAGTGGTGGGGAACCTTTACCTCATGAGAAAGTCCAGTCCCTCTTTAAGAGCTCTCCTTGTTAGAAGTCATTTCTTAGAGTGACTTGACATCTACCATCCTATAACTTCTACCCACTGATCCTCATTCAGTCGAAACATTAGGAATAAATACCCCATTTTGAGCCAGACAGCATTTCAAATATGACCCGATGGTTATTACCTCCTTCCAGTCATCTTTCCAAAATCAATCCTAATGTTCTCCGTCCTTGCCTTGGGTTCCGGTGCCTACTCAACCTTCTGACCCTCCTGCTCAGAACATCTTCATAGGTGGGGGTCTACCCAGAAGACAGTATTTGGCCTGTGAAGTGCCGCCTCCTGAAACTCTTCTTTGATGTGCTCACTAGGGATTGGCATCCTGGGTTGCAGGGACCCAGTGCTGGCTGGCCAAGGTTTCCTGTGCATCTCCTTAATGCATGCAAAGATGCTATTTGACACCCCTAGGCAGCATGGGGCTCATGGGGTCCTGTTCAGAGGAGGAAAGAGCCCCAGAGACTCACCTGGATCTGCCCTGGACCAATGTAAAACTTCTTCAGGATGTTAATGAGAAAGTGCTGGACCTCCACCCAGGGGTAGATGCTGTTGGAGCCGTCCAGGACAATGACGATGTCCATGTAGGTCTGGCACCCTGGGAAGTGAGGACGAGGTCATGGCTAGCCAATGAGCCAGTATCTGCACATCTCCTATTTTCTGGATGATAGTTCAGAGGACAACAGAAGAATTGACTGCTACCTCTGTGTCATTCCCTGGACTGGGGAGCACCCTCGGACTCAGCACATTTGGGGAACATGAATGACAAGTCTTGGGAATTCCTGGCTCTGTTCTACCACTCTGGGCTGTTTGAACAAAACCACTTCTGCTCTTGATTAGGAACTGACCATTGCCAATTGGTCAATGCTTCCAGGGCAGGTGGCCCTGCCCAAATGAGGGACTCATACTGTTTGCTTCATCATAGCAGGCAGCTGGGCTTTACCACCGGCAACCTGAATGAGCAGATTTCACATTTCATGAGGAGGTATGGTGTAAAGCTAGGAATGTGGATTGTGACGTCAGGTAATTTTGACTCCTGGCCATGCCACTCAGTAGCTGTGTGACCCATGGATAGTCACTTAACCTCTTAGCACCAGTTTTCTCTGCTCTAAAAGAGGCATAAAAATAAATAGCAGTTGCTATGAGGAATTAACAAGATCCTTCTAAAGGGTTGGGCACAAAACTCAATAAATCTTAGCTGATTCTATTTCTATTTTTTTTTTTAAGTAAATCGCTAAGTTAATGTGGCAGTGACACCATCTGATTAAGCTCTCGGCCTTTACTCTGCTTCTGTACATAAAGCTTGCTTTATATTTTTGTCACATTAATACCAAATTAAAGGGAATAATAAAAATTAACAAAGAAAATGAATAAAACGTGGGCACTGTATCAAATGTTCAAAAAAAGACAAAACCTATCAACGTTTGCCGATGGTCAGGTTACTTTGGAATATAGCATATGTGCTGTATCTGGGCACCTGCTTGTTTCACTGGGGAACTTTCACACTGTTAGAAGGTCTACTTTAACAATGCCGGGAGCCTTTAGTGTGTTTGCTATTCCCGGCGTCCTTGTGTGGTGAAAGTGTAGTGGGCCATTGAACTCTGTGCTCCCAGGTAGAGAAAGGTGGTAGCTTTCAGCCCAGGCACTTGTGGGGTTTTTGTGTTTGATGGAGCACTTGGGAGATGTTGGGTGACTGGGAAGCTCAACATCTTGCCACTTGCTGGCTGTGTACGGCTGGCACTGACCTGACACTTCTGGCCTGACTGAGCCAGATAGAATTGTCTTTTTCCAGTTTCGTTTAGCTCAACACATTTGGAATGAGCACCTTATATGCCAGAACTCTGCCCGGTACTGACAGCCATGGAAGGAGGCTAGACCAAACGCCTTGATTTGGAGGAGTTTATGATCTCCTGGGAGGGATTAGGTTTCTTTTATTTTTAAACTAGTTTTATTATTAGAATGCATCTTTTATTACTGATTTCTTTCTTACAATTTCAATTTTTTCAAAAGACACCTTGGGAAGAACGTGGCTTTTGGTCTGTGGTTCCTGAACTTGGCTGAACAATTTCTTGGGGAGCTTCTCCTGCTCTCTCTCCGCCCACCCCCCAAGGGCTTGTCCCAGACTTACTGAATTAGAATCTACATGGGGGTGGCTTGGTATCTGTATTTGATCAGCTATTAGGACAGTGCTGCTGGCTTGCTGGGCCAGATGGCCTCTGCTATAGGAGGTTGGGAGGCTGGAATGGTCACATTTCCGCTTTGCAGAGAAGAGCGGTTCAAGGGATATGATGTTCCCAGTTGAAATCCATGTCCCCTGACCTGGGCCTCTTCCTGTGGTCTGGCACAGACTTTCCTGCCCTTTTGTGTCCATGCCTCATTGCCCTAAGAGGACCACTCGCCAGCCCTTGTGAGACTGATACTTCCTCTTCCTCCCTCCCCCGGGCTCCCATCTTTCCACCTCTGACTGGCTCCATTGTTTGGAGGGAGGCTGCCTGCAAGCCTGAGGTGCTAATCCCCTCACCCTCCATAAAACGGGCAGCAGCTGCTTGGGTGAGAGTATTTAGCACAGAGGAAACAGTAAGGCTCAGAGCCAAGGCGTCTGGGCTTGCTGGGGGTGAGGTCTGAGCACCAATCCCCCAGGTTTCTTGGTGGTTGGGGAATGAGGGGAAGGTTTGTTTCCACAAGGTCCTGGCCAAGCTGTGCTGAACTCCCCGAAGCCCAGGAGCATGGACCCAGTGTAACCATTGCCTAGGACCTTTCTCTTCCCCATGGCCCTCCACCTGCTGGACTATGGCATCGCTCAACTCCAGGAACACTACACGCATTGCAGTCTAGGTGAATGGCACCCGGGGATGGTGCAGTGCAAGGCTCGTCTGCTGCGCGTGGTGGCCTGGCAACCTTCCGGTGCTCAGGGTTTTTGCAGTGAGGTGCCCTTGATGCCAGGGCTGCTTTCACAACCTTAGTTCCTTTGCTCCCACCATCACGCTGTAGAGGAGGGCGCACCAGGATTATGATCCCACAGAGGCCCAACCAGGTGACCTCATCGTAGCTCATCCCAGGGGCTGGGGCAGGGTGGAACTAGAGTCCAAATGCTGCTCTGTAGCCAGGATAGCAGTGCCCAGAGCCCCAAGCCTCCCCAGACTGTCCCCAGCTCAGCCCATCTGCAGATCTGAAGCCACTTACTTTGGAGAGCCGGGGCCACTGTCTTGGAGAACCGGAAATTGGAGTTGACTCGTGAACACATCCCTGTGGTGTAGTAGGAGCTTCCACACTCATGGGACCAGAGGGGGCTGCAGGCCTGAGAATCACAATGCAGGCCCCTGGTCAGTGGAGGTAGCAGGGAGTGTCCAGGCCTAATGGCCCACCCCCAGCCTCCATGACCCAGGACAGACACCTTCTCTCAGAGTGTGGTTGTCCCAGGGTGAGAGGGGCTTTGTCACGCTCACTGGGCTTTCTCTTGCACTGTGCACCAGCTCCCTTTGTTTCAGGGGTAACAGGGAACTACCAGCCTCGGAGGCCTCCTTTTTTGTGTTTTCAAGACCCCATTCTCCATTTTGTTCTTTTTTTTTTTAATATTTATTTTTTAGTTGTAGGTGACAGAATATCTTTATTTTATTTTTATGTGGTGCTGAGGGTCGAACCCAGTGCCTCACGCATGCTAGGCGAGCTCACTACCACTGCGCCACACCCCAGCCCTCCATTTTGTTCTTTAGGGTTGTGACTCTTCTTCCCCCACCTTCCCCCTGCACCCACCCACCACACAGGATCTAGGGAAACCTTTCAGTCATGGGAGCAGACCCTTCAAGGGTCACTAGACAAGATCCTGTATCTGCAGAGGCCACCTGATGGTCCTTACTGGGCAAACTCCCAGGACTGGGTCCCAACAACACACCATGACTTACTAGGGAAAGATAAAAAATGGTCTTTGCTATTTCTGTAAAATTTGCAACCAAAAGCATTGATGTCAGACCTTCATTGAAGGACCAATGGATGAGTCTCTCTCACAGGCAGGGTTGTTAAAAATGAAAGCTCAGCTGCATGCTTCCATTTCTGTTCTGCTGTCAGGACACCCCAGGCTAGGTTTTGTGCTGTAATTTCTTTTGGTTTGGGGGAGGAATTGTTTTCCCAAGTCATTTCTTTAATTAGCTTTCTTTTTAACCTACATTTTAAAGGTTATGATTTATCTGTGTCTTTTATTGAAGCTGCTTCATTCAATTATTTTGGAATAACAGAGGGAATAAAGAACAGGAGGATGGATGGATGGAGAGAAAGATGCTGGATTGATAGATGGGTAGACGATGGATGGATGGTGAATGAATGAGGATGCCGATGGTGGGTGGGTAGATGACGGATGGACACTGGAAGGAATGGATGGAAGAATGGATGACTGAATGGAAGGGTGAGTAACTGGACTGAAGTGTAGACAGACCTGTGGATGAATAATTGGATAAATGGAAAGAGGAATAGAGAGGTGGATGATTGGCGGGGTTAGACTGATGAGTGACTCAAAGAATGAACGAGTGAACAAGTTAACAAAAAGTGGGCATTTATTTATTTTAATTTCTCTTCATGGTGCTGGGGATTAAACCCAGGGGTGCTCTTCCACTGAGCTACATCCACAGCCCTTTTTATTTTTTAGTTTGAGACAGGGTCTTATTAAGTTACCCAGGCTGGCCTGGAACTTGCAGTCCTCCTGCCTCAGCCTCCCGAGCAGCTGGGGTTACGGCATAGGATAAAAGCTGCTGTTTATAAACCAGAGATTCAACCAAGGAGGTCCGGGCTCCAAGAGGAGCCCTCTTGGACCTCATCCCACCTTGTGAAGTGAGATTGAGTCAGTAAGAGTGCGACAGCCTACGGGCTGTGTGTGTGGACGGGGCTGGGGTACTGGTTGGGGATGATGGCGGCCTTGGCGTGCACGTACACCGAGGCACCTCATGACTCTCCCTGGCAGGGTCACTCTGTTCTCAAGTCCCTGTCACTCTCGTTGCCTTGTTGTCCTGGTGTCTGGTGCTCCTCACCTCAGATGTCTCAGCTGCCAGCAGAAAAGGACTGATGGACAAGAACCAAGAGTGACACAGCCCTTCCATCTAAAAGTGGGCGGTACTTTTTGTTAAACTATCTGGGGTAATTTTTCTCCAAAATCTCCTCATGCAGAAACTATCAGGCCCAGAAGGATCCTTCCCATTGGTGGCACGGAGCAGGTGCTGCCCATTAATTATGCCACTGAGCTCCCTGACTCTAGGCAGAGCTGGTGTGTGCTCCTTGGGCAGGGGGCAGACACCCCAAAATGGTCCACTGCTGTCTTTTTGTCCCCAGCATCATATGCTTTACTTATTTGCTACTTTGTGTCCTTTGTACTTATTTGTGTCTTTTCCAACCAGAACTAGAAGCAGGAGCTCTGTACACTGCTGGAGTCCCCAGTGTCCTGCACTGGGCTCAGTACATGCTAGGTGCTTAAAAAATTATTTAAACAAATGAATGTTTTGACCACCATAGCCCAGACACCTCCTTTTCTTTCTTCTTTGCTAGGATCTGTCTATAAAAACAAAATGGGAACCTTCCCCAGCCTTCTACATTCAATCCCGGACGTCCAGATGGCCAGTTGCTCCATATCCCTTCCCTGGGTGGCAGTGAATCTGGGTCTCCTCATTTCTGGTTTTCCCTACCAAGTCTTGGGTTGCGTGACATGTCTTGTTTCTTTTATTGAACGTGGAACAGAGATTTGGCCTCTGCCCCAGGAAACTGGCTTCCCAAGGAATAGGATGGTCCCCGTCAGACTGTTGGCTGTATTTATTCTTGTTCCTTTTCTGGCTACTCCCCCACTGTGGGTATGCACACAAAGGACTCAATCCTTTTTCCTGCCTGAACTGTCCCCTCCAAACTGACAGTCCTCCCTCCCCACTGTGTCTGGGTTTCCCTTCAAACATCTAGAAAGGCAGAAGCTTGTGGAGGGGCTTCCCCTGTTGTGCATAGGGTGAGGTGGCTGAGGGTGGGGTGGATGTGGGTGAACTTGTGCAAGGTGCAAATGGAATGTGAGGACTTTCAGTCCTGCCTCTCCCACCCCATGCAGCAGGTCTGGGTGGGCAAGGAGGGCTGGGCTTACCAGGAAGCTGTTGTCCTTGGGGTTGGTGGCGAGGCTCAGGCCAAGGCGCATGTTGTCCTTCCTCTCGGACACGTTGGACAGGGTGACCCTTCCTGGGGAGGAGGGAGATGCTCAGCCTGTGGCTCATTCCTGCCCGCCCTCTGCCCAGAGCTGCTGATATCGCTGCTGCTGCCGGTCCCTGAGGTGCCTGGGTCCCCTTGCTCCCTAGACATGGTCTCATTCTTTCCTCACAGGTCCCTGGGAGATGTGCAAACTGAGTCTCACAGAGGCCAAGCAATAGTTCAGATCCCACAGTAAGCCCACAGCAGAGCCTTCATCTAGTCCAGGCCTTCTCCTCCTCCAGGCATCTGACTGAGCCCCAATGTCCCCTGGGCCCCACCCCAAACACACCATGGGGTACTGGTTGGGGACACACCATGGTGCCCACTGAGGCTGCTTGCTCTATGGAGAGTCCCTGCCACACTTCTTCAAGCCAATCTCTGACGACACTTGTCAACCTTGCTCCTCTTTCAGGGCCCCTTCTCAGCTCATCTGCTAAACTGACAGATGGTGATGGAGAGATTCCCTCTCACAAGGACAACTGGAAAGACTTCTAGAGCTTTCTAGGCCTTGCAGAACATTACTCTGTTGTTGACTGCCAAGAAGGATATTCAGAGGCAGGGATATCAGCCTGCCGGGTGTAAGGAGAGGGTTGGCTGTGGTAGATTAGAACCACAAAACAATTACATCAGTTAAGGTTTTCTGGATCATTCCATCAAGCCACTGAAAGCAAGAAAAATGAGCTTGAATCCCCCAGAAGTGTGTGGTGTGTGTGTGTTTGTGTGTGCACACTGATAGGAGAGTGAGGGAGAGGCTGGAGCGTGTCAGTCTTGACCTGCTGCCAGGAGAGACCTCCGGGTCTCTCCTGCATGGGGGCTTTGGGACCCTCCACTCAGAATAGTTTGAATTCTGCTTTGTGGGTGACTGGAAGTATAAAGAGGTAGCCTGGTGTCCAGGGGCACAGGTCACCAAAGACTGGCAAGGCAGGCCCTGGGGACAGGGCATCAGTGGAGGCCGGAAAGGCAGACACGTGACTGCCCTATGGCCAGAGGGTGGGGGCAGCATGTTTGTTATTTCTTCCCTTTGGTTTTCCCCAGTTTTCAGTTAGGCTCCATAGGAAATGAAATCCAGTCCCCTTGGCTGTGCTGAGTGACTGGGATTATTTTCTGTTTTGTCTGTGCAAACAGGCCAGAGAGAAAGTGAGAGGAGTAGCCCTGGTGTTCTAAGGTGCCTGGCACTCATAAGCTCTGCACACATATCCTGCCCAGGACCACCTCTTGTCCTGGGAGGTCTAGATGGCACCTTGGCCATCTTACAGATAAGGAAGTCAAGGTCTAGAAAGGGTTGAGGGCTTCCACAGTGTCACTCACTGATAAATAGAATGGAGACTTGAACCCAAACCATAGGATGCCACGTCCTCAGTTTATTCCCCATCGAATGGACTCATAGTGGCAGTGGGGATCAGAGAGGAGGCTTCAGGATCTAACTAGGGAACCTCTGCCCCAGCCAGCTAGGAGGACTCTGCCCGCTGTTTATCGGGGGGTATCTGTTATACTCCCTGCGGCCTTCTTTCCTTCCTCTGTCATGGGACTAAGTCCATGCTGAAGCAGCACTGCCAGGGGCAGAGGGCACATGGGAAAGACCCCCTGTGCTGGAGGAAGAGGGACTCAGGTCCCAGCCCTGCTTCCTCCTTTCTCTGTAAATGGAGAAAGACTGGTGGCCTCCTCAGCAGGTCTGGTGAGAGTTCCTGGGCAGAAGCCCCTTCTTTCATGGGGTCTGCCTTCCAGCATCACGTCCCCTCCCCCACCCTGACCCTCATTGAAGACCCTGACTTCATCCAGGTGTTGAAGGAGGGCTGCCAAGAGAGATATTGTGGATGACTGACAGCCACTGAGCTTTCCCTGGAGAGAGAAGACAGAACATTCCTGGCTTAGTACAGCCCAGTGCCTGGAGAGGCCATAGGAAACCCAGGACTCAGGCATCCTACCCTTGGTTTTCCACTGTGGGGATAAACTGGCAGATGGTCTTCCTGCCCTGTATTTTTTTTCTCAGCGGGAGAGAGAACCGTTCTTCAAATGAAGATAATTTTCCTCTGTCCCAACTCACTTTGCTACCCACTCCCTCCTGGGCTTGTGCCCCAGCTCAGAAATTTCTTCCAGGGTTTTATGTCTCTTTCTCCCTCTGGAAGGAAATGGGGTTCACATTGGAAGCCAGAGCAATAGGCAGAACAAATGGTTTATTTCTGTGCCCATACCCTGCCCGACCCAGGAGCTTTTCGCAGTGGCCTGAGCCCTGAGTGTCGCACCCACCTCTCCCACCACCTCCCTTGCTCCCTCTGGGCCAACTACTTGGCTTTTCTTTACATTCTCCAATGGAGCAAACTCGTTCCTACCTCAGGGCTTTTGCACTAGATCTCTTTCTTTTTTTTTTTTTTTTTAAATATTTTTAGCTGTAAATGGACACAATATCTTTATTTATTTTTGTATGTGGTGCTGAGAATCAAACCCAGTGCCTCACACATGCTAGGCAAGCTCTCTGCCACTGAGCCACAACCGCAGCCCCTTGCTCTCCTTCTGTCTGGAATACTTACTCCTTCTCACTGTTAGGCCTTTGCTCAAATATTACCTGCTGAGATAGGCCTTCCCTGCCTGACCACTTCCTGGCTTAGTGTATAGCATTTATTCTATCTGAAATTATACTGCTTTGTAATCTATACACTGTCCCCTCCCAGCAGAGTCCTTGGCTTCTCATTCCCTGCTGCATCCCAATAACTAACAAGTATAGTACTTGGTAACACTCATTAAAGGTAAACTCAGTAAAGGTAACACTCATTAAAGGTAGAGGAGCAGCCGGGCTGGAGATGCTCAGTGGTAGAGCTTGCCTAGCATAATGAGGCCCTGGGTTTAATCCCCAGCTCTGGAGCAAAACAAAACAAAACAAAAACTGAGGGGCAGAACAGACCTGGAATAGACCCTAGGGGTTGTTGAGTTCACCCTTCCCACTTTACACATGAACAAATCAAGGCTCAGAGAGAGGATGTGAGCTCCCCAGGGCCTCACAGCAAAGAGATTGCACAGCTGGAAAGAGAAGCCCACCTGGATCTGCTTCAGAAGCCTGTGCCTCCAGGTGGTGATGACCAGAACCAGCTGCCAGCCAGCCTCCCTCCCCCTCCACTGTTTACTCACTGAAGAACTGGGTTCTGAACTTCCCACCCATGGTGCTGACGCAGATGTGGACAGCAGGGGCCTCTAGTGCCATGTGACAGGCAGCTGGCCACCCTGGGGATCTGCTTTCTTGATTCTTGGGCTTTTCCTTGGAAGCAGCCTCTTTGTTCATCTGCTAATCTCTCCAACCTTTGCCATGTCCTCCTGTAGGCCCTGCTGCCCTGCCTGTCCCCCACCCCCAGGGACACCATGTGATGCTCTAGAGCAGAGGCATCTCCTGGAAGAGGAAGATGGGGAGGCCCAGTCCTCCAGGGTGAGGCCTGAGAGCTGCAGCTTCTCAGCCCATAGGAGACTGCTCCCTTCTGAGGACAGAGCCATGGCCTGCCTAGTCTGACCTTTAGGAAAATTGTGTTAGTGGATGCACATGTGCATCTCAGTGGATTTTGAGGGCTTGGGAGACTGGGGCTGCTTCCAGCCTCTCCCATCCTCTGGTTCCAGAATAGGCCTGAGAGCACTTCAGTGAGGAAAACGCCTTCATTCAGAAAGGCAGTGCTGTTCAGTGGTCAGCGCAGCCAAAGACTGTGGACTGGAGTCCTGCTAAGTACTCACTGGACAACACTGGACAGGTGCTTCACTTCAAGTGCTGTTGTTCTGTCTTCTGTTCACTAGTTCCATCTCCTGGGTGTTGCGGGGTTAAGTGAGTCAACATGCCTTACAAGTGCCTGCACATGGTAAGCATTATCCAAGATCCTTGAATGTCAGCTACTGCTCTTAGTATCTCAAAATCAGAAAGAAGACAGGAAATGGTTTTCTCCTGCTGGGAGAGAAAACTCAAAGAGCCGTAGCCCTGGATGCTGGAGGCCTGGCTTCAAACCCCATCTGGGCCTGACAAGCTATGTGACTGAGGGGAACTTGCTTTCTCTCTTGGCTTTGGCTTCCTCATCTGTAATATGGGGACAGTGATATCAGCCAGGTCAACTGATGGGACAGCTGAGAGGAGTCAGGTGACCATGAGCATGGATGTGCCTCAGAGCCTGCTCTGCACTGGACAAGGCTGGCCTCTTTGTGAAGAGACCGGTAGCCACACTCACCCAGGTTGAGCTTGGTGCAGTTCCCCTGGACCACCGGACACTTGTACACATCTCCTGTCTTCTGCTGGCCATTAGTTTCCAAAGGGGCACCCACAACCAGCCTGTAGAGGAAGAGGAGACAAGCAAAGATGCTGGGGAGGCACTTCTTCCTGGCAGAGGATGGGACCTACTGGGCAGTGTGGAGGGGAAGGCTGGGGACAGGGCGTGAAGGAGGCCTGGAGCAGCAACCACAGGCCAACCCTTAGCCTGGACCGCGATCCCTGAGAGATGCTGGACTTTCAGCATTCCTGGGGCCTGTTGCCAAGGTCTGGAGATGCAGAGAGGAAGACCACACAGGCCCTGCAACAAACAAGAGGGGCAAGTCCCCGCCAGAGGAGGGGTGATGCCCGGGCTGGGTCTTCTCAGATGAATAGGAGTTTGTTAAGTGGTGAGGTGGGTAGTGGTAGAGGTGCTGCAGAGGAATGATGCTTTTGGAGCCACAGAGTCTTGCCTGGCATTATCAGCGGGGCCCTTGTTCATCTCACAAGGAAACCTGTTGGCTGGACTGTGAGAGGTGGCGCACGTTGACTGTATCTTTGCTCAGGGGGGCAAGGCGGCCAGAGGGTGGAAGGGTGGGCAGAGTGGCTTCCCAAGCAGAAGCCTTTGTGACCTCATGTGGAGAAAAGGGGTTTGCAGATGGAATAAAGTTAAGGATCTAGAGTTGAGATCACCCTGGGTTGGTGGCCCTAAATCCAATGACAAGTGTCTTTATGAGGGACACACAATAGAGGGATATGAGAAGAGAAGGTCAACTGAAGATGGAGGGACACAGGGGTGCTGCCACATGCCAAGGGGTGCCTGGAGTCCCCAGGGGCTGAAGAACAGGGGAAGGATTTGCCCTTGGGGCCTTAGGCGGTGGGCAGAGGGACCACTGCTTTGGTTTTGACCTCCAGGTTGGTGAGAGAAGACATTTCTGTGTTCTAAGCCATTTAGTTTGTGAAATTTTTTTGCAGCAGCCACAGGAAACAAATGATGTTTGCTTAGATCATTTGCATATTTCTAGGGAAAAATGAGCAGTCACTTTTTTCCTGGCCTGGGAGCACTACAGGCAGGGCCTGGGAGAAAAAGCCCGTGACCCTGCAGCCACGGGCTGTGGGCTCACTTTGAGGTCAGGGAGACGTCCACCTCAGACAGCGCCCCGTACTATCATCTCAAGGCCCCAGAAGGCAGCACTATCAGGGGTGGCCTAGAATGGTCCAAGGAGGCCACAGATGTCCCAGTGTGACCTGAAGTGAAACCTCCAGCACACCAGGGTCCCCCGGCACACCCAGAGCCCTCCAGGATGTGGGCGCCTGCCAGCTCTCTGTTCAGGCCTTAATGGCTAATGGTAACTGGAGATAGTACTCCTTCCCAGGGACAGCAGTGCTGTGAAGGGATGGCCGCCACACTTATGATGGCCCTAGAAGGCATCCAGACCCAGTGGGTAAAGAATAGATGAGTGGAACTGGGGACATAAGGATAGGGGAGACATTCGGGAGGCCTATAAACCCTGTTCTCTTGATAGTTGCCTGCTGCCAGTCACATGGCCCAAAGAAAAGGTCCCCAGTTGTTTTCTGGCTTAGGATGATGGAGAGGAGATGGGCCTCCAGGCTCAGGAGCACAGGACTTATGTGGCCTGTTTTGATCAGACACCCTGTGCCCCAGCCCCAGCCCGGCTCAGGGCGTGAGGTCCCAAATGGAGATCGACAGAACTCTGTTTGAAATTAAGTGTCTGTGAAATAAGAACTGAGGTTTCTCCCCTGGGTAGCCAGATAATGACAGATTCTAAATATAGCCCCTTATTAAACATGCCTATTTTCGACTGGCAGGAATTAATTGGACCCATAAAATCTGTTTGTCTAGACGACATGAGTTTTGGCTACTTATTCCTGGGAGTGATTGTGTGGTCAAGATTGCTTCATTTTTTCCAGAAAGGTGTAGGAGTGGGGAGAAAGAGAGAGAGAGAGAAAGAAAGAGAGAGAGAGAGAGAGAGAGCAAGAGGGATAAGGCACGGTCATCAGACAACACACACAGAGAGGGAGGGCGGGAGGGTGGGAGGGGGAGAGAGAGAGAGATTGAGAGATTCGTCAGTAAAGAAGCTTAGGCTGGCTGGCCCTCGCTATCATCCCAGTGACTGGGTAGACTGAGGCAGGTGGATTGCAAATTCCAGGCCAGCCAAGGGAACTTAGCCAGTTCCTGTCTCAAAAAACAGAAAGGACTGGTGTTGTAGTTCAGTGTAGAGCACCCCTGGCTTCAATCCCCAGCACCACTTTTTTTAAAAAAACAGTCAAGCAAGGGCTCCCCGCTTGCTTTTCCAGCTGCTTCCATTTTTAAGGTCCCCCTGACAGGTGACGGAGTCTTCCTGAGGGATGTCTTCTTCTGAAGACACTGCTGGCTGGTGGTGCTTTCTGAACAGAGTGTCTTCAAGGAGCACCTCAGGGTGCCTCTGGGATCATTGGCATTGGACGTTCTAAACTGGAAAGACCACTGCTGTCTTCTAGAACAGCTCTCCCATGTCTTCTAAAATCAGAGTCCCCAGCCTGACAAGGGCAGGATCCCCACAACTCTTCTTATTTTACAGAGTAGAACTCTGAGGCCCCAGTGGCCTGCTTGAAGAGGCCCCAGTAGAGGGCGAGGTCCTTGGACTAAGAGTCCAGGAGTGAGGTCGTCCTCGCAGCTCTGTCCCTAGCTTGCTGAGTGGTCTTGAGAAATCATTGAATTTTTTGACCTTGGTTTTCTTGGCCGTGAAATTGGGTGAATGATTCCTGTGCTGCCTACCTCCCAGGAAGACTACGGAAAGCCATAGGTGTTAGGAGGCATGGGTCATAGACAGCAGGGTCATGTCTGGGAGAGTTATATGTAAGACTGGTGGCTTCCTGGAGGTAATGTGTCCTGGCTGTGGCCAAGATGGGACAAACCGGCAGCATACCCACTAAGTCACTGTGACTCCAAATTTGCAACAAGACAGGGCTTTGTTCTTTTCAAAGAACAAAGGTTGCTCCCAAGTCTCATCTCCATTCTCCTAGACTTGTTTCTCTGGGGCTCCTTGGCACTTTCTGGGGGAGCAGGGCAGGGCTTACTGTACCTTTAATATGGATGCAGAAACTGAAGCTCCAAGAGGGAGCCAGTTGAGGTCCCACCGTTCATCTGTGGCCAGGCTGGGACTCGAGCTCCTGTGGGACAGCTTCCTCTGCATTGCCCCAAATGTTCCTTTGTTGAGAAGGGAGGCTGGGGTCAGCCCTCCTCCCTATTCGGGGATGTGGGCATTACGTGTGTCTGTCGGGCTTGAGGTTTGGAGGGTATGATTCAGTCTCACTTTGAGGGGATAACTGCCTCAGTGCAGGGAAAATGTTCACGTCACCATCAAGACCAGCCAGATTGTTCCTGGGGTCTGGCAGCCCCTGCCACCTCCTGTGGCCTCAGCCTCATGCAGCCACCACAGCTTCAGAGCCTGCGGTGCCTCTCCGCCGGCTGGATACCCAATCTCTTCTGGCATGGGCACCAGACAACAATGAGCCCCGAAGGCTGCGGCGAGCATGGGACCCTCTCCACGGGCTCTGTGCCATGAGTCACTGCTGTGGGCTCCGCGTGCTTCCTGTGAAGGTGCAGGGGGGAGATGCTGGCTGATGGGGACTTGGCAGCGGGCACTTCAGCGTCAGCTCTGTAGAGGGGCCTCACCGAGGAGGTGGCTACTCGAGGAAGCTGCACATGGCCCCACCAGGAGCTTGGCTCTGTGGCCGCAGCAGGACATAGGCTGGGAGAAGGAGCCCCTAGCCTGTGGGGCTCATGCTAAATTCTTCCTATTCTTAGCGCCATCCTTCCAGGCATTTTTGGTCTTCAACTTTTAAAATTACAATCTCCTGTCATAAAAAAGATGTGATGAGCACTCCCATACTATGTATAAATTTATATGTAAATGATACCCGGGTACAGCTGTCGATTTGCACATAGCTCAGGTTGGACCAGTTTTATCTGCCAGCTAGAGTGATTGTATCACTGAGGGCATGAGACTCCAGTCATCCCCGTCAGAGTGAATCTCAGGACTTGTGCTCGGGACACAGGGGCCAAGATGGTCTCTTTTCTCTGGATGCCATAGTGGGTGGATGCAAGGCCTGGACTGATGGCAGCCACCTTGTGAGGATGAGGGGTGTGAGCTGCTACTGAGGGTGGGAGGGCTGAGAGAAGCAGCAGGAGAAGGAACTGAAGGAACTGATGACATTGTAAACCCTTGGATCAAAGTGTGCCTGAAGCACATGCTACGGCACAATGTTTAAGATATAAGGGCAACAATTACCATTACTACATAAGTGTTTGAGTTGAGTTTGCATGCATTATCACTAAAAAAATCCTAACTTTTGAGTGCATAAAAAAAAGAAAACCCACTTAGCTAAAAGTATCTTTAGAAATCCCAGGTATTACCATGCCCTGAGAGGAGCATGGCAGGTGAGGCCAACCATGGCTGAGTGGATTCATACCGCAGCTCACGTGCCACCCTGGGCCTGTGTTTACTGAGTGAGTGGTGGGTGGAATCGCTGAGCCATGTACGGATTTCTCTTTGTTTAACTGAATGCATAAAACTGTCCCCCAGACCAGCCTCAGGGGAACAGAAGCCCCTTTGTTCTATGAGCATCTCACTTACAATAGCCACTTGGACAGGGAACCCCGTGCTCCAGATGTTTCCAGTTACCTGGTAACTAGCCTGGAGACTACAAGAGCTGGGGGATACTTCCTGGGGCCAATCTTGAGCGAGAGCCCAGAGGCCATCCAGGGCCCAGAGCAAGGACATGCTGGGTCCCAGATCTTGGGGCAGGCATAGCTATGTTGCTGCATGTTGTCCTAACTCTCAGGGAGTGCTTCCTCAAGCTGTGGAGGGTGGAAAGCCCAGAGGTAGAGGCTGAGGCTCCAGGCCCTACCAGGCCTTTTATTGGTTGTGTCTGGTGAGGCAGGTGTGAGCCTTGCAGCTCCCCAGCAGACCGCGGACACCTGAGGCCACGAGCACTAAAGGCCATGGGATGCTTGGGGAAGGACCACCTGCCTCTGGAGTTGGTCCTGAGCTGAGAGGTTGGCAGGGGGCTGGCTAGGAAGGATAAAGATGTGGCTCATCCCCTTCCTGGATAGCCTTGTGGTCTGTCTCTGTCAGGCCTGGCTCTCACATTCCAGGAAATTCAGCCATCACTGATGATCTGTTTCACTTTAATGACTAACGCTCAATGCAACCCAGTAGCACTGGGTTTTAATGACCAGGACAGCTGTGAGGCTGGCAGGGCAATTTGTGTCTGAGGCTCTGGATGTGGCTGTAATAAGCCTGCAGAGAGGGCCGTTCTAGAGCTGGGCTCCACACGCTGTGCTCTTTCACCATCGGGAAGTACCTGGAGGCTCAGAGGCCCAGTGTGGGGGCACTGCCCTCCGCGGAGCCAGCTGGGAGTCTCCGGGCCCTGGCTCTTCTCTCCCATCACCTGTGCCTCCCCCATACCTCCCCCGCTGCTCAAAACCACACAAGCCTTTTGTCCATTTCTTGCTTGGCTTCATTTTTCCTTTTCTGAAATCAGATAGGAGCATTGGGGAGGGGGTTTCACTTAGGCCGAGAACTCCAGGGAACAAAGGAGAGACTATTCCTTTCTCTCTCCCGCTCTCTCCATGGAAAATGTAATCTCCTCCAGCCAGTGTGAGCCGGTGGCTAATGTGTTCAAGATGGGGCTGGGAAGCGCTGAGCACAGCAAGTGGGGGGCCTGCTCACGGGGGCCCAGCCCTGCACTGGCTGGGGCTCCGGTGTACAGGGCAAGCCTACCCGGGACCTGGAGTGCTGGTGGCGAGGAAAACGGGGGCCCTCTGTTTGCAGCATGGCCACTATTGTCCCTGCTTCCGTAAAACCCTCATTGTGATGGAAATCCTGCATGTGCCCTTGACTGGGCCATAGAATACCCAGGTATTTGATCAAAAAGTATCTGAGTATTTCTGTGAGAGTCTTTTGGCACTCACTTTTAAATCTGTAGCCTGCTCTAATGTGGGTGGGCCTTGCTCAATCAGTAGAAGGCCTGCTAAAATGAAAGGGCTGACCCTCTCCAGGATTTGTCCCACCTGACTGCAATTGAACTGGGATGTCAGATTTTTCCTGCCTTCACTCTTGAACAGAAACAGCTTTCTTGGATCTCAAGCCTGCCAGTCTCTGGACTGGACTCCACCATCCATGGATGATGGTCTTGCCAGCCTCCATAGTCTCATGAACCAGTTCCTTATATGAAATCTCTTCATATATATGCATATTGTTTCTCTGGATTGCCCTTAAGAAATACACATTAGGGCTGGGGTGGTGGCTCAGTGGTAAAGCACTTGCCTCACACATGTGAGGCACTGGGTTCGATCCTCAGCACCACATTAAAATTAGTAAACAAAATAAAGATATTGTGACCATCTATAACTAAAAAAAATTTTTTTAAATACACATTATAGTCTCATATTCGAAGGGTTTTTACATAAATCATTTTGTGTGGCTGACAATTCAAACCCTCATTCATTCATTGATTCCTGAACATGTACTGAGCCCCCAGGAATGCACCCAGCACTGGGAGGACAGTGACCAGGACATCATCCCTGCCTTCAGAAAGCCTCCAGTTTGATATAGAGACAGACAGGCCAGCAGGCAATTGCAGCAAGCAGTGGGGGTCGAAGAGGTTCCCAGACCAGCAGCATCCGCCTCTCTGGGAGACTGTGGGACAAGCCCCAGCTTGGGCCCCAGCCCAGACCACCATGGAGACAGGCACTGGAGGCAGGCCCAGTGTCTGTTTCTGCAGCCCTCCAGGGACACTGATGCACACTTAAGTTTGAGAAGCGTGGGCAGGCTTACTCGAGGACACAGAGGCATGGTGGCCCACTCTGGGCATGAAGCCCTGAGTTCACTCCACAGAGTCCATCTCTCTCCATGCTTCTGAGGCTCTTCAGCCCCCTCGCTGCTGAGCACTTCTCTGTTCCATTTTCACAAGAGCCACTGTGAACCCTGCGCCCAGAAGGGTGCTTTTCCATCATCATTTAGGGCTCATCTACAAGGCCACCTCCCCAAAGAGGACTTTCCTACCTTCTGTTACTCGCATCTCACTGCCGGCCTTGCCTCTCCCATGGCACTGTGCACCAACTGCTGTGTTCTCCAGGGGCCTCTTCACCTAGGCTGCAAGGAGCCAGGACCCTGCTGGTCAGGCTTGCTCCTGCAGGCACCCCACACCAGAACACACCAGGCACAGAGCAGGTCTGACCAGATAGCTGTCGAATGATGTGCTACTCATCTGGCTTAGAGATGACTATAACTGAAGTTTGGGACTATTGACCACGGGCTACTTTTGTCCCAACCCCTGTTGGCCCAGCTGGGAGAGTGGAGCAGGCGCTAGTGGAGGAATCAACGACTCCACACTGAAACAAAGCTGGGACCTGCCCCCGGGCCTCAGTGTTTGCATCTGCCAAATGGGGCTGCTTACCCTCTAGGGTTTTGAAGGGTAGTGGTTCCTAGCCTGGTTGGTCATCAGAATGGATCCCCTGGAGAATGACAAATGCAAGTTCCCATACCCTGCCTCCAGAAGGTTCTGATTCGGCCAGTCGGAGACAGGGCCCAGACAGGGAATCTGTATTTTCAGAGGCAGGCCTGGAGCTCTTGTTTGAAGAAGTTACCGAGGGAGACCTGAGCCCCTCCGCGGGGTGGTGGAGCACCTCTGAACCCTTGCTCCCTCCAGGCTCCTGATGACAGAACCTCCTCTATTGTCCAGGAATGGCCCTTGATTGGTTTTATTTATTTACTTTTCAAAATTTTTCTTGGTCAGAAGGAAACGTTTAAGAAATACCTACATGTATTAACTGGTTCAAAAAGTATCAACATTTAAAAAGCAGGATTCAATTATTTTCAGATGATAAAGGGGATCAGTGTTTGGTGTACAGCGTTCATGCTGCCGATCTGTGTAAAGTAAAACCAGAAAGGCTCGGCCTGGCCTTCCCCACCAGCCCATCTCAAACTGCCATTAGCAGCAAGGGGTGGGGACAATGGTCCTGACGTGTGGAGGATGTGAAATCTGGAATCATTCTACATTCGTAGTTCTGAAACACACTTTCCCCACCTGGTTATTTTTTAATTTTTTAATTTTTAAAAAATTTTCTTTTCGTTGTAGATAGACACAATGCCTTTATTTTGTTTATTTATTTATATGTGGGTGCTGAGGATCGAACCCAGTGCCTCATACATGCTAGGCAAGTGCTCTACCAGTGAACCACAACCCCAGCCCCCTCATCTGGTTATTTTTTTGGGGGGGGTACCAGGGATTGAACTCAGGGGCACTCGACCACTGAGCCATATCTCCAGCCCTATTTTGTATTTTATTTAGAGACAAGGTCTTACTGAGTTGCTTAGCACCTCACTGTTGCTGAGCCTGGTTTTGAACTTGCAATCCTCCTGCCTCAGCCTCCTGAGCCACTGGGATTACAGGCCTGCGCCACTATGCCTAGCCCATTTGGCTATTTTTTGTATGAACACCTTTCCATATCAGTTTATGTCAGTGATACCCTGTGATGAGGCCCTTGCTGTGGGCCCCACTCCAACCTTTCTGGGGCTGCACCTCTTTTAATAGGGTGAGAGGTACCAACAGTCAAGGACCAGAGCCCCCTCCAAATTTTCTCTCCCCAAATAGCCCAGATCTGCTTCCAGGGCCTGCTCAGGTTTCTTCATGGGGTCTTTCTGATGGCAGATCACAACACTAATGGTGCCAGCCAAGGAGTGACTGTTTGCTGGTGGTGAGGACAGAGCTCAGGTGTGCAGGCTGGAGTGTCCACCTGTGCGAAGTCTCTTAGTCATAGAGAGGGAGGGAAAAACAGGAGACTCATGGGCTGGAATCACCCTTGCTCTGGTGCTGCATCAGGAGGGGCCTTTCTGGATAGATCACATAGTCCCGCCTGCTTCAGAGTGGTTGCCCGGTGTTGAATTTTAAACCACTGTCCTGTTGATGGGGACTTGAATGGTTTTGGCATTTTCCTATTGACAGCTGTTTAAGGGCCTTCAAGATGTCTATCTGTGGCACAAAGCTTTCTTCAACACAAATCAATGAAAAAGCTTCCCTGCACTATTAGCTATGTGCAGCCCAAGACTCGCAGATACAAAGCCCATGCACAGCAAGTACTCCAATGGGTAGGCCTGGAGGTGGCCCCTTGTGTCTTAGGTACATGCCTGTTGACAAGCATCGTCATCGTCACTAACACTGATTTCAGAAGCCTGGCTCTCTGGTTTGTTCCTGGCAGCTTTTGGGCCCACCTCAGCTTATAGCCATTTTTCCTAAACTGCAGAAGTACTTAGAACAGAAGAGGGAGGAGTGAGGGAGGGATGAGGGAGGAATGAATGAGGGAAGATGAGACCCTGACCCTCTGCTGTGAGGAAGGGCAGCTGTCAGCCTGTGGCATCTTGTCAAAGGGCGTCCCCTGCTCAGTGCCTCTCCCTGTGGCATGCCCCATGCCAGGCGCATGGCCGTTCTCATCATGCCCCAACTCTCTCCACTCGCCTCTGCGCGAGCGTCCCCTCATCCCACACTTTCTGACCGAACCTGCCCCTCCATGGCTCTTCCTCCAGGAAGCTTTCCTTGATCTCTCCACCAAAAGCTCTCTCAGTTCCATGATGCTTTGTTTGAGCCTCTCATGTCTTTTCTCTCCTGTTGATAATGTGCCTCCAGAGAGCAGAGAGATCTTGATCCACATTTGACTCTGCCTCAGTGCTGGTCAAGGCACTTTGGACACAGTCAAGTCTCAATGATTGTTTGTTGAGTGAATGTGTGAGCACACAGATGGCTGGGCTGCTCCCTCTGCAGTGACAAGTGTATCTTCACTTTGCTTCTTGGGGCTTAGCTAGGTGAGCTCACGTGAACACTCTGGATCCCCTTTGCAGGTGGCCCCTGTCCTTAGTGTACCCTGGGCCTGCTTTCCCAGGGAGGTGTCCTTGGTCCATCCTCCTCAGAGGGTCTGAGCACACAGGGTAAACCTCCCCGCTTCTCTTTTGGACACGCCCAATAAGCACTGCCTGGATTTTCCAAGTCACGCTCTGAGGGTTTTTTCTTTCAGTATTATAACAACCCTCCCCTCTGAAAATGAAATGTGAACATAGCAGTTTGCACAGATGTTTCGCAGTGGAATGTGCAGTTTTAATTTCTTGGTATGTGCTGGTCTGATGGTTTCTCAGCTGTTGCGTGGTAGCGGGGAAAGGGGCCTCAGCTCTCCAGCCCTCCACCCCTCCACCCCGGGCAGGTGTTTCCTTGGGTTCCTGGCGAGCGTGTGATCGGGGTGCACATCCTCGCTCCCTCCATCATCCCCACGACCAGGGATGGCTGGGCATGGAAGGCCATTGCCATTGGACTGAGGGAGATAGCAAGGCCCGGGAATATCAGGGTCTCCCCAAACCACACTGTTGGCTGAGGCTGAAGCTAAGGTACCCCTAGGATCCTCATTGTCTCCACTGTGTCCAGGGCTCTTTCCACCAACCACATGGATCTGGGCTGTTTAAAGGAGGAGAAGGCCCGGAGACAAAAAGACAGACACTTTTTGGTTCCTGGGCCTGTTGGCATATTTGTGGTTGAGTCTGATCTATCCCAGATGAGGTAAATGACCTGGGGTGAGTCACGACGTGCCCTCTCTGGGCCTCAGTTTCCTCATCTCTAAAATGAAGGACTTGGACAGAATCAATGCCAAGCAATAGCCGCGGGTGCTTCCTGTGGGCGGAGTGCGGTGACTGTGCAGAGGCGTGAAGCACAGTCCTTGCCCTCAGTCTGGTGAGCATGGAGGGACCTGTGCCCTTTGATGTTTGGGTGTGGAGAACGATGCTGAGAGGGCCCAGGAGGAGAGGCCTCTGCTCAGCCATCAGGGAAGGTCTGCACAAGGCCAGGGTGTGATGGGCAGGCAGATGGGTTGCGGGAGGGCAGAGAACACGGAAGCCAGCTCCGTGCTGCGTTGAGGAGTCCCTGGTCATGCAGACACCTTCTTCGAAGCACTCTCCATCTGGCTCAGATTTATTTTCCACTTCTCCCTCTGGAGTACGACTAAAGGCTATTCTTCCAGGATTGCTCTTATTTTGAGAAGCCATAAAGAAACAAAAGGGCCAGGACTGGCTCGAGCCATTGGAGAGTGTGGTCTGTCATGACATTTTGGGAAATGTCCTCCTCCTGGGTCTGAGCCATTGGCTCAGCGGCGGGGAGGTGGTAGAGGACAAGACAGCCAGTTGCTGTGGATACAGAGTGAGCTGTCTGGGGACAGGCCACTGTCTGTCACCTACCTGCCTGCCCATCTGGCCTCCCCTTGGATAGGCCCTTCCGAGCTTTGCATGGGAAAGACAAGGACGGGAAGTCTTAACCTCTCCATGGACCCCAGACCCTGTGTAAGGGCACCCAGCTCTGGGCTTCCTTGAGATCAGCTTAAGTATGTCTAGAACCATCCTCTCCCTTTATTTCTCTTCTCCTGTGGGCCTGCACCACACACCAAAGATGCAAAACTGAATACGAGGCCAAGACCACCCTGGGGGACGTGCAGCCTTCTTCCCTTGATACTCCCCTCTTAACTCCTTATTTTCCTTCTTGTCTTCTCCTTCTATCTTTCCTTTTCCCATCTCATGTTCAATTTCTCCTAATTGGCTTTTCTTACATCCCTCTCTCCGTGTGTCTCTGCATTATTGGCTCAGGGTGACTCATCACAGCTAAAACAGGAAGCAAAGAATCAAGAGGGAAAGTAGGAGGATTTGGGAATTCAACAGAAAACCACAGAGATGGTGACAAGACGGTCTCAAGTTAGTAACAAGCATCTTGCCATTGGCTGTGAGTGTCCCAGGCATGTGGAGGAGAAGGCCAGGATAGAGGAAGTATGCTCTTTGAAAGAATTCTAGATCCCAAAGAGCCTGCAATTCTTCAGAAGGAGTCGGGAAAGTTAAAGGGAGGCATTCTATTCAAGCCTGGGGAAAACCAGGGCTAGGTTAACTGTGATCGCAGTTAATATTAGTGAAAAAGGCCTTCATAGCACAAAGATTTGTTTTTCTAATTGTGTGTAACCTTAAAATGTACATATTGCCCTGTGTGGCTTTTCATTGTGTGGCTTAACTGAACGGAAGTGCCTGCCACCCTGTTGGTGACATCTGTGGGAAGCCTACTTGGTCGGTGGTCATTCTTGGGCCCTCTTGTGCCCTCTAGTGACACTTATGATAATTGCAGATAATGGCAATTCAATGGTGAAGGAGCGATGAAAAATGGAGTATCCGTTGGTCCTTGTAGGGCATGGGTTCCAAGACCTCTGTAGGAACTAAAATTCACAGACACTCAAGTCCCTGTGTAAAATGGTGTGGTGTTTACCTATAACTTACATACATCATTCCGTATGCTTTAAGCTATTTTTAGATTACTTATAATTTCTAATACAATGTAAATTCTATGTAAATGAGTGTTAGAATGCCTCCTTAGAGAATAATGACCAGAAAGGGTCTGTGCATGTTCAGTACACATACATTTTTTTCCCAGAATTTAAAAAATCTGAAGTTGGTTGAATCCCTAGGTGCAGAACTCACAGACTATGGAGGGCCAAATACACCCGGCTTGAAAAGGCAGACCTGTGAAATGATGTACCTCCACTCTCACGATGGAGTGAATTTCAACATCAGTTTATTCTCCCCGCTACGTGAAGTGCTCCTCTGTCTCCTGCGCCGGACTTAGGCAGGATGTCGGGGTCACAGAATGAATGATAGCTTTCAGAGAAGGACGGGAGCCGGAGGGCCCACAGGCTGCGGGTTGGGGCTGGGAAGTGGTGGGTGGAGAAGATGCTGAGTTGGCAAATCTTTTTGGCTTCCCTGAACTACCCAAATTAAATTTATTTTCTTTCTTGGAGGTTCGTAACCAGGAGACTTTCTTTTCAATGTTTCCGCTACCGAGATTGTGTATGTTCCTACCCATAAAGCGCACAGCGGTTGGCTCCTGCCTTTGGAGTTGAACTCTAAGGATGTTCTGCAGCCACAGGGACTGGCCTTGTCTCCACCTCTGCTCGTGTGGTTGGTGTGCACCAGAAGTAACCTGGGCCTCACTAACACACTCCTCAAGTCCTGGGACTTCCTGTGTTGGTTTGGCATTAAAGAAAAGAAAGAAAGAAAAAGAAGAGTGAAGAAATGCAAAGAAAAAGGAGAGCAAAGAAATAAATCGTCCAGAGATTCAAGAATGGAGTCCTGGAAACCATTTGCAGGCGGCATCTTGAATGTACCACAGACCCCAGAGTTGGCACTGGCTTCTGGGACCCAGGGGCCTCCTTGGCTCCTCTCAGTGCTGCTTTGTGCTTCTGAGGGCCCAAAGGTCCCAGTGAGGACAACTGTCTGGATGTCCTCCCTCTCTCAGCTCTCTGCAGCTCTCCTCCTTCTCTCCTCTGTGCCTGCCAGGGTCTGCTGGGTGGCACGGCCTAGGGCCTTGGGCCAGCTTTTCCCCGCGAGTTTGCTTTCTCTCTCTGGCTTTATTTTTTTTCAGGCGGTGTCATCCTATCCTGGGCTTTGCTTCTGTAGTGATTTAGACTTTAACCAGAATGAGTCATGGTGTGGATTTTATCTGTTCCAAAGGAAAATAGTCGAGGACATTTATGTGCTGTGGTGTTGGGAGCCTGCTCTGGGGCCAGAGTGAGGAAATCTCAGTGAGATTTCTACAGCAGCCAAGACCAAGGCTGCCCCAGGCCTGACTGTCACTGTGGAGGGGGAACAGACTTGGTCATGATGGAGCTTTCTGCCCTACCAACAGATCCTGGGGCTCCGTTTCCTTGAAACCTCTCCCTGGAAACCATATCCCTTTTGGAGGGAGGGAGGGAAATAGCTCATGTAGCTTCCTCCTCAGCATAGACTCTACACATCATCTCCTATTTCTTCCCATTTTACAAATGAAGGAACTCTGGTCTAGAACCTGGATGCCATGTGCTCAAGCTCTTATGGTTTGGAAAGTGGCTGAGTGGGAAGGAAACCCAATTTTGTGATTTTGAAGCCTATAGTGAGGAGCCTCACAGATGAGCTTTCACTTTATCTGCTGAGGCAGAAGACCCGTGCCCACCCTGAGATCCCACTCAAAGCCTGTGGAAAGGGCCACGAGGAAAGTTGGCTTGCCTTGGGGCTGGGAGAGGAGGGCTTCACCCCTGAGCCTAGGCTTGACAGCAGATTTTTGTGGGTTTATTCCTCATAGGTTTTCTTTATGGTAAACCTGAAATTCCACTATTGGTGGACCTCTAGAAAACTAGTGAAATGTCAACTTGCCTTCTAGGAAGGTCAGTACATAAAAGCCATTATAAAAGATCAACACCTTAGCCAAATTAGAGTTTGGTCTAGGTGGGCACCATCTGGTAAATTTTGAGTCCCCGGATTCAGGATGGTAGGTGGACTAACCATCTGGCACTTGAGAGCTAAGCACTTTTTTAAAAAAAGTTTTTTAAAAAATTAAAAAAAAACTTTTTTTTAGTTGCAGATGGACACGATATCTTTATTTTATTTATTTTTATGTGGTGCTGAGGATCGAACCCAGTGCCTCACGCATGGGAGGCAGGCGCTCTACCACTGAGCCACAATCCCAGCCCATGGCTAGGCACTTTTTAACTGAGCTGGAATCATCACAGGAAGTGGGAGTAGTCCTGCCTGGCAGTGGGAGACCTGGGTTCCAGCCCTGACTCTTCCACTCAGTTGCTGTGGTACCTTGGTCTAGTCTCTGGCCCCAGTTCTATTTCTGGGTCTTGGTTTTCTCAGCAGTAAAATAAGGGGGTTGGGATAAATAATTGTTTTTTAGTTGTAGATGGACACAATGCTTTATTTTATTTATTTTTATGTGTGAGGATTGAACCCAGTGCCTCATGTGTGCTAGGCAAGTGCTCTACCACTGAGCTACAACCTCAGCCCATGGAATAAATAATTTTTAATCCCTCTCTCAGGGAGGAGGATGCTGCTAGAGCTGGAGCAGCCCTGGAAGCCCACCCATGGGACTGTGTGGTTCGTTTGCACTCCTGGGCCTGCTCCCAGATACCCAGGCCCTCCCCAATCCACCTCTGCTTCTGAGAGTCAGGGCCAGTTGAAGACCAGGGCAATGGCAGCCCTGTCTTCAGGTCAGGAAGCTCTGCTACCTGCCTGGGTCCACCAGCAGAAGGCACTGTGACTGTAAAGAGGTCTCTGGGGAGAGACCTGGCATTGACCTGTGCAGGGCAGGTCCATTCCAACCCTCGCCCACCTCAGGGGCTGAGAGGCACCATCCATGGTGTGGTGTTCTGCCTTTGGAGGAGGTGGTGGCGGTGTCTGCACTTGACCTTGGTGGATGACTTGCTCCCAAGTCTGGCAGGTTTTGGAGTCCCCCTCTTCACTGCCTTGTGGTGCATCTGCAGGGCACCCACCCCACGGCCCTTCCAGCACCTGCCCACAGTTCTGGGCCTCACAGCTGTTTTCTGCACCTTCTCCTCCATCCTCAGGGGAAATGTCCTTTCTCTAAACATGGTTTCTTCTTCTTCACCCCCTGCCCATGCTCTTCCCCACACTTCTCTACTCCTTTTTGCTCTGCACAGGAGGAAGCCCCTCCCAACCCCCTCTGCCACGTTGAAAATGGACTCCCCTCACATGAACCCCGAGATCTTTTTGTATATCCCTCTCTTGGGATATTTTTCTGTCCATCAGCTGGGGTCAGGATTCTTTGAACACACGCCTCTCCTCCTGGACGGGCTCAGCACCTGTCCTTCCCATACATAGTTGTGTGAAATGACTTAGCATCGGGCCCCGGGGGCACCAACATCCCCACTCTCATGGGACCAGAAGTGGAAGACTGGGTTCCCAGAGGCAGTGGGGTGGGGACTGCTTCTGTTCTTTGCTCCTGGGGCCTACCCAGGCCAGGCCCCTGGGCTTGGAAGAGCTGGGCTCCAGACTTGGCTCTGACGCTCACTCTGTCTTCCTCTGGTGTCTCAGTTGCCTCACCTGTAGAATGGGAACACATCTGCTTTCCTTAAGGGTTGCTGAGTCTCTAAATTTATACTTAGGGAGTTCACTATGGACTCTTATTTTTAAAGCCCATCAAATACTAACAGTGTCTCCCTGGGAGCTCACTGGACTGTCAGGCCCCTGCTCCCCGACACCCTGGAGGGAAGGAGTTGGAATGTTCTGCTTTTCAGAAAGCTGAGGCTTCATCTCCCTCCAGGGGTGAAAGCTTCAAGGACAAACTGGGGGCCCAACTTTGTTTCTTCTCTGTATCAGGAAGCTTCCTGCTCCTGAGGACCAAAGGCTCAGAGAAGCCTCTGCCAACCTAGCACCAGAGCTTCTGGGACATCAAGTGGTCTTGAAGCCAACTGACTTAATAACTTCAGTGTAAATGCAGTAAAGTCATGTGGATCAAATTTCTCTGAAAATATACAAGGGTTAGAAAGGGGCAGAGAACACTCAGCCCCTGAGGAATTTGTTTTTTCTTTCCTTTTTGTATGTCTGTGAGTATTGTTATTGTTGCTAAAACCAAAGCATGTGGGAAGCTGTTCAAGATGTCAGGAGCACTGGGGCACAGTCAGCCCTGCCCAGTTTGAGCTGTGAGTTGGGGGTGTAGTGGGCAGAAGGAGAAGGGGTAAGAATATAAAGTAAGTGGCTGCCTCATCAGGCCCATCCCCTCTCCTCCAGCTTCTTGCTCACAATCCTGTGCCCTTGATGCCCTTGCTCACAATCCTGTGTGCCTTGATGTGTGAGGCTCACACCTGGTAAATGCAGCCTATTTCGTTGGTTCCTGCCATGAGTGACAGGTGGTGGGTTCCTCTCTTGGGCAATGCTGGGGCCTGGATTTGGGGGCAGGAGCTGAGGAGTGATATTCTTCCCCAACAGCGACTCCCTGGCTGACCCCTTGGTGGAGATGGTGGGCCTTCAGAGGCACCATCTTGCTGCTGGAGCCTGCCAGGGAGGTCTGTTAGCCCCCAGAGATGAGCCCAGGTATGAGCAAGGCTCTGCCTTGGGGCTGGCAGCCAGGTGTGCACCAGAAGCAGGGAGAGCTTGGGTTGAGGGAGCCCTTCAACCACAGCCAGAAGCCTGGCTTCAGGTTGTGCGGCTTCCAGCTGCAGGCGGCTTGGCCGTCATTCCCTGTTTTGCTGATTACAACATCCACACTTTGTGATTCTTGACTTTGCCCTATGCCCTGAGGCAGATGGGTCCATTCCTACTTGATACTTGAGCAAGTAGAGCTCCAGGAGGGTTGAGAGCTTGCCCTGGGCCTTTCCCTAAGTGGCAGAGCCTTGTGCTTCAAACCCTTGCTCTGATCCTTCTTTTGAGGCACCCCTGCATGGAGCTGAACCAACATCCCCTCGGACCCATGCATAATGGTCAGCGGCTATCCCCTGAATGACGCTGCCATTGACCTCTCTTTTTAATGATCAATACCCGCTAAGTCCTCTGTCTGAACAAAACTTTCAGAAGTCTGCCGGCAGATCAGGGAGAGTGGGGGCCAGCAGAGGAAGCAGGGAAAGGAACAATCATGCAACAGGGATTCCTGAAAGGCCTGGGGTGCTCCTGTCCATTCTGCACCAAGGCTGCTTTTCGTGTCTCTCAGTCCAGTGGCTGTGATGGGTGTGGCCCTGTATCTTTCCCACAGTGCTCTTGGTTGCAGGTAGATCCACAAAAGCAACCAGGAGTCGATTTTATCATATTTTTTTCTGCTTGTTTAAGCCCAACTTCAAAGACTCTGTTCAAAGGCCCCTCTTCTATGAAGCCCTCCCAGAGACTCCAGGCCAAGGATTTTTCTTGTCAAACTCTGGCTGAGTTCTACTGGGAGCAAGGAGCTGGGCTGGAGGCTCTCAGGCTGCAGGGAAATAAAGCTGGGGGCTAAATAGGGACATAGCCATGAGCCTAAGTGACTCTAACTCAACACTATAAATGATATGTGCCATCAGAGAGAAGGCTAGCAGAGGGAAAGGTCATTTTAGGCTAGAAGAAGGACCCAGAGAGCCTTCATGGAGAAAGTGACCTCTTAAAGGTGAATATAATTAATACCAGTCATATTTCTGTCTTGTATTGTTTTTAAATTATTTCAAGGATATTAGCATTGCCTACTCAAGTGATCTGTGCATTACTTGAGAGTGAAACCATGTCTCACTCATATATTTTGCAGATTCTAGTAAAACTTATTAACAGATGTTTAATAAACAAATATTGATCAAAATAAATTTGATCTTAAAAAAGTTAGTTCAACATACTGTTCAACTTTCAAACCATGTGAAAATATGGATGGAATTTATGTTTAGGTTAGATGCAGAGGATTAAGTCATTATTTCAGCCTTTTCAGGTATGTTTTTGAGCACTACTAAATGCTAGGGGTTATGCCCCTGACTTCAGGAAGAAAGACTATTGAACACAATCATTATCCCATTTGTTTGAAAAACACTATGAAAAGGGAAATATGGAATTCTGCAGGGGCAGCTAATCTAGCAGTGAGAAAGGAGGGCCCATGAAGGTTTCTCAGAAGAATGCTAGCTAAATTTATAAAAGAATATGAAGGAGGATTTTCAGTTCCAGTCATAAACAGCCACAAAAGCTGGACAAAATACATCAAGCAGGTATTCTTAGGCACTGGAAAACAACCAAAGCAGAGTTCTAAGATTCTATCTCCAGCCAGAATGGCAATTATCAATAATACAAGCAACAATAAATGTTGGCGAGGATGTGGGGAAAAATGTACACTCGTGCATTGCTGGTGGGACTGTAAATGGGTGCAACCATTATGGAAAGCAGTATGGAGATTCCTCAGAAAACTTGGAATGAAACCACCATTTGACCCAGTCATCCCATTCCTCCGCATATAACCAAAGGGCTTAAAATCAGCATACTACAGTGACGCAGCCACATCAATGTTTATAGCAGCTCAATTCATAATAACTAAGCTGTGGAACCAACCTAGATGTCCTTCAACAGATGAATAGATAAAGAAGATGTGGTATATATACACAATAGAATATTACTCAGCCTTAAAGAAGAATGAAATATGGCATTTGCAAGTAAATGGATGGAGCTGGAGACTATCATGCTAAGTGAAATAAGCCAATCCCACAAAACCAAAGGCTGAATGTTTTCTCTGATAATGCATATGCTAATTCACAATAAGGGGGTGGGGGCTAGGGAAGAATAGAGTTTGGATTAGGTAGAGGGGAGTGAAGGGAGAAGAAGGGTATGGGGACAGGAAGGATAGTAGAATGAATCTGACATTATTGCCCTATGGGCATATATGACTACACGATCCATGTGATTCTACATCATGTACAACAGAAGAATATGTATGATGTGTCAAATTGCATTCTACTGTCATGTTTAACTAATTAGAACAACAACAACAAAACAGAATCATTAAAAAAAGCAGAGTTTGATACTTGAGAGAACAGGGCCTGAGCCCACATTTGCCCCAGCTCTCTCCAAGGACATATTCCTTATTGAATTCCAGGGAAATAGAGTACAGACAGAGCAGCCATCTTGCTGGACGAAGGAAACCTACTGATGTTGGCGCTGCAAAGGCAACTAGGATCTGGGAGGGGCAGGTACCCAAGAAGAGAGAGCGACAGGAAGAGTCCTCGAAATGGTTAAACATCTCCCTCAGATGCTTGGCCGGCTCCTCAGCTGGGTCTGCATGGTGTGAGAGTGGAAAATCAACCAGAAAGCAGCTAGGAAGGAGGGATGTTAGAAACAGAGGGGAGATTTTTTAGGTTGCCCCCAGCATGGAGGAGATGCTGGAGTTTGTGCCTGGGCAGAATGAAGAGATCTTAGTGAACACCCTAGGCTTTCATCTGAGACCCCAGGAGATTCATGCTTTAAGAATAAATACCATATCCTAGGAGTAAGGGCAAAACTAGACTAGACTTGCCTTGAGGGTCAAACTGTGCCATGTTAAGACTTAAATGATTTTCATCAGTAACATAACTGCCTATCAGAACAAAATATAGCATTTTCTTTTTTGGTACTGGGGATTGAACTCAGGGGTACTTGACCACTGTGCCACATCCCCAGCCCTATTTTGTGTTTTATGTAGAGACAGGGTCTCACCGACTCACCGAGTTGCTTAGCGCCTCGCTGTTGCTGAGGCTGGCTTTGAACTCGCAATTCTCCTGTCTCAGCCTCCCTAAGTGCTGGGATTACAGGCTTGAGCCACCGCGCCCGGCTAAAATATAGCATTCTTAAAGGAAGGTGACACAACCTACAGGCTCTATAATGTGTCATCCACAATATTCAGCATAGGATAAAAAATTACCAAATAATGTAGAATCAGGAAAAAGTGATTGTTGTCATGAGATAAAATAGCCACTGGAAGCAGACCAGAGATGACCCAGATATTAGAGCTAATCAACAAAAACTTCTAAATAATTATGATTAATATGTTAAAACAAATAGATTAAAAGATGGATAAGTCGGATGAAGATAGATTATTTTAACAAAATAAGAATCTATTAAAAATAATCAAGTGGGCTGAGTGCAGTGGCATATACCTACAATCCCAGCAGCTTGGGAGGCTGAGGTAGGGGGATCACAAGTTCAAAGCCAGCCTCAGCAACTTAGTAGGCCCTAAGCAACTCAAGTCAGACTCTGTCTCTAAATAAAATACAAAAAAGCTGGGGATGTGGCTCAGTGGTTAAGTGCCCCTGGGTTCAATATTAGTACCAAAACAAAACAAAAACAAAAAACAAAACCCAACTATATTTACCTAACTGACACGTATAGATACGTACTTAAGAAACTACAGAACAGATGTCTTTTCAAGTGCACTGGGAATTTACTAAAATAGACCATTTTTTCAGTCATAAAACAAATATTAAAGGATTTAAAATGCCTAGTGTCTCTTTTGACCACTTGGAATTAAATTTGAACTCCAATAGTAAAATAAGTAGATTTCTAAATATTTGGAAATTATATAACACATTTCTAAATAACCCATAGGTCAAAGAAGAAACCACAATGGAAATTAGAAATTACATTAATTTGAATGATAATGAAAACATCACAATTTATGGGATGTAACTATAGCAATGTTTACAGGAGATTTATAACCTTATATTCATATGTCAGGGAAAAAAAGATTGAAAAATCAACAATTTAAATAGGAAACAAGAAAAAGTCAAATTAAAACAAATTTAGAAGATGGAAAGAAATAATTTTAAGAAGAGTAGAAACCAGTGAGACAATAAAGATTCAATAGAGAAAAATCAATAAACCACGAATTGATCCTTAGAAAGCATTAATGAAATTAATATACCCATAGCAAGACTGATCAGGAATGAGAGAAACAACACAAATTACCAATAAGAATGAAAATGAAGATGTTGCTATAGATCTTACAGACATTGAAAAAGAATAGAAGGCTAGTGAATAACATTTTGACAATAAAATTTGAGTGGAATGGACAAATTATTTGAAAGAGTTGGAATGGAACCACCATTTGATCCAGTTATCCCACTCCTCAGTATAAACCAAAAGGACTTAAAATCAGCATACTAGCGGGAGGAGGGGGGAGGGAAAAGGGAAGGAGCGTAGTAAAGATGGTTGAATGAGATGGTCATCACTACCCTAGGTGCATGAATAAAGACACAAATGGTGTGACTCTATCTGGTTTGCAACCAGAAAAACGGAAACATTGAGCTCTATATATGTACTATGACTTGAAATGCATTTAAATAAATTAAATTTTAAAAAAAATCAGCATACTACAGTGACACGGCCACTGTAGTTTATAGTAATGTTTATATCAATGTTTATAGCAGCTCAATTAACAAAAGCTAAGCCATGGAACCAACCTAGGTGCCCTTCAACAGATGAATGCATAAAGGAAATATGGTACACATACACAATGGAATACTACTCAGCCATAAAGAATGGCTTTATGGCATTTGCCAGTAAATGGATGGATCTGGAGACCATTACGCTAAATAAACTAAGCCAATCCACCCATAAAACAAAGTTTGAACATTCTCTTTGATATGTGGATGCTAACACACAACAAGGTCGGGGAGGGGAAGAACAGAAGTTCAGTAGATTAGACAAAGGGGAATGAAGGGAAGGGAGCAGAGACAGGAATAAGAAAGATTGCGATGATTCTGATGTAACTTTCCTACCTACATACATAAATATACCACAGTGAATCTCCACATCATGTACAACCACAAGACCAAGGTCCTAATTAGAATAAGAAATACTCCATGTTTGTATAAATATGTCAAAATATACTCCACTATCATGTATACCTAAAAAAAAAATCACAAAAAATCCAGGCTACCAAAATTAACATAAGATGCAACAAGAAATCCAAGTAGTCCATTATCATTAAGAAGTTGAATCTGTAATTAAGAATCTTCTCAAAACAAAAACAAAACCTCTAGATGCTGTACTGGTGGATTTTTCCAAACTTTGAAAGAAGCAATAATATAAATCTTATGTTTTACCAGGGAATAGTGAAAGTGAGAACACTTTTCAACACATTTTATGAATTCTGAATAATTGCAGTGCCAAAACATGACAAAGGCATTACAGAAAAGAAAATTTATAGGCCAATATACTTCATGAAACAAAATAGAAACAAATGTCTCATAGAAAGAAATCCTCTAGAAAATATGGAGGAAAATAGGTGGTGAGCAAGCAAAGTTTACCCCAGGAATTCTAATTTGATTTAACACCGAAAACAAAGCAAAGCACACACATGTGCACATGTACACCCCCAAACCAAAAAATCTCCAACTCAACCAACCAATATGGTGAACCATATTAACAGAATAAAGAAGAAATAGATAATATCAATTGTTATAGTAAAAACATCTGATACATGTCAACCCTGTTCACTAGTTTTGAAAATCCAACCTCAGAAAACCAGAAACAGAAGAACACTTCTTCAATCTGAAGGTTTCTACAATAAATATATGCATAATTTGTAGTTCACATTTCATTTAATTATGAAATACTGGAGAAGAACGTTCAATGTCACCACTTCTATTCAACCTTGCTTGAAGGTTTTGGACACTGCAATTAGGTAGGAAGTAAAGGTATGAAGAATAGAAAAGGAAGGATGACTCTATAATTATTTCATATGATACAATTGTATACACAGAGAATCCAAAAGAACCCACAAGCAAACTAACAGAAATAATAAATAACTTGGTAAAGTTGTGAGCTAAAATGTCATTATAAAAAAATGGGTTGTACTAGCAAGTAAGAATGTTTCATTTTTAATAGCATTAAATATCAATATGTAGGAATTAATGTAGCAAAAGATATTTAAGATTTTCACACTGAAAATTTAAAAGCATTATTGAGAGAAATTTCTAAAAAATGAATATATGATGGGATATATATTTGTGGATCAGACGTTTCAGTACTGTGAAGATTTCATTTATCTATAAATTCAATGGAACTCTAATAAAAATCTTAGCAAATTTTACTGGGAAAAATTGACATGCTGTTTCTAAAATTTATACTGGAGTATAAAGGACCTGGCATAGCTAAAACGATCTTGTCAAAGAAAAACAAATACATAGAAATCATAATACCCGACTTTAAGACTTATTTAAAGCTATGGAAACTAAGGCAGCTTTTTATTGGTGCACGTTTAGATAAATAGACAAACAGGATGTAGGGGAATAAAAAAATAGACCCAGGTATATCATGTATATATATGGTCACCACATTTTAAACAAAGACAACACTAGAATTCAGTGGGGAAAATGATCTTTTAATAAATGGTGCCAGACCTATTGGATATCAGTATAGGGAAAACAAAAACATGACCTTTATCTCACACCTTACACAAAAATTTATTTGAGATGAATCATTGACCTAAATGTGAAAGCAAAGACATCAAATTTATAGAAGAAAATAGAGCAGTGTATCTTTATGATTTGGGGAGAGGCAAAAAAATTTTTTTTTAAATGAGACCTAATGAAAAACACTAAGTATACAAAGATTGATAGATTTAACTTTAGCAAAGTTAAGAACTTCTGCTCATCTGAAGATACCATTAAGAGAAAGAAAAAGCAAGCTACATAGTGGGAAGAAATACTTTCAATGCTTCTCTGATAAAGAATTTGTATAAAGAGTATATAAAGTTCTATAAATCAATAAGAAAAAGACACACAACACAATTTTAAAGATGGTCAAAACACCTCATCAGACACTTCACAAAAGCAAATATCAAAATGGCCAATAGATTTATAAGAAGTTGTTCAACAGCATCAGTAAACAGGGAAATGCTAACAAAATCCACACGAGATACCATTTTGCACCACTGGCATAGCTAGAATTAAAATGATCGACAATACCATGTGTTAGTGAGGCTGTAGAACAGCTAGAACTCTTTTATTTTCCTAGAGAGAGTTTAAATTGGCAAGCCACTTTGGAAAAAAAAGAGTGCCTGGCATATCCTCCTAAAGTTAATCATATACCTCCCCTTTATGTAAGCAAATCTACCCCTGAGTCTATATCCAGTAAAAATGAGGACACACGTGTACCAACAAGAAGGCTATAGCAGGGGCTGGGGCTGTAGCTCAGTGGTAGAGCGCTTGCCTAGTATGTGTGAGGCACTGGGTTCGATTCTCAGCACTGCATATAAACAAATAAAGTCCACTGACAACTAAAAAAAAAAAAAAAAAGAGTGAGCCTGGCCCCTGAATCCAATCTCCAGCTTCCTGTCACGCTGTGTGATCCCTTCTGCAATGCTCCCACCACTGTGATGCCATCAGCCAGGAGGCCCTCACCAGAGGCCAAACCAATGGGACCACCTGATCTTAGATTCAGCTTCCAAAAGATAAGCATCTTTTCTTTACAAGATCCCCAACCTCAAGTATTTTAGTATTGTAGCAGAAAATGGACGAATATAAGCTTCAAAAAAGGTGACACGAAGGCCTGGCCCTTTCCATCCCAGGAAGGAAGGAAAGCCTTGCCTTCTGTCAACTACAGACCAGCCAGGGAGGACAAGGGCAATTCACAGTGAGCAAGCATGAGGGATCTTCTTGGGATGGTGAAAATATTCTGATTTGTGGTCATGGTGGTACAAGTTGGTAAATTTACTAAAAAAATCATTGACTTGTAGACTTGAAATGAGTGATTTATGTGGTAAAATATGCTGCAACAAAGTTATTCAAAATTTGGGAGGTGGCTCCTTCCCTCCCCCTGGTGGGCCCTGACCTGAGGCGTCCTGGGAGTCTTTCTGGCCTGCCTTCTCTTGGTCTCACTCTTACTTCTCTGTTACCTCGTTTGGGTTGGGAACACACACACATCTCCTCAGAGACCCCCAGCAGCTCTCCAAGGAGACAGGAGCAGAGGTGTTGCTCCCATTGATGAGAGTGAGTCCCTGAGGTGGGTTGCGAGAGGGTTAACTCTTGGTCCCCAGGTGCCTGCTACCTTTTGTCACATGACCTGGAAAGTGAGCGTTGTTCCTTCCCATTGCACAGACAAGAGGAGAGAAGACCTGAGAAACTGAATGTTCCAGGTCTCAAGGTCGGGGGAAAGCCGATCAGCCTCTGACCTGGCGGGACAAGAGGTCAGAGCCACTGACCCCAGAGAGTCTTTGTGTGAGGGCCAGGCTGGGCAGCCGCTGAGGTCTGGAGTAGGATGGAGGGTGCTGGGCATGGAATGGTACAGGCCTGGGCGCAGGCAGCTCTCACTCACCACTTCTTGCCACTGATGTCATGCTGCTGCACAGTGTAGCCAAAGAAAGCCGTCCTGGAGCCAGCGATGACCCGGGGCTTCCTGGTGTCCATGTTGAAGGTGTCTGTGAACCCTGGATAGGGGAAGGGGAGAGGAGAACAGAGGCATCAGGCAGGTGAACACAGGGCTCCAGGGGTGTTTCAAGATCTACCAGTGAGTCATCTATTTTAGAGGGTCTTGGCTGTGAAGCAAGTGGGCTCCCTGTCTCTGAGGAGCCCTTGTATGAGGTGGTGACAAAGTCCCCCCCTGGGAAAGCCCCCAATCTGACAGGAGAGGCCCAGCACATATGCTGGAGGAGTCTGTAAACTGCTAGAGGAGGCACATATCAGATTCTTAGGGAAACAAAGACTGAATGGAAGACCACGTTTCTCTCTCAGAGAATGTCTGGTCTTATGGGGGCACAGATATCCTCCTCCATCACCCCTTCCTTCCTCCAAATTTGCTTCTCCCCCTTCTCTTTTCCCTCCTCTCTCTTTCTCCTCCAGGTAAAACTCCAGGGGGACTGACTTCCCACCACCTGCTCAAGCCTGGGTCCAGCGCTGCTGGCTGACCACTTCCTTCTGAATCAGCGTGCAAGGCTCTGTCTGGCTTTAGCAAGGCCACTGCCTGGCTGGTGGAGTGGAGGGAAAGCGGACATAAAGTCCTATAATCCTTTTGCCTTGGCCTCAAGAGTCTCCCCTGACTGGTTAAGTCAATAGTGACTTAATTGATTCTTTCTTGGGGGAAGACTGTATGGAGCCAGGTGCTTTGCTTCTTTGGGCAAATCACAAGAAATAACAACTCCCCTGTGTATGACTCTGCTATGGTTTGGATGTTGTCCGTCTGCACCAAAACTCATGCTGAAAACTGATACTGAATGTAACGGTTGAGAGGTGGTGGGACCTTTAGGAGACAGTTAGGTCACGGGGGCCTCGCCCTCCAGAACTGATTAATGTCTTTCTTGAGACATTGGAATAGGCCTCACAAGACTGGGCTGGGTCTCACAGGACTGGATTAGCTGTCTTGAGAGCAAGTTGTCCTAAAAGCAAGTTTACTCCCGAGGCTTTGCCTCTTCTGCACATGCCCACTCACCAGTCTAGCAAAGCTTCCACCACGTGTTGCCCCATGTGTTGCCATCCACCTTGAAGCCCTCAGCAGAAGCCAAGCTGATGTTAGCACCACGCTCTTGGACTTCTAGTACTGTGAGCTAAATAAACCTCTTTTCTTTATAAGTCACCTAGTCTCAGGTATTTTGTTACTGAAACAAAACCAATTAAGATGGCACTTAATTTTTCTGAGTGTTCTCTCATCTGCCATCATTTACCCTCACAGGACCTTAGGAGAATGAGGAGGATCTACCAAGGCAGAAGCACTTGGCACAGCATCAGAAAGGCTAAGAGGTTTGTCTAGGGGCACATTGGGTCAGGGGACACATTAGAACTAGGACCTTAGATACCTGCTCTGCAACTCCTTTCTCCACAAGGGATTTGCAGGGCGTTGTTGGCCTGATATGCATCCAAGCCACATCTCTGCCTGGTTGTCAGTACTAACAGGACCACCAATCTGAGGACTCATGGAACTTAAGGGGTGGGAACTTTCCACCAGCCAAAACTTTTAGATTAGTGAAACAAATCCACAGAATAAAACTTTTATCATTTCCACTCTTTTCACATGTAGTGCACTCTATAAGTTTCAAAGAACACTCACATGTTTTATCATTCATCTCCCAGTGGGGTGGGCAGTACAGGGAAAGTCCAGGGTGAGGGAAGTTAACTGACCTGCCCTAGTTCCCACAGCCTGCCAGGTGGGGACTCTGAAGCTGAGGTCCCTGCTGAGCATTCCTCCTGCATCCTTCCCTGGACACTGGCCCCTGGTCTGTGTGCTCAAGGGCCAATTATGAGTACTGTTGGGAGCACAGAGTTAAGGAAGATTCTGAAAAATCCACACATCTACAGTCATCTGATCATTGACAAAGGTGCCCAAAACGTATGTTGGAGAAAAGACAGAATTAAATAAGTGGTGGTGGGAAAACTGGTTATCCATATGAGAAAGAATGAGACTAGATCCCTATCTCACCCTGCACAAAAATCAACTCACAATGGATCAAAGACCTAGGTATTGGGGCTGGAGTTGTGGCTCAGTGGTAGAGCACTTGCCTAGCATGTGTGAGGCACTGGGTTCGATTCTCAGCACCGCATATAGATAAATAAAATGAAGGTCTATCAACAACTAATAAAAATATTTTTAAAAAAGACCTAGGAATTATACCAGAAACTATGCAACTGCTGAAGAAAACATAGAGTCAACACCCCAGCATATAGGCCCAGGCGACTTCCTCATTAGGACACCTAAAGCTCAGGAAATAATACCAAGCATAAATAAATGGAATGGCATCAAATTACAAAGCTTGTGCATAGCAAAAGAAACAATTACGAATGTGAAGAGAGAGCCTACAGAATGGGAGAAAAATCTTTGCTAGCTATTCTCTGACAGAGGAGTAGTATCCATAATAGAGTCAGAATTCAAATAACTTAACACCAGAAAACAAATAACCCAATTAATAAATGGGCAAATGAATTAAACAGACACTTTCCAGAAGAAATATAGATGGCCAACAAATATATGAAAAAATGTTCAACACATTTAGCAATTAGAAAAATGCAAATCAAAACTACACTGAGATTTCATCTCCAATTAGAATGGCAGCCATGAAGAGCATAAATAATAATAAATGCTGGAGAGGAGGATGTGGAAAAAAGGAACACTTATACATTGCTGGTGAGATTGTAAATTAGTACAATCACTATGGAGGTTCCTCAAAAGACTAGGCCTGGAACCTCCACCTGACCCACTATTCTACTCCTTGGTATCCATTCTAAAGAATTAAAGTCAGCACACTATAGCAATATAAGCATACCCATGTTTATAGCAGCACAATTCACAATAGCCAAACTATGGAACCAGCCCAGGTTTCTATCAGTGGATGAGTGGATAAAGAAAATGTGTATACATATTGGAGTTTTATTCAGACATAAAGAGGCAAGAAATTATGTCATTTGGAGGAAAATGGATGGAACTTGAGAGTGTTATGTTAATCAAAATAAGCCAGACTCAGCAAGTCAAAGGTCCTATGTTTTCTCTCATATGTGCTAGTTAGAAAGGAAAACGGAAAAAAGTTAGGTGGGGATCTAATGAAAATTGAAGGGAGATCAGTGGAGTAGAGGGAAAGAGACCAGGGGGAGGGAGAAGGAGAGTGTATGTGGAAATACTAGGGAGTGATATTAACCAAATTATACTGTCAGATCATGTGCAAGAATGAATGCGTAACAGCGAAGGCCACCATAACGCACAATTGTAGTGACCAATAAAAA
>CM053401.1:100700770-100736333 GCA_028644305.1 Xerus rutilus
GGGGGGGGGGGGGGTTGGGGCAAGGAACCTCACCTCAAAGTGGGAGGGAAGAAGAGGATGTTGGTCTCTTGGTGCCTTTTTTACAAAGCCCATAGCATGCATGGACTTCTCAGTCTGGCCAGCAGCAGGCAGCCTTGGGAAAGGGGACTACGGGCAGGTGAGCATGGAGTGGGGATGGGGGGGCAGGGGTGAAGGAGCACAGATCTCTAACCTGTGAGAGCATGGCACAGAGGAGAGAGACACTAGGGTCACCTATGCAGACCCGGGAGACTGGTGGGCATGTAGGGGTCAAAGAAGTTGAGCTGAGGGTCAAGAGAGAAACTCACCCTCTCTCAAATTTTGTTCCAGGGATGAACAGATACACACATGCACGCACCCCCCACCCCACATACCCACAGGCCTGGTTGTGGGGCAGCATTTCATCTGGCTCTCTGGAGCCTCCTGGAGACTAGGTCTTCCCTTTCCTGCATCTGAGCCCAGTAGGCAGAGGTGGAGCAGAAAAAGAGGGAGGCAGATGTGGCCCTCAGGACATGCAGACCACTCATCCCTGACTGCATCCAGACTGCAGAGGGGGAGGGCTGGTGAAGATGAAGCCATAAATGGCATCCTTAGGGTCTTCCCCCATCCCGTGTCCTCTATTAGTGCTTCTTGTGCAACCAAGGCCAGAGGGACCCTTCCAAGACCTGTCAGAAACTGTCACTCCTCAGCTCCGCCCTCTTCATTGACCCATTTCCCACCCCGCTCACAGCCAAAGCCAAAGTTCTTTCTGCAAGCCCTTCCCCCTCCCTCCTGCTCTCTTCCTACCCTGTCCCTCTATCCCTCAGCTCCAGCCACACTGCCACTCTTGCTGTCCCATGACTGTGTTAGACCCATCCTCTGTCCAACCTCTTTGTCCTGGCGGTCCCCCTGTCTGCATCTCTCTTCCTCCCACGAACCACATGGCCCTCCATCTAGTTAGTAGTGTCTCTGTTTCCATGGCAGCCTGTCCGTCACCAGGCCACCCTACCCACTGTCCCCTTACTCTCCTTCACTTGTCCTCAGAGCACTTATTACGAACATGTTGCATAATTATTTTTAACAAATTTACACAACAAACAAATCATTTGTTTATTGTCATATGGCTGATTTTGGGAGGGGGGGCGGGTACCAGGGATTCAACTCAGAGGCTCTTGACCACTGAGCCACATCCCCAGCCCTATTTTGTGTTTTATGTAGAGACAGGGTCTCACTGAGTTGCTTAGTGCCTCACCGTTGCTGAGGCTGGCTTTGAACTCACGATCCTCCTGCTTCAGCCTCCCGAGCCACTGGGATTACAGGTGTGTGTCACCATGCCCAGCCACATGGCTGATATTTTATAACACCTTCTGTCCTCTGAGGGCCACGAGACTGCTACATTCCCACTGAGGCACCTCAGCACCTGTTCAGACACATTGGTTGACTAAATAATTAGAAACCAGGATTTTCATTTACTGGAACACTGTCTCCCGTGATCAAGGAAAAGGGAAGAGAATGGTTACTGAGCACTGACGTCACCCATGTCCTCTTCTAGGTGTCTAACCACTAATTTTACATCAATCAATTAAATCTCACATCAATCACTCAGCAGGGAACAGGTTAACTGGGAACACCATTAAATAGCATGGGGTGTTAGGGTTCTGGGCCACCCTCTCTGGGAGCTCAGCCTTTCCAAGGAAAGACTCCCAGAGGAGAAGAGAAGATTCTTTTCAGAAATGTGGCCTCCCCTCCCTGCCTCAGTGCCCACCAGGGTTCCTTGTGCTCCATCCCTTGGTGGGAGCTGGGTACCTTCACTTGGGGCTCTGTCTAGGACTGGTCTTGCCACCCCCAGTGCCCCTACCCCTACCTCCCTGGGGACAGGATTAGTGAAATCTGGCCACGGGGAAGAAGTTACACACAGTGCTGGTTTCCTCCCCAGAGTCGAGTGGGCATGTGCTTCTCACCAAACCAAACCAACCAGTGAGTGGATTTCCTAAAAATGACATCAAGTCCATCTCTAACCTCGGCTCCTGACAAGATCTCTGGCCTTCTCTGATGGCAATGGTTTTCATACTTGGGGAATGTACTCTTCTCAGAGATTTATGGCCCCCAAATACCAACAAAACAAAACAAAGTTGTTTTTGATGGGAATCAACAGGCCAATTGCAGAGATGCTAGGAGCCTGGCCAGGCTGCTTTCCACTTTTTTGCCCTCGAGACTGATGACAGAGGGGGAAAAACCACAATTCCTGGGCTGCTGTCCTGTGGATGGTGGCCAAAGTTACATCAGCTGCTGCTCCCTTTCTCAGAATCTTATCTGGCTTTTAAAAAAAGCATCAGTTCATCCCAAGAGGGACCCGGAGCCATAGCCTTGGGCTTGAACATCACTGGGGGCTCAGAATTCTCAAATGCACTGACAGCAGGTGAAGGTGGGGCCACCACCTCCCAGCATGTGGGGTGGTCACAGGCCCAAGAACTGTGGGAGGGTCAGCACGGGACCAACTGGCCACCCCAGGCTAGCTACAGGAGTGTCTGTCTAGCTATAGAAGTGTCCCTGTGCCGGCACATCCTCGCTTCTCCCCTCCTCCTCCTAAATAACTTCCTAGGGATCTGGGGAGAAAGTCTGAAATCTTCCATAAGGCCCCGAGGCTCTCAGCCTCCTGGCCTCATCCAATGTGCGTTTCCTCCTGGCTTCAGCGGCTCAGGCACCAGATGGCAGTTCTGCACACCAGATGCACCTTCCCTCCTCTGCCTTGGGGCCTTTGCACATGTCCTTCCCATGTGAGCCTCTGATAAACTTTGATTACCAAACCCACCTGCTCTGAGAGGCCTTCCTGATACCGCCTTTGCATGGGATCTTGTAAGATGATCTGGTCACCAGCGGGTAACTGGTGTCCTCTTGCTATCACAGCTGGTAACTATCCACAGCCTGTGTGCTGATGTGATCACACCTGTCTCCCCATCAGGACTCATCTGAGTCAGCTCAGATCTGCAGTCCTCAGCCACCTCAGTGTCTTTGCTAAGCTATTCACCATGTCCACAGGCCTTTTTTCCCTCCTCATGCTTCAAGGCTGATGACACCTCTGCCACAGGATGACCCTCTCCCAGGGCTGCACAGCCCTCCCTGTGAGCTCCTCAGGGCCTCCGTGGCTCTGCCCTGGATCATAACGGTTTCCCCACCGGCCACCTTCGCTTATTGGGCTTATTCAGGGCACATCCTTGAGTGGCCTTTTATCTTTGTCCTGTGCCCAGAAGGTGCAGATAGACTTACTTGCTGAATTTCACACCTTCTGAGAACCTGTTCTCAGAACCAGTACCTGGTGGCTTCTTCTTGCCTTAGTTCACATCCTGGCCCTCTACCTTAGGTGCTAACTGTCCCCTACCACCTTGATAACAATACTAAATAAGTGCCCAGAGCACTTATTATGTACCAGGCTCCATTCCAAATTTATTTACTCCTTACAACAGCTTTTGGAAGTAGAATATTATTATTCTCATTTTAAGGTGAGAAAATTGAGGTGCAAAGGTAGATCACAGGCCAAGGTCACAAAGCTAGGAAGTGGCAGTGTGCACCCCAAATCCTCTTTGGTCCTGAACTGTGCAGCCCCCACACTGTCGAGCCTTCCTTTCCCCAGGAGTCACTCTCCCTCTCAGTTCCTGAATCTTCAGTGGCCTCACCCTGGACAGTCCTCCTCCAATCTGCCCCTGGTTCAAAACCCACCTACCCTAGGTCTCTGGTCCTATCTCCCTCTTCCCAATTTTACTTGAGTCCCTCAGCTCCTGCTTGCTGGAATCAGGCAAATCCCTGATTACAAGAGGTAGAATAGGGAGCCTAGGTAAAGCAGGATGGAGCCAGAGTCCCTCAGGCCCTGGATGTCAAGATGAAGCATGGGCTTTGAGTTGACAGCAAGAAGTTACCACTGGGTGAAACCTAGCTGTAGGCATCTCAGCTGCCTGTCCACAGCCAGGACCTCACCTAGATCTCTGGGCCCTCCTCTATGCTGGCTGGCTCACCCTGAGCTTCCATTTTCCTGGAATGCTGGGAGCAGGGGTAGGTGAAGGAGGCTAGAAAGTTCACCAAATTTCTTTGGTACTATCTTCTGCTTCCCAATTTCACTTGGGTCCCAAGAATCTCCACATCTGAATGTGAATCACAGACAGAAGAGGGGGAGGGAGAAAGGATCCTGACACACCCTAAGCAAAAAGATGGGCCAAGTGGACTTCCCGCTGCTATGGAAACACATAGCGCATTCCAAAGGAAGAAAGAGATGAGATTTAGATGCCTGGCTGATCTGTACCATTTGCTTTGCTGCCCTTTTGCCCAAGCAAATATCAGGAACCTGATGGTTCTTGCCCTGTTGCCAGCCAGGCTTCTCTTTACCCAGGAGGCACTGTTTCAAAGATGGGCACCTTAGGGAGCAGTGCCATGCTGGGGGCATGGCTGGAGGCCCAAGGCCCAGTCTGGGCTCCTTCAATCAGCACTAGTGAGATATCGAGGAAGGGATGGGGGGACCTGGTCCTCTAAGCAGAGAAGCTTCTAGCTAGTTAAGAGAAGACTCTTCCAGAGAGGAGGTACCGTAGCTCAGGAAGCCCCCCAACCCTGGAGATTAGCAGGGGCTCCACTCTCTCCAAGGAAACCCTGAGATCTGGCACTGGCTCTGGGAGGCCAGTGGGCAGGTGGACATCTGGCCCTGACCTCAGAAATCCCAGGTGGGTGAGGAGTATACAGTTCCTTCCCACAGCTAGCTACTGGGCTGAAGGGGAAATGGCAGTGGACTGTGGGCCTCTCAGGGGCACCAGCTGCCTGTATCTATCTCCACATGAGAGTGTGTAGTGGATCCTAGTTAAGTGACCACATTAAACACATCCATCTATCCCAAGACTCTGGGCAGAGCGAGAACAGGGACTGGGTTTTATTTATCTCTTTATTCTCACCCCAGGACCCAAGACACAGAAGGTGCTCAGTAAAATGTGCTGAATTATAGTAGAAAATTCAGCTCTGCTAGACAACCACCACCAATAAAGCCTCTGCACACCACTACAAGGTAGCTAGAAGTATTAACTCATTTGTGTTTAACAGTCCTATGAGGCAGATATTACCATGATCCCTATTTTCAAAGTGAGACACAGAGTTTCCATAACTTGCCCCAAGTCACACATCTAGTAGGTTTCAGAGCCACGTGGTTCTGCCTTGCACCATTAGTCCCAATTCTTCAGTTTTATCTCTGTACCCTTTGCCATGTGACCACAGTTCCTGCCACTGAAGAGGCAGGGTAAGGACTGTGCATGGTAACGCAACTTGGGAGGTTGAGGCAGGAAGACAGCAAGTCCAAGGCCAGCTTCTGCAACTTAGATCCTGTCTCAAGATAAAAAATAAAAAGGGCTGGGCATGATCATAACAATCGTTAATGGATGCAGCCCAGCTCTTAAATGATGGACTAGCAGGGAGGAGGAGAAACGATTTCACAGGGCCTGGACAAAGACATAGGGAGAAGGGAAGCTGGGGATCTGTAGGGACTCACAGTTTCTCAGGGAGCAGCCCAGCCATTCCCTTCTCAGGATCTCACTGGGGACTCAGGATCTCATTAGGCTGGACTGAGCCTCCACCTAGCCTGTCAGGGAGCAGTGTGGCCCAGCACAAGTTATAGCCTCTCCCTGCCACAGCCACGCACCAGGCCGAATAGCTGGGCTGTCCTGCACCATCCAGGGAGTGGCAGGTGCAGATGCCCACACAAACAGCCAGACCTAGCCGCCCCTGGGGACACCCCCCACCCCCGCGCCACCCTGTGCTCTAGAGCAGCCCTGTGCTGCAGGAGAGCCTCCACAACACCAGGGCCTCCTCCGCCCCATTTTCTTTCTTTCTAGTCACCATGGGACAAGCGCAAGACAAGTTATCACTGAATCAAAGGCAGCGCACAGCAGATGTCATTAGGGAACTTATTAGGATTTTACTTTTATGAGTAAGAAGAGATTTTAGAGATCAAATAATCTATTGGTCCCTGAACTATGTTCTTTTCAGTGAATCCCAAGTAGACACAAAAGGTTGATGCTGGGGGTGGAAACAGGAACAAATAGTAGGTTCCCACTCCCAGGAGCAAATCTATGATGTTTTCCTTGGAACTTCAGGCGTTCCTGAGATACAGTTTGAGAACCGCTCTATTGAGTCGAAGACTTTGGTGCTCTGAGAGAGGAAGCAAAGGCCCAGAGAAAGGCGAGAGCTGTTCAAGGTCACCAGTGGTTCTTCATAACCCTCTCTCTTCCCCATCAGTCCTTTGGTATGACCTCACTTCCGTCATCGTCTGTCTGGGTCTAGGGTGTTCCAGGTTCCGTGCTGGGGAGGTGGGCCACCCCATGGGGTAAGACGTGACTTGTGGTCTTCAGAGTCCACGCCATGCTGAGTCAGCAAACACACAGGTTGTTAAGCCAACAGAGTCTGAAGCGAAACCAAGAGAAGTTTGGACAGGTGTGGGGTGATCGCAGTTCTAACATCAGTCTGTCATTAAGTGCACTGTGTGTGCCTGAGGAGTCACTGTGCCTCTCTGGGGCCCCATTTTCTCAACTGTAAAATGAGCATCAGCCTCTGAGCCCTAAGGTGCCGCCATGGCACACCTCAATAGGCTTTTTTGGACAAACATGTAGCTGACTTCCAGTTGTCAGCACAAGAGCATCTGTCTTGAGTCTCCACAAACAATTTAGAATTGGAGCCCAGGCAGCCGGGAAGAATGCAAACTCATCTCAATGCTGGCCAGAGCCAAGTATATTTGGGAAGGGAAATCTCCAGGCAAAAATGATAATATTTTGCATTCCTGAGCCAAAGGAAAGAATTAGAGAAAATCATCATCTAGTGCTCTGCACTCTCCAGGCCTCAGCTCCCCGCCCCTTACTGGCACCTTGGGGACTTGGCTGTGGGGCCCTCTGTCTCTGGCTGGGGCTTCTGGACACATCAGATGTCAGGAAGACAGAGACCTTGGTGAGTTTCCAGGAATGGGATCACCTTTCCACAGAAAACCCTGCCCAGCCCTAGGGGCTGGACGGTGCTGTAAAAATCTCAATGAGATTTAGGGCACGTGGGCAGAGGGTCATCTTGGTTCCCATTAAACCCTCTTAGTTAAAAAAACTGTGGGGCTGGAGTTGTGTCTCAGTGGTAGAGCACTTGCCTAGCATGTGTGAGGCACTGGGTTCAAGTCTTAGCACCGCATATAAATAAGTGAATAAAATAAAGGTCCATCAACATCTAAAGAAAAAATCTGTGGACCTCAGGCTGTATACTCTGATTCCTTGATGATAGGATTGTGTGGCATTAGAATGACCAAGGATCCTCTCTCCCTGGTACCTTCTAGGAATGGGAGAACCCAGGGGAGGTGGGGCAATATGGTTGTCAAAAACCAAAGGTTGTCTTCTGACTTGAAGACAGCTGATTCTAGGATTCAGAAATGGGGACATGGATATATAGTACCCACCTCTAAGGTGCTAAGACTGCTGCGCTAAGAACTAGGCTGGGCATCAGGAAACTTGGTTTTGCTCCTAGGTTCTGCCACTTACTGGCTGAGTGACCTTGAACAAGAGATACTTCCCCTTTCTGGGCATCATTCTCCCTGGTGGCCTAAAAATGTTTATAGTTGTGATGGCGTCCTACGTCTGTGTTCTCTTCTTCCTCTGGATTCATTTCCAAATTCATCTCCCTCTAAGGGGAGGGGCTTGCAGACCATGGGTGAGCAGGTGGTGCTCCCCTGTGAGACTCCAGCAGATGGCCTCCAGGATGGGGAACATCCCCTACCTCCTGCCAGCAGTTGGTCCAACACAAGTGTCCTCAGCTTCAAGCCACTTCTGAAGGTAAGCTGTCCGCCAGCCCCCACAGTGATTCAGCACCAGCCTGGCCGGTCTTGCTGTTCAAATCAGAGGCTGTGTTCAGGGGAGTTGGCCTGGTGACAGCAGCCACCTCTTACCACCAGGCCCAGATGCCCTCTTCTACTTGAGAGCAAATTCGCCCACTCTTGGGTTTTCCAAGGAAGGGGATGAGCCTCCGTCACTCTTGCAAAAGCCCACCTGTGCTCTCAGTTCTGTAATTCACACAGAAGCATCTGACTTCTTGACCCAGGGACTGCCCTCCTGGACAGGACCTCCTGCTTCTCTGCTCCTGGGCTTTATCCTGCTACCTGCTCTGAAGGAAACATCACGGAGTCCATCTTGCTTCCTATTCCCCCAACCACTGACATCACCAGCCAACCACTGTCCTTCCTCCTCTTCCTGCTGTTGAAGCTGGTGAAGAAGCAGACTGGAATTTGTCTCAGACCCTTGTCCTTCTGGCCCACACGCAGGTCGGAACTCTGGCCCTAGGAGAAACTGGGCTGAGTGCACACGTAGGCGCAGAGCCCAGGGATTACGCAGTGCAGACAAGACGGGCAGGGAGAAGAGCGACAGGGTGATTTCTTCTGACAGTCCAGATTAAGGGGCAGATGGTGGCTTCCATGGGAGGCTGGCTAGGCCTGGCCAGAGAAGGAAAGGAGAAGGGGGAAGTCAGCAAGGATGCCCCATGGAAAGGAGTCACCTCGCATACCCTTGATTCTTAGAGGAGTCTCTTAGGGAAATTAGCTCATTGGGGAAATAGCAGGTCCCCGGTCCACACCCACTGTTGCTTCTGGCAACAAGTGACTCTGAGTGCGCCAGCGGTTAGAAGCAGGGCCTGTTTCACGGGAGGCTGTGGCCACAGTGTCCGCCTTCCGCAGGAGGAAGGGCCCTGGATCTAGATGTATTTGCATGGCCTCTTGAATGTTAAATGTGTGAAAAAAGAACACATCAGGAATCAAAAAGCTCTCTCCTGGGTGTGATGAGGGAGCTGGGCATCCTCACTGGATGATTGCAAGGTTCCACTTTAGGGAAGAGTTTTGGACTCTAGTGGCCTTAATGGCATTTTGAAATTGGTAAAGTATGTGTTGCTTGGCATGAGCTCACCAAGTTCCCTTCATCTTCATCCTGGAAGGAGCTGAGTGGAGAGACACAGGGCAGCCTGCCCCTCACCCACTGCCCTCTGTCGGTGCAGCCCCCTTTCTCTCCAGCCAGGCGCTGGTGTGACCTTGGAGGACCCTGCCTCGCCCTGCTTACCTCTGTCCCCTACAACAGAAAACTCACTGTTCCCATGCCATTCCCTCAGTGACACAGGCTGTGCTAAAGAAACTAATGTTTGCTAATATCAACATGATGACCTTCCCTCCAATTGCCAAAGCACTTGCAGCTCTAGATAAGGAAGAATTCTCTAAGTCAGAAACAATCAAGCAGGAGCTGGCAGCCTATGGGACAGTGGGGACACTTTCACTGGGCTGTGGAAAAGACCAAACACCTTTGAGGGCAGGTAGCATGCAGGTTGAAACAGAGGTACTTGTAGAAGCATCCAGAGAGAAAGAGCAAGTGCTGGTGAGAGCCATGGAGTCCCTTTTCATATTTTTGAGAAATCGGTTTGCCAATGTGCTGGTTAAGCAGATGTCAAGATCATGGAAAACAGGCCTGAAAATTGAAAACAGCAAACTGAAATTGGCTATAATTAACATAGTTTTTCCTCCCAGTCCTGGAGAGCCATCTCATGCCTTCAGAGGACACATGAATCTCCTCCTTCAGGACTAAAGTCACCGTCTTATGAAAGCTAACATACTTCTCTGTCTTACATCATTTATCCTTTTCTCTAAGTACAGAAATTGATCAAGTCAGAGCTTCTTCCTCGAGCTTCTGAGAACTACTAGGAAGGATATAAAAGTAGCTATATCAATATTATACATCTCTGCATTGTACTCATTTAAAGTATAATCAAGTCTTGATCAACTAAAACACACCCACATACATATAGGCACATATGCACACACACAAATATACACATACACACACATCTCAGTTTTCCACATGGGTGGAAAACTGAAGTCTCAAGAGTTATGATCACAGACATGCCCCTGCAGCAGGCTCTGGCCAATGGTGCTGGACCTTGGGTTGTTGCCTCACCCCCCCAACCCCCACCACCCCCTCTGACCTCAAAGTGGCCGAGACTCTTAAGAACCCCCTTCCGCCTCAGCCTAACTCAAGCTTGCTCTGGAAGCCCCAGTAGCCACTGTCCAGTTGCCTGCAGGGCATTTTCACTTGTCCAGGAAGGAACCCTGGGTTTCTTTTCCAGACTTGTTTGTCTCGCAGCCTCCCCATGCTGGCAAACGGCATTCCCACCTTCCCCTTGGCAGGTCAGAGGCTCAGAAGTCATTTCCCATGACTTAACTTCCCATTAGCAAATCCTGCAGGTTCCACCCGTCAGGTCCTCTTCAGTGTGGCCACTCTATCTCCTTTGTTGTCCCTTAGACCAAGCCATTCTTGTCATTTTGGACCTAGATTTTGGCAAATCTTCTAACTGGGTGCTCAATTCTAATTTTGCTCTGCACTTTGCAGCCAGAGTGATTTTTTAAAAAGGCTCCTCAGATGGTGGCATTTTCTTGCTTAACACCTCTGGAGTCCCCATCATGTTTTGAATAGATCCCAGACACTTCTTCAGGCTTGCCTGGGGCTGCCGGACCTGCCTTCTCTTTCTACACCACGAGTGTCACCGTTCCTGCCTTCCTCTCTGTAGCTCAGATATACTGAGCTCTTTTCCTACCTTGAGACCTTTACACTTGCTGTTCCCTTTGCTGGGACAATCTTCCCCAAGATCTTTGCTCAGCTGGTTTCTTCTTGCCCTCCAGTTTGAATGTCCTAGCCTCCGAAATATCTCTGACCAGGCTATGGAGAATCTATTATTTTTCCTCACAGCATCTTTTCTTTTACTTTTACAATTAAAAATAATCACAGGTGGTTCTAAGACCTGTTTGCTCACTTGGACTCTGTCTGTTCTCTCACTGGAGTTTAAGTCACATGGGGGAAAGAACCAGCATGTGCTGGAGCCTGCTCACAAGAGTTGATGGGGTGCAACTTTCCAACTCTGTGATGTCATATTGGTAGCTTGAAATTGACCATGAGGAGAGGATTTACACCAGGGAAACTGGCAAATGCTACAAATAACTCTTTCCACTTTATCCCAAGAGCCAGAATCCATTGTTAAACATTCACCACCACTCCACTGGAAGGGACTGTATCTGTGTCTCCACTTTATCCTCAGCACATGGAACAGTGCTTAACACACAATAAGTGATCAATATACATTTGTAAAAGGAATAGTAAAAAATGAATACAAGTGTTCAGACCTCTAAGACTCTAACTTGCCAACTAAGGCTTGACGGGAGTGTGAGTTTCAGAGAGGGACTGAATTTGGCTTCAGAAGCCCTAGTTCTAATTCCAGCATGGCTTCAAACTTGCTTTGCAACTTCGAACCAGTTTCTTCCTCTTCCTGGCCCTCAGTTTCTTTATCTGAAAAGCAGCATACTAAATTAGTTGTCCTGTCCCTAAGTCCTGTTGTAGGTTTCCATGAAGTCCATATATGTACAATTTTGTCATCTTCTATACTCTCTCACAGCTAGGATCTCTGTATTACACCAACCACAGAAGGTGCTGTTCAGCTTATAGTTGATGTAAGTTACGCATTGCACAACCTATATAGCTGTACGTGGCGGTCCTGCCTTCTCTGATCCTGGCCACAGGCCATTTCAAAGAGAACTAAATTGGATAGCTGCCATACTAACCAGCTCAAAGAGCTCAGACAGTTTGGTTTCAGTTTTCCAGTTCCTGAGCTTGTGTACCACTTGTCATGGGTGTATGGATCAAGAGCCCTGGGTATCCAAGATTAGCCCCAGCCCAGTGAGGGTTTGGGCAAAGTAAGAGCAAGACAAAGCTCAAGATATGCAATTTGCGGCAGGGCTTTCCCTCAGAGGAGAGGAAGTAGGGTAATGAGGACCCAGAGAACTGCCGGGCCAGTCTGACCCTGCTCTTTGGATGCAAACTAAAAAAAGGAATCATGGGGGCCCTTCCCTTCCAAGTCTGTGGGGCTCGCCCTACAGTGGGCACACCCACACCCATGTGAAAAGTTTTCTGGCAGCTCAGGGCTCAACATAGATGAATCAGATACCATTGCCTAGGCTTGGTGTGGATGGTGCATTAGGGAATGGAAGTGTTTTATTCTCTGATGATCATGCAGAGGTCCTTCCGGTGTTCAGCATAGGTCAATCTTTTATGGTTGCAAAGCTATCTCAATTGCCCACTGCCACTTTTAGGTCCTTAAATATGTTAAGGGCCCATGTGTTCATCTGCCTTTGCTAGAAAATGTGGTGGTGAGTTTCCTGTCATTGGAGGGTTGCAAGCCCTGAATGGTCACTTGTCTGGGATGTTCAGACTCGGTTAGAATGTTCAGATGCTTGGCGCTGGGCCTCTCAGGGACCCCCGAGGCCCAAGCCTCCTCTTGGAAGTGTGGACGAGCCAGGGCTAAGCAGGAACTGTGTCCAGCTGTGTACTAGAGCAAATGGTTTTAAAATAGAGTCCCCGTTGTTGACTTCTTGTTCATGGACATAAAGCTTTATGATCAGAGCCAAAGTTTTGGCTCAGGGAAGTTTCATGAAGCATGTAACCCATAAAGGGCCTTTAGAAACACAAAGGCCAAACACTTTTTATAAGTGACGGAATGGAAGTCTTGAGAGTGTGCGTGGCTCACTCAAGTTTAGTTCAGAGTCCAGGCTTGACCCAGGGGTCTTTGTCTTGACTCCAGGCCTTTGTCATTACCTTGGGCTTGGAAGTCCTGTTAGTTGAGAGATGGGGGCCAGTCCAGGCTTTGGTCTCTACATTCGTAACAATCAGGGGTGGCCTGCATGGGTCAGCTGGGATAAGTTATGGCTGCTTTCAAGCCGCCTCTAATGACTAAGCACTAGGCCGTGGGACGGGGTACAGAGGAAAGGGGGAAGTCTACCATTCTGTCAGTCACGGATGGCTCTGTGTGAATTAGTTTGCAGTAGTTTTCTTGGCCAGCAAGCTGAGCAGAGCCCAGCCTGAAGAGAGGTTGCTAGCTGGTATGAACTTCTTGAGGCTCCAGGGTTTATGAGGGGTGTACAGGGAAGAAGGCGCAGCGATTCCCAGGGGAAGAGAAGGTGAGAGGAGGAAGTGAACAGCACCCCTACCCAAGGGTTCTAGGCGCCTTAGGAAGAGTAGGGGTGCTGCCGATGAGATGAGATAAAGTCCATAGAAATGTGACAGTTCTTTTGGCAGTGGTCCAGGAGGGTTCCTGGAAGAGGAGGCCTTTCTAGAGTTGCCAGAGTAAAGAAAAGCAGTAGGTTCTCCCCACTTTAACCCACCTCAAAACATTTGCTAGAGAGGGGGCTGGGGGTTTCTTCTTTCATAGGAGGAACAGACTGATTTGGACGCCCCTCAGGTTCCACGTAAAACTTCCCTTTGCCTTCACAAGTGGACACCTTGGGAAGGCTCCTCTTCCCTGCCTACCCCCAGCAATGGAGACCAGTCTAGTGGGGCCACTGCCTACCCAGACAGCTGCCAGAAACAGCAAGGGACCAGCTGCTTGGTGGTGGGAAACTGCTTCTGGGCCTTACCTTAACATGGGCCCAGCACAAGAGAAAATGGCCCTTCTGATGCCTGGCCACTTACCGGCTTCCCCAGGGGCTCCCCAATGAGTTCCAAGGGAACAGCTAGCTCTTGAGGAGACCTCGACCAAACCTCCAAGAAGAGAGTGCCAGGGCAGCCACGAAATCACCCCACAGAGATGGGAGAGTCCAGGTCCATCTCATAGAGTCCCCCAGTCACACCTGACTCCCACAGTACTTCAGTTCTGCATGGTAGGAGCTACAGGAGATTTGTCCTTTCTGAGAGCCACCCAGAGGAACTCAGTGTCCCCATGAGGAGTTTAGGTTGAACAAGAGGGAACATTAAAACTTGATTACATGTGTGTTTATTTAATGAGTGTTTTAAAATTACAAGCAAATCAAATCCCAGATTTTTCCAGTAATTATTGCTTAGGATTACGTTCCGTGAAAATACTGAGTTGAGTTAAGGTTAACTTAAAGAAAACCATTAAATGAAAGTAATCAAGGGGCTACTCAGATACAGCCAGAGTCTGGGTATGAAAAAGACGGCCTTGGGCTGGGGAATGCCCTGGGTTTGATTCCCAGCACAAGAAAACAAACAAAACAAAACAAATAAACAAGCAACAACAAAAACTAGAACAACAAAAAATCAGGAAAGAAGATGGCCTTCGAGATAATTAGCTCTGGGTGTGGGGTTCTGGCTGTCTGGATTTGACCTCTCAGAACCACAGTCTCTGGAGCCAGACTGCCTGGATTGAATCCAGAGTTGTGACTCTGTCACCTGGGTGATCTTTTCTCGGTGACTGAACTTCTGTGTTAGCTAGTGTTGCTATTAACATTTGTTGAACATTCCATTCCTGCCAGACATTTTGTTATCAGGTAATATTTCCAATTTTTCATACTAATCCTGTAGGGCAGGATACAAGGTAGCATTGTAATTTTCTTTACAACCTAAACAGAGGAAGTTACTTGCCCAAGGTCACAGACTTAATAAGTGTCAAAGCCAATATCGAAACCCCATGTCAGTGGAACAGGCTCCTAATATGGACTTTTGGGGCTCAGACCCAGTCTTTCCATCTGTACAATGGGGTTCATGTCCTATCCTAAAGCACCATGGAAGATTCACATCAGATAGCTCCCAGAGACTGGTCTACGTTCAGCCCCGGCCATCTTCTCCAGGCACTCCCAGCTCCTTCTTGGGTACTGAATAACATGGCTACATTCGGCAGTGTATGGTTGATGTCTGAATCACTACGTTTTGTGGCAAAGGAGGCATTTGAAACTTCTGCTCCACCCTCACTTCTTGCCTAAGACATCATTATATACCTAGGTTTCCACTGTGTAAGACCAAGGGTGATGTGGGACCAGGCTAGGGGGCAGGGGTGGGTGTTATGGGGTGGGTTTACAACGTGCCTGATGGGAAGCAGGCAGATCCACCCTGAAAAGAGAGGAAAGAGCAGAGACCATCCTGGGGACAATGTGACCACAGTCAGGCCTGCCGGCAGGGCTCATGAAGCCTGCCAGGGCCGCTGCCCCTGGCTGGCCTCGCCGTCAGCAGCAAGCACATTCCACAGCTGATGTTTGGCTTGTGGTCTGGCCTGGCTCTCTGGATGGTTTCTTCTGCTCTAAAAGGCTTTTTAAAACCAGAATCTGAGCTGTCCTTCAGTTTGGGGTATGAATCACTGCTTCTGGGCCCAAAAGGGGATGGAGGGGCAGAGGCTCCGTGCTCTGGGACGCTTGTTCTCACTCAGGCCCATCTGTGTGACAGCTACCCGTCAAAATGCTCAGCGTCAAACTCCACGAGGGTACGTGTCCAGAGCTGACTCCATTTCACCACCTGGAACCTCTTCGTCCCTTCACACATTGCTCAGCTCAGGGGCATCGCTAGCCTGTCACTTGGGCTCGGGATTTAGTCCAGTGCTGGAGTGGTGGAGTGCTGGATGCTTCCTATCATTCCACCTGGTTGCCACTGTTGTCCTGTCACATGTAACCTCTTCCCCACTTCCTCAGGAAGCCTCTCCAAACATAGATTAGAACATGTCCCTGCCCTCCCTCAAAACCCTTCAATGGCTCCCATCTGCTAAATCCCAATGCTCTAGTTGGCATTCGGCTTCTTTCTCAGTGGTTTAGCCCACGGTCCCATCCTTGCAGTTCCTCACGATACATGCTCCAGCATCCTGCTGACCCAGCATCAAGTGGTTTTCTCCAATACACTCTCCACTCACCTCTTTTGCTGCCAAGTAAATCCTTCTTGAAAAAAGACTCCTCAAACCTCAGAGTCCTCCATTTGTAGCTGTCTTATAACCTGTGTTACCTCTTTCCTTGTATTACCATTATTTATTAAGTACAAGTGCAAGATTTCAGACACCTGTCCTGCCCTTGAATATCTTTCTGCTTCCTTGGACAGATGGTTCTTCTGTTCATTCACTATATAGCACCTATTATCTCTAGCTCTGCACAAGAACTGGGGCTGCAGTGGTGGATCAGAGACATGGGATCCATTCTCGTGGTCTCCCAGCACAATGGGGAAGGTGTTTAGGCAGGTGAAATACTGTTTGGTGGGCAAGAACAGGATACCTTAAGATTACATGAGGGGGGCCTAAGCTCTGACTAAAGGCTTTTAGGAGGCCAAATGGAGACCTGAAGAATCGGTGAGAGGTAGCCCGGAGAAAGGAGGGGTGGAGTCAAGGCGGGTACAGGGGACAGTCTGAGTGCATGCAGGAGGCATCTCTTGTATTTGGGCAAGTCAGAGAGGCTCATTCTAGATGGGGTGCTATAGGGCTGCACGGGCCCCCATGCATGTGGTCCTGCTAGCAGTGAGTCTCGATGGAGATGAGGGCCAGCCATTCAGGGTCTGGCTAGCTTTGTTAAAGAGTTTAGACCCAATGGCGTTGGAGAGTCACTAAAGGTCTAAGGAGAGGAGTAGGATACACTCAGTTTGTATTTCAGCTGCTGTTGAGAAACATCTGGACAGATGGGGACAAGAGGGGCAGTGAAACCTGAGGTTGGGCTGGGGCCCTCAGGGAGGTTCTGGGCCCCTCTGCTCTGCCCTCCAGGTCAGTGGCTCTTTCTCCATGGTGAAGCATCACTTCCTCACCAGCCTTGCTTGGCTTTGCCAGTGCCCCATCGAGGTCCGAGGCTTCACCTGGACACTCTCAACAAGCATCAGTAGGACCTAGAATTGCAGAGTGGGAATGACCTTATGGCCTCTCCCTACCCCTGCTGGATCCCCCATCCCCCACCCCTGTGCTGCTCACCTAGGGGCAGCTCTGACTGGGACCCTCAGCCAAATCCACCTCCCCCAACTCCTCTTTGGTTGTCCAGGTTTTCCTACTTGGTGCCACATAGTGATCAAGCAGCTTATGGTCTTTTGGGGAAACAGTGTCTCCAATGAGTAACTCCCCAATCACCAATTCCCACCCCTAAATTTCACTGAGTGCTCAGCTTCTCAAACCCTGACTTGGGCTATATGTGCAGCCTTGCCTGGCCATGAAAACCACTCAAGTTCAGGCTGGCAGCACCAGAGGGACTGCAGGAGGAGACAGGAGCGCTAGGTGCCTCTTGGATTTACTACTGATGGGCTGCGTGGCCTGGGAAATCGTTTCTCATCCCTGCAGGGCCTTTTCTCTTCTGCTTGATTGGCATTTGGGTTTCGATTACATAGGCGGGCCTCAGCCTAGGCTGCCCAATAGAATTATTGGGGAGCTTTAAAAATCCCCACCGCAGGGCCCTGGTGGAGTGACGGTGCATGCTGAGCAGGGCCCAGGCAAAGGCTCCGCTGCATGCCATCATTCCCACCTGCACCAGGGGGGAGGGCAGCTGGGTTTTCTGACCCTTCAGTGCCTCCTAGTGTGGATCACCCACCATCCCAGGATAGACCGTGAGGGGCCCTGAAGTGGGCGGGTAAAAGGGACTCAGTTCTTTAGAAGCACCATCCCAGTAGGACCATGCCACTGCACATCCCTGGGGCTGTAGAAAAGCCAGTACTGCAAGTCATAGCTTCACAACACTGCCCAGGTGATGGCTCCAGAGCCCAGCGTCAAAAGATTTTCAAAGTCACTGGAGACAGAAGTGTCTCTGGAATTTCAGGACTTAGAAATGATCTGTGTGCCTTTAGAACTTCTCCATGGACACCCATGCCCTCCAGGCACACCAGCACTTTGCCTGAGCCCTGCATCTGGGGGATCTGTGGACTGCTCCCCACTCTCATGTTCCCCAAGGAAGAGGCGGTGCCTTATCTAATTTGGAATCTCCAGAATCTGAAGTGCCCAGGCTTCATGCCTGTTGAGTATACACTGCTGAAATAGACAAGTCACTCAGTTCTTCATCTGTCAAGTGGGATCATGTGTCTTTCTTACCAAATGACAGACCTGTAGGTAGGACCATGGGAGCAGGGCTGGCTTTAGGGGCTTGTGACTGCAGTGGCTGAGGGACTCCTGCTCAGAAGTCCCCTACTCTTGGCTTAATACTCTGCTGTGACCCTTTTGAAATTTTCTATAATTTTTAAACAAAGTGTGTCATATTTTCATTTTGCTGTGGGTCCTACAGATTATATAGCTTGTCCTGCAAGTGGTGTGAATAAACCAGGAGAGGAACTCTGCTAAGGGACTTGATGATCACCACGAATCACTGACACTGAGGGGCCATGAGCTCCAGGAAAAGGGCAACCCCAGCACAAGGAGAGGAAATAAAACCTGCTTTGTGGCCTTCTTCCCGGAAAGAAGAGGGAGTGAGGACCTGGGAATGGTCTAGGCTGAGAAGGAAGATGGTGGAGATTAGGAACACCTCAGAATAATTCCAATGAACTTGCATGACTTGACTGTCACCAGTGTAGTACAGTCTATCCTTAGAGCATCATTTCTCTGACAGAAGTATTATATGCTCCTTAAGTTCCCCTGTTGGGTGTAGCAAATTAGTATGTAAACCTCACCCTTTGCCAGAAGAACTGGCCCTGAGTCCTCATGTGATCTTGGGAAAATCACAGGAAATCATTTAACCTTTAAGAGTTTTAGTTTCCCCATCCATCTAATGGGCACATCCTCTCCTGACAGAGGAAGGCACACTCTTTGCAGACTGTTGGTGGGAGTTGTACCCACTAGCCCATTTCATGATTTTTCCATGGCTTTCCTGAGGCCTAGTCCTCTGATCTATAAAGAAGAAATGGGTCCTGGAAATCCACAGGGTCAGGATTCCGGGTAGCCTGGCTCAGCTGGGTGATGCTGCTGGGAGAAGAAAGCTGTCAGCTCCAGCTTCAGAGGTAGAAACCCCTTCTCTGTGTCATCCTATTTGAAATCCTGGAGCACGTTGCTATGGCAACTTCCCTAACTCACCCACATGCCACGTGGACAAACCTCTGTCCACTTTAGAGATGCAGCATCCAAGCCACAGGCTGGGTTCTTTACCTTATAGGAAGAGGCTGTCTGTCAGGGATAGGGATAGGGTAGGGCGCTGATTGGCTGGACCAAGCCAATCAGGGTCCCCCCCCATTTCCTCTGCGGGTCAGGTCCTATGCCTGAAGTGCTCTTTATTCCTTTGGTTTAAGGCACAGCCCAATGAAAATGCAAATCCCTTTGGGTAGGACACATTGAATGTCCTCACTCATTAGCGCTGATCAGCATGAATTAACTCATTAGGCCTGAAGCTCAGAGCAGGTTTTGATTAGGGGAATGGAAGTGGGCAGGGCAGGCAGGAGAGGAGAATGGGCTGAGTGAAACCCTTGCGCAGTTAGTGTCCCAGGATATCAAGGCCCTTGGGGGCAGGTGGTACAGTCCTTGTGGGATCTGATCAGGGATAGTGAGGAAGAGAGGATCTCAGGCCATGAGGCACCTGTGAGGACTCCATCTCACCAAGCCAGCATCTTGCATGGAGGAGTCACTGGCTAGCTGCGTCTGGAGGGGCAGACACCCCACTCCTGGGCAGTGAGGGTAAAGGTTTGCACCCTGATTTCATTTCCCCTGATTTTCATTTTCCTTTGTCAGGGCCCCACACTATCTTTCTGTGCTTTCCAGGCCCATTTCCCAGTATCATGCATGGATGTAGAGCCGTGGCTTTGGGGTCAGGCAAATCCTGATGTTGCCTCTTACTTTATCGACATGATCTTGGACTGTTCATTTCCCTTCACTTGTGCAGCTTGGGGATCATAGTAGTGAATTCGTGCCGCGGTCGCGAGGTCTAACTGAGATGTGAGGAAGCGTGTGCACAGCAAATACTAAGTGACAGAAAGGATAAAAACTGCTCTGTGATCTGATGGCTTGCTGGGAGCCAGATGCTGCTCTGAGCACGTGACATGAATGAATCACATAAGAATCATTAACTCAAGCATCGGCTTGTGAAGTTATTCTACCCATTTTACTGTTGAGAAAACTGAGCCCCAGGGGGGCTTGTCACCCAACTAGGAGGGATTCGAATGCAAGTCACCTGGCTCGTGACCCTTGCATGTGATGATTATTACCACTGCTTAATGAGGGGTGCCAGTCAGTGTTCAGGTGAAGGAAGAATTGAGTGAGAGTGGGGAGGGTATGGGGTCACTCTGACTTTTCCCTCCAAGTGAGATTCCACACATCTTGGTCTTAAGTACCCAGTGTGCAAACTTTTCACTGAATTTTTTTGGAGCTCATTTCTTTTGGGTTTACAAGATGACCTATTCTAGCATCCCCCATCCCCCTCCCCTCTCACTGGAGACAAACTCCTGGGCTTTCGGCTGAGTTAGGATTGACAGTTAGGATTGGCACAGTGAAGCTGGGGACAGTCCCACCTGCACCACGGCTCACTATAGCAAGCTCTCCATGTTAAGGGGTGTGGGTCTCTTGAGCTCACAATTGCTTTGGGGAAAATAGTTTCAAGTAATTGTGGATCCTTGGTAAGAGCCCTAGATTTAGGGGTAGAGAGGGTCAAGGGGCATGCAGTGAGTGGCAGAGATGTCATTTTTTGAAGTGCACTGGGGCATTTTTTTAAAAAATTTTTTTTAGTTGTTGATGGACACAATGTCTTTGTTTTATTGTTTTGTATGTGGTGCTGAGGATCGAACCCAGGGCCTCACGCATGCGAGGCAAGCGCTCTACCACTGAGCTACAATCCCAGCCCGCACTGGGGCATTTTAAAAACTTGTTTTGTAGCTGGCCCTCCAGGAGTGGGCTGAAGGCCACCATCTGGGGAGGATCATGATTACGCCTCTTTGCAGGCACACTCCAACAATGACCAAATTTGACTCCAAAAGTAAGATTGAAGTCTGTGGTGAGATGATAGCACCCCAAATTGGGCCTTGTGGAGAAGAAAATAAATTTCTTAAATTCTTCAAATGAACTCCATCCTACATAGTAAGAGCCAAGCCAGCTCAGAACAGTTTTCTCCTAAGCCTTGGGGTTGAGGCAGCGGGTGGGGGCTGGGGATGAAAGGAAGCGCCCTGCTGTTGGGAGAAAGTGAGGCAGCTTCCGCTCCTGGAGGGGAGAGAGGGAGACACAGAGAGAGCAAGGGTGAGGTGAGACGCGGAGTCCCTTCAGGGCCCACAGACCTGGGAATGATGGGAAGGACAGATTTGCATCCCATCTTTAGGGGTTCATGGTAGAGAGGGGGGTATGGTGAGTTCTCACTGTGATCAAGACTTTAGACCAGGTCTTTGGAGGGAGAGGCTGGGGAAGTCTTGGCTTATTTAGGCTCCTGGCATATATGGGAAAGAGGGTGAGGCTCCATCCCATCTCCTTAGGATCCCCAAGCCTGCATGCAACATGGAGGGGTTCAGAGGCTCCACAGTTCACAGTGGCTGAGGGTCTTGGCCAATAAGCTTCCAGCAAAGTGGACAAAGAGGAGGCCAAGTGACAATGACAAACTGTATCTCCCAAGCTGGAGAGGCTTGGTTTATTTAGGGCACTGCCATGCATGTCTCCTCTGAGTCTCCAACAGACTTCCCCTAGACTTCTCTTATGGACTTGAGTTTGCTGCATGTATCTGTGCATCCTGAGATCCTTATCAAAAGGATGATGATGGAGAAGAAAGATAGCCTCAGCCAGTGCTTATGTCTGGCACTTTCCCAGCACAGTATGTAAATATGCTCATTTGATCTTTGTGATAACTTTGTAAGTTCTATTATTATCCCCATTTTGCAGGAAATTGAGGCCCAGAACCATGTGATGACGTGCTAAGGGCACAGAGCCCTAACTGACACAGCCAGACCTTTTGCAGCAGTGAAACTCCTGAGCCTTTGCCCCCACTCTGTGCCTGGTTGTCCCTTGTGTCTTTATGGGGCTTGGCAGATAACAGGTGCTCAGGTGCATTTTTTAAAGAATCATTGCTCTTACTACAGATGTATTGTGACAAAGTTCTGGTCAATGGACCTACTCTCTTTGAATGTCAGCCATAGATGTCTTTGGATTTTTTTTTTAAAGGCTTTCTTGATAGCTTTATCTACTCCATCACCTTGGCCATTCCACAGCAGGAGCTCTGAAAAGGTAGAAGCTCTGAACGCAAAATATCTTAGTGACCACTCACTCCCAATCTGGACTCTAGCAGGTCCCTGGTCCAACCAAATTGTGCCACCACCAGTAGACAAACTTCTTGGTAATCCTTTACATTGCATCCATGTGACACACAGGTGATAGATCAACATCAGTACTGCCCTGATATCCATTCAGTCTAGAAAGTCCAGGCTTACAGCATCACCTTTGTGGATTTAAAGTATATACCTTTTTTTGTTCTTTAGCACTCTAAAATATGAACAGTCTCACTTTAAGTCACACTGACTCTACACACTCTTCCAGAGTCCCATTCAAATTATATCTCCTCCTTCAGGAAGCTGTCCTTGTTTATTCAACTGACATTGAACTTCTCTCTTCTGAACAGCCGCTAGTTTCTCTGCTCCATTGCCTCCCTGGCACCTCTATTTAGCTCTCCCTGGTCTGACGTTGGCCTCAGCTATGGGCAAGGCCCAGACTACACACATGCTTAGGCCCTACCCCTAGCTCCTTGCAAGCAGATGTCGTTGTTTCAACATTGATTGATATGTTTAATGAATCCCATATTTCAAGAACCCAAACTGACCAGATATAACACAGAAGTGGTTTTCTCCACATACAGGGAGCTCTGAGTCACAAATCCTGTAGAGATCTTTAATGCCACTGTCCTTTACCACCTCTCTTTCTTGAATAACAACACCATTAACAACCATTGACTGAGCCCTACAGTGCACCAAGCCCAGTGTTAGGTTTTCTTACTCTGCCTCACTTAATCATCTCTACAACTTTACGAACTCAGATTTCTACCTCCATTGTTCCCGAAAGGAACCTGTTTTGGAGAGATCACAGAACCAGTGCAGGGCTGGACAGACTTGGGCTATGGAGCCAGAATTGAAAGCCAAGTCTGATTCCAAAGCCTTTTTGCTCTGAGTTTGCTGAGGTTGAGACTGTGGTGGTGTCCCCCTCCTCCCAAGGCAGGTAGCCATTCCATCTCAGATTAGGGGGCAATATATCTGGCACAAAGGAGTGGATTCCTTTTCCTGTGACTGGATTTTGAGTGATTTAAGGACAGTTCCTGATGTCACCTCTCTCCCATCTAAATGCAGCTAGAGTGGGCTCTGCCCTCTGTATCTAATTTCTAGATGTTTGCTGGTCTGGTGGCAGATCTTCCCTGCCTTTTCCCCAAATTCAAGCTTCCACACCAATGTTTGTTTTAAACTGTCACTCTAGGATCTAAACTGAACCCCTCAGCAGGAGTCCCTTTCAACTGCAGGACCTCCCAGAAGTTTGCTATACAAGGACAGGCGGGCGCACTAGTTTCCTGTGTAGTCAGCAGACTGGGAAGAAGGCTGGAGGGTCTCCACCTGCACTCCCGGAAGGCACCTCTCCCGCTGCCACCGCATCAGATCCTAACTACTAGCTCCAGCTGAGGCCTGGAGCCACGCAGAAAGGGAGGAGAATCTGGGCGCCCACACCCGGCCAGTGCTCCAGGCTGGACCTTGCTGGAGCTTTCCGCCACGCAGAAGAACCCCGAAAATTTCCTCCTGCCACAAAACAGCGCTGCTGGCGGCTGCCCAGTGTGGCTCGGGATGTGCCAAGGTCTGGGACTAAGTCCCCTGTGTGGAGAGCCCAGGTCTGGCTTCTGCAGGACTCTGCCGCGCCCCCACACCTGGAGTACATTAGGCTGCTACGTGCATCTCGGCGACTGTGGCTTCCCCTGGATTATTGAATAATTGCATAATTCCGAGCGCGGATTGTTGGGGCGCTGCCCTATTCCTACCCTGGGTGTCAGGTAACTTTTCCCGAGGTCCTGGATTGCAGGACTGTGGCCAGCCGCCTGTGGCACGGTACATCAGGGTTTGCCACCGCCTAGGGGCCGAACGCCCTGGGGCTTCCTTCGGTCCCCAGTCAGAGGGGCTCTGGGCAGCTTTTCGCTCCCGTGTGTCCCCCTCCAGCCTCTAGGGCTGCGGCGCCTGACTCTCCAAACTCCGGGATGCTCCCCCAGAGCGAGGCAGGAGGGTAGCCGAGGCACGCTCGCTCGACGTGTCCGGTCCCCTTTCCCAGTCCTGGCCGCGCACCTTTCAAGCTCCTAGGATGCCTGAGTACCCTCAGCCGCTGGGTGGGAACCCCAGCACGGCCCTCGGGGACCCAAGGCACCCAGCGGTGCCACCAACCCTCGGCACTTTTCAACTTTTCCCAAACACACCAAACTGCCTCTAGGCACCTCGCTCTTTTGCTAAACTTGGAGCCGCTAAACTGCAGCCAGTTCCCAGGGGACCCACGTCCCCAAGAGCAGCCAAGGTCCGACCCTAGGAGGCGCATCGTGCCCTTCTCCTAACATCTGGATCCGAGACCCCAGCAAGGAGGGACTTCCAGAGACTAGGGAAGACAAGAGGCGACACGTACCTGGCCACAGGCTGAGCGCCCAGGCCACCACGAGGCCCCTGGGCAGGTCCATGGCCCGCAGCGCGGCGGCGGGGGCGGCGAGCCAGAGCAGCAGCCTCCTCCGCGCGGCGCCCGGAGCCTGCACTGCGCTCGGCGCCGGCTCCCTGACAGCCGCTGCGGGTTCGGAGGAAGTGGGAGGGCTCGAGCGGCGGGGAGGGGCGCAAGGCCACCACAGGGGCTCTGGCTGCAGGCCAGTCTCGGCCCCTCTGCCACCTGGGCAGGAGGCGTGCAGCGGCCACGACGTCCTCCTCACATCTGGTCTTCTCCCCCTACCCTCTCGGTTTAGGAGAAACCTCGACAGCCACACCCAGGAGCCAGCTACTTAAACGGTGTACCACCTGCCTCCTTGCCACCATCACCAAATAAGGGGCTGCTCAGGAAAGTGGTTCTACAGTCTCATCTCCCAGAGAAAAGAGCGCCATAAAGCCCAGAGGGATACTGGAGGTGATCCAGCGACAACCCTTTGTGACTCTATTCTCCCTTGGACAAGCAGAGTGGATGGCTCTCAATCATCCATTCCGAGACATCTTTTGTCTCCTCGGGTCTTGAAATGTTAAGGCCAGAGATCTTGTGACTCCGGAATAAATGCAGATTCTCCCTCCTCCACTCTCCCCAACCTTCTTCCCACCTGAACAACCTCCACACCTGAAAGATGTCAAGGCATCCAGGAGGACCTGAACCATTTTAATATACCATGACAATTTTCTTTGGAACCCAGACACCTTCCTTCCCAGCCCTTGTAATAGCAGACAATTAACTTCAATGTATATTTATTGCAAAAGCTTTTAATCAGACCCTGGGCCACAATTGTGGGTGTGGTGGCTGGCCTTCCCAGCAGGGGAGGAGCAGAGGCAGAGGGCAGGATAGCCAGTGTGTGGGGAAGATGGAGCAGAGGACCTGTCACTGTCTCAAGAAGGCCTTCCTGTGCCTTTTTTTGTCCCCTGTCCCCACTATTCAGGTCCTCAGACACATGCTTATCTTCTCTCTCTCTCTCTTCTTGTCTTTATTGTACTTCAAAGAGAAACTAGACACCAATTGATGGAATCATTTGATTAACTTCTCTCTCCCTGAAATCTCTGTGTGGATCCCAATGAGCACTCAGTCCCCAACTCTCAGGAACAGAGGAAGAGGGTAGATGGATGGATGAGTACAGGAGGTGGAGTTTTCAGTCTAGGAGAGATTGGAAGGGCTTCCTGGAAGAGGTGACATGAGGTGACACCTGGCAGAGTGCCTGAGGATGAGCTGGGTTTTGAGAAGGCCTGTGTTCACATGAATATAGTGGTGGGCTTGTGTTGACCTTTCCAACATTGCTCTTTTCTTAATAGTATCCTGGTGTTTACTTTAGTATATTCACCTCTGCCACTTAGCCATAGACTGGGAGAAGCTGATTTCATCCCTGATGTGTGGGGTGGGGTGAGGGGGAGAAAGTGGGCATGTGGTTTATGCTGAAACGAATCAGTGTGTCACCATCCACAGGACATAGTTTCAGAAAGGGAAATATGACAGACAAGCTTTCTTGCTCTTGTAAAAGAACTCCTGGAACAAAAGAACTGAGTCTCTCCTCTGCTGTCCTACCTCTGCCTTCTCTTCCAGGCTGTGAAGGACAGAGGAAGGGCTGGGAAATTGACAGAGGTGAGGGTGGGGTAGGGGGATGTGGCTTTGGCATGAAGCAGATGCTTGATGACACAATGGAGAAGAAATCAAATCCAAGAGGACCTTGAAGAATCCCTGGCTCAAGCTACCCTGTAAGCCCATTTCCCTCAAGACTTCCTAGTTATGTGACAGTGACCATGGCTTAAGGACTTGAGTCAGGATGCTTGGAGCCTAGAGCACTCTCACCAGTACCCGCCATTCAATAGGCTGTGCACCCTTCCCAGCCTTGCCCAAGTTCATGCTCTGCCTAGCGGAGCTCACACTCTGGTGGCTTGGATTTACCCAGAGCACTTGTGAAAGCTGCAAATTCTCCAAGGATCAGGAAGTTGGGGAGGGCACCCCAGGCCCCTCTGGTGTGGGCAATCTGAACACTGCGTGTTGAAGGGGTGCTCTGGGTGGCACCGTGAGTCTTACTGGTGACATTTCCACCCTTCATTAACTTTCACCGTCCTCATCATGACATGGGGGTCCTGAATACCAGTGCGTGTGCTTCTGTGTAACACAGGACTGTCGGGGGAGAGATGTGCCCTCGCTTGCTCTTTCAACAAATATTTGGGTGCCAGCTGTCCCTGCCCCTGTTCTGCAAGACATAGCAGGAGAAGCCTGCACAGGGGGAGCTACTGAGGGAGCTGAGAAGGCGAGAAGTGATCTTGTATTCATTTATTTAATTACAATTGATTATTAGTTTGCTTTAAGTAATTTCTTATTTAATCATTGTTAGACATTATTTAAATCACACAAGGCAGCATCGTGTGGGTGACAAATGCATGTGATTCTGATTCTAAGGCTGGGGAAGCTCAGAGAATTGTATGAAGGGCATTGTAGAAGCTGGGATTTGAGTTGACAAAAAGTAACAACCCTTTGCCGGTACGTGGTGCTTGTATTTGTTTAGCTTCAATTTTGATTGAGATGTAATTGTCATGCTATAAAATTCACCATATAGTTTTTAGTGTATTCACAAGGTTGCCTGACCATTACCATTAATCTCCCAACATTTTTGTCATCCTGAGAGAAACCTGTACCCATGACTGGTCACTCCCCATTCCTTTGTCCCAGCGCCTGGCAACCACTAATCTGCTTTCTGTATCTTTTTTTTCTTTTTTTTTTGGTACTGGAGATTGAACTCAGGGGCACTCGACCACTGAGCACATCCCCAGCCCTATTTTGTGTTTTATGTAGAGACAGGGTCTCACTGAGTTGCTTAGCGCCTTGCCCTTGCTGAGGCTGTGCTTTCTGTCTCTATGGATCTGCCTGTTCTGGACATTTCATGGAAATGGAATGATACAGCCTGTAGCCTTTTGTGTCTGGCTTCTTTCACTTAGCACAGTGTTTCCAAGGTTCATCCATGATATGGTGGGATCAGCATCACATTCCTTTTTCTTACCACATAACATTCCACTGTATGAAGAATGTACCACATTTTGTTTATCCATTCATCAGGTAATGCTTATTTGGGTGTTTCCACTCAGAACTATTATGTGAAATGCTGCTGCGAACATTTGTGTACAAGTTTCCATGTCAACATCTGTTTTCAGTTCTCTTGGGCACACCCAAGAGAATGCATCACATGACCAGGAGCCACATACAGGATGATGGACCTGGGTAGCCAGGTGTGTAGTAGACCATGTCATCCAGGTCTGTGTAAGTGCACCTCTATGATGTTCACACCATAAGGAAATTGCCCAGCAACGCACTTTTCAGAACAAAGCCCTGTCTTTAGGCGATGTATGACTCTATCTCGTGGTGGCATTGCTGAGTCACATAGTAATTTTATGTTGAATCGTTTGAGGAACTCCCGACCGTTTCTATGGCTGATGTGCTATTTTACATCCCTACTAGCAATTTCTGACTGCTGTGTGCAGTGTGTGATTTTTTTAAAAAAGTCCTTTTCACACCCATGACTACTTTTAATCCTCATAATAGCCTGAAAAAACTTATGTGCATTTCTTACAGATACAGAGATTGTATAGATGAGGATTCTTCCAGTTGCAAGTGACAGAAACTCAACACAAATCAACTGAAACAGAAAAGGGAGCATAACAACTTATGTGACTTGGAAGTACAAAGGTGATCTAGCTGCAGGCATGGCTGGATCAAGAGTCTCAAATGAATGTTACTGATGCCTCCCTAATTTCTTAGTTTTGCTTTACCCTGTTCTTTCCTGCATCAGACGGTGTTTCTCTGCCTGTCTAGAAAGATAACAGACAGCAGTCACAAGCTTATACTTTCTAGACTTTAAAAGGAAAGAAGTGACCTGCCTTCCTCAATCCAGCAGAGAAGTCCAGGGCTTTGGCTCATGCCTCCCGCCCCGCTGGACAAATCACAGTGTCTGGAGGTTATAGAATTATAACTGGGCCAGTCTGGGACACACACTCATCCCTGAGGGGCTGGGAGGAGAAGGGCATTATGACTGACAGCCCCACCAAGACCACATATTATAGGAGAGGATGTTCCTAAAGAAACTAGGAAAAGCGGGGATGGCAAAGCACACTAGAAAGACAAACCCGTAATTCCTAAGTCCACTTCAAAGATCTAAGCTCCAAACAGCAATAGATTTCCTCAGGAGTCCACAGAACCTACAATGGCAGACTGTGATGGGAACCCATGTGTTACCGACAGCAGAGCACACCCCCAGCTGGATGGAGGAAGAGGTATACCAGACCAGGACTGCATGGGCATGGTGAGCCCAGAGGGGGGGTCCTGTGGTGGCTCCTGTGGCTCACAGCTTGCAGTCTGAACACCTCCTCTGGTGGGATCCTGGCTTCTCTGGGAAAGGAGGGTGAGGGAGATGCCATGTCCTCTGAAGAACCCAGCAGTGGGTGGGGAACTGATAACAGAGGCCTGGGTTCTGCTAGGACCAGTGCATCTTCTTCCAGCAGAATACTTGGGGTGGCCTGGTCTGCATTCATTTTTGGAGAGATGATTCTTGCTTTCTACGCTTTCTCTGTATTTGCAGAACTCTATGACTTGGATGGCCTGGGTCTAAGGGATTTCCCAGGTTGCTGGACTTCCAGTGCCAAAACTGGAACAGTCTCTGGTAAACTGGGATGGATTGGTCTTCTTTATTTTGAACCCTCTTCCTTACTTTCTCCAGCACTTGCTCTTTCTTTACTCCACATGTGTCTTTCTGTCTCCTACCATCTGGTTATTTCACTCTACCCTCTTTTCTCTGCTCTTGGGTGCCTCCAAATGCAGCCACTTTCCATATCAACATGGTGGTGCTTCACCTCAAAGCTCTCTCTGGTTGCCACGCTCCTTTCTGTGAACACAGATCCCCTCATGGATCTGACCTTTTCCCTGTACCATCGGTGGATCTGTGCTTAGGAAATGCAAACTCTTTTTTTTTTCTTCTTAAAGATAAACTTAAGCAAACTTCCAGTTGCTGGGAAGGCACATCTTATGCCAAACAATGATACAACAAATTCCAAAGCCAAAAAGAAAAAAGAAATAGGAAAGAAAGCCACCAGATCACTTTTGCTATCTGCAGTTTGAGTGTTGTATGCTGCTGTTCTGGACCAATGATGTGATGGACGGTGACGGCACTTTATCACGCAACAGCAGGCTGAGAGGCCGTCCCTTGTTTTCTATTTGCACACCACGTCTCATCCCTACCAACAAAGTGAAGAGCTTAACTCTGAGCAAATGTGTTTACCCCAGCAGCGTGTCACCACAGCCACTTCCCTCTTGAAGGCACGGGGGTGCTGCTGTTCTTCCTCATCCTGTGCCTGAGCCCCAATCTTAATTCCATTGCTGAGGGTCGGCGAGTGGTATTTCTATTGGGACCAACCCTGTGCATAACTTAAACTGAATCCAGGAAGTTATTTTGTGATCTGCATTTCTGAAGCCACAAGTATGTCCAGCATTTGCAGTAAAGATATCAAAGGAAAGAAGTAAGACCTTCGCACAGGCAGACACGCAGGACGGAGAGGGAAACATCCCTTTGAAGAAGAACTATGGCAAAGGATATGGGAGAATGCAAATTGAAAAGTATGAAGGTGTCAGTCAGTACCCTAGAGAAGCCATTTCTGATGGGGCTTAGGTCGGCTGAACCCTGGACATCAGATCAGACTGGAGCAGAAACAAACATCAGAAGCAAACACCACAGCGATGACAAGTGTGAAGAAGAGCTAGCTGCCTTCACCTGAGCACTTGTCATGGGCTAAATGTGACTCTGCATCATCTCCTTCAGTCCTTGGCCACCTGGGGGTTCTTCGAGACTTCCATCCTGGCCAAGGGCTGGGCTGAGATGTCAGAGAGAAGCCATGAAAATTAGGGTCTGAGCTGAGCACGGTGGCACATGCCTGTAATCCCAGCACTTAGGGAGGCTGAGACAGGAGAATCATGAGTTCAAAGCCAGCCTCAGCAATGGTGAGGTGCTAAGCAACTCAGTGAGACCCTGTCTCTACATGAAACACAAAATAGGGCTGGGGATGTGGCTCAGTGGTTGAGTGCCCCTGAGTTCAATCCCCGGTACTAAAAAAAAGAAAAAGAAAAAGATAGGGTCTGGCTGCTCAGTGCTCGGGGGTGAAGACAGACTTACTGAGGATTCTCAGGAAGCAGAGTCATGATATTGAAGAGACGTGGGGTGGAATAGGAATTCTCATGGTGCATAAGGTTCAGGGCCAAGGGATGCGGAGCCCAGCTATTCTATAAATGTACTTGCTGAGCACCATGCTGGGAGGCAGTGACAAGCCAGATGTGGTTCTTGGCTCCTCTCAAAGCTCCACTCTAGGAGAGGATGCAGACATGTAAAATAAAAATCCAAACAACGGCTCCCGTAGACTGGCTGCTTACTGAGCTGGACACTTCCCTTATATCATTTCCTTTCATCCTCGTTGCAATCATCCAAAGCAGTACGACCTCTACCTACCTTATGCCGATGGAGAACTTGAGGCTCACAGCAGTAAGGTCTCGGGACTTATAAAAGGCAGACCCAGGATTTGAACTTGGTCTTGCCTAACTCCAAATTCTGAGCTCCTAACCACTTGATATCATGGACTGGAGGACATTTTTGGAGGGCAGGTGGGGCTGTGCTGAGGGTTATAAGGGAAGAAGGAACAGAGTCCTAGGGGAGCATGGAGGAGAGTCAGAGAAAGAGGTCCGTCTGAGCAGGCCTTGCAAGTTGGAGTTGTTCAGAGGGGAAGCAGGTGTTCCAAGAAGAGGAAACTGCAGATGGACCAGGGTCTGCAAAGGAGCAAAAGTTCAAGCTGAGCCAGGGATGGAGAGCAGTTGGAGGTGAGCAACCTGTAGGAACAGAGTGAACCCGAGTTTTAGGGCCCTGTCCCTGTGAAGGCGCGTTCCCTCTGCTGTATTTGGGGAGAGTGTTGCCGACTCCTGAGTTAGCCCTTAGCAAGCTAGTTCTTTGGTTGGAGCCCAATCAGCTTCTCCAGCAGAAAAAGAGGACAGTACAGATCTCCCCGCATCTGTGGACGTTCAGTAGGTGTGATGGGCACACCCATGATCATCTGGGTACACACTCGCTCTTTAGATCCAGCACAATCCAAAGTGTTAGAGAAGCATTTCCCTAAGGAGGCCTCAAATGATCAGGCCACCCCGGGCGTCCTGACAATAGTGTCCTCTGATTTCTCAGAGGCGCGCTGGCTCCTTCCAGTTCTCTCTCCCACTTCAGGTGACGCTGTAGGGTTTTACGTCATTGTGGCAGTGTCTGAAATGCTAGCAATGGAGGCCCTAAAGGACACCCTTTAGCTGTACAAAGCCTCACAAATAAAGCTTTTACATTTTTATCCTTTTCTTTACTTTGAGGCAGATCAAATTCCAAGGAGGCAAGGCCTAAGTTTTTAGGAGGAGGGGTAATGAAGTGTGGCAGATAATTCTGGGTCAAATTATGGGGGACTTTTACTTCCATAGTGAGGAGGATGGCCTTCATTTGATAGGTAATGAGAAACTTTGAAGGTTTTTGACTGAGTTGGGAGAAGAGGGGCAGTCCAAGCTCTGATGAGTCAGGAGGACAAAACTGTGGCTTCCGTTCAGGAAGGCTCTGGGGATGACATGCCACCACCTCATGGATCATCTTCAGACACCCTCTCAGTCCCCCAGGACATTGTGTGCTTCTATCTACATTGCTTGAGCTTCTACAGAGATGCTATCTTTCTCCCACCTGGGCTCCGCAGGTGCTGTTCCCTTTGTTCCCATAAGGCCCTGCACCCCCAGTCTTGCCACTAGCTTAGTCAAGTCTGTGCCATGCCTGTCCTTCAAGGTCCTGGATAATGGGAATTTCTCCTACCTTCCTTAATTTATTTCCTACCTCGCTCTGAACTAAACCCCATATTCTCACCTGGCTCATACCTGGCACCTCCAGAACATGAAGAGCAGGACCTGTTGACCCATCACTGTTACAGCACCGACCACAGACTAGGCACCATGCCGCCTGCTCAGCATAACCTTATTCAACCCCTGGCCATTCAGTGGTCCTTTCTATTCCCACTGGATGGATGGCGTTGCAGTTACTGTCAGTACTCCAGGATATTTCCCTGGCATGCCCCAGGCCTGTGGATGCCAGCTACTGTGGCCTCCAGCTACAAGCTGGAGGTGTTCTCGGCCCCTGATGCCCTGTCAGCAGGCTGTCAGTGCTGGGAAATTGATGAGGCAGTCCTCAGCCAATGAATGAGGGGAGCTGGTAGGGGAGAACCCGCCAGCTTTGAGTGACTGAGGTATGTTCTGCATGGTCTCCTGGGATGCCCCTGTAACCCCCAGCTGTGTCTCCACCCTGACTTGTCAGCCTTTTTCGTCTTAATCCCTCGTTCCCTTGACAGTGCCTCCTGGGATCACTTCTCCTGCAAAACTGCTGACACTTAAATCCTTGTGTCTACTTCCAGGGAAACTAAGCCCAAGGCAAGTTTCACCGCTACAAAGTGGCCGTAGGGATTTGACCCCAATGATATGGGTGCAGCACTGACAGAGCCTCTGTACTTCTCTAATACCACTGCCTCCACACTGGCTCACACCTGTGCCAGCACCTGGAATGTCTGAGGATGCTGGAAATTCTGCCGTTTGAGATTGGGTTCACGCTCTGAAAAAGAAAATTCCCCTTGAGGAGCAGATTAACCAATGCAACTGATATCAGCCATTGAATGATAGGGTGAACTTGCTTATACATCCTTTTCTTCCCCAAGGTTTCTGAACAGAGTAGGAATTTACCTAGGGAAGAAGAAGGGATATAAGCTTTCAGGGAATGTGGGGCAGGAGCACCAGGCCTCATGTAGTTGGAGGGCCCAGAAGGAGAAAGCTGACACTCAGAACCAGCTGAGAGGGGTATGAAAATTCGTGGGCCCTGTTTCTGTTAGCTGAGATCTGTCCTCAGCCTGGAAGGACTTGCAGAAATTTCTGAACATCCCTAATTGCATAACTGATCTTGGGAGTGGAGGAGAAGTGAGGAGAGCATGGCCCAAGATAGACCATAAAAAATCTTTCGTGACAACAGGAGCAGTAAGGAAACCTACTATCTAATCTCTGCCTCCAGCCAATCTCGCTAAACCCAGTGGCCAGAATAGAAAAAGAGTTGTACCTACCTCTACCGGCCCTTCTACCACAGGGTCTAGGACCTGGCATTGTCCCTGTGAACAAATTCCTGCCAGGCTGGGGCAGCCACCAGTGCACGCCTGCTTGGAGGTGGCTTGTTCTCACTGGTTTCTGGCTCTCCTAGGAGGTTAGCCCAGGCTGCCCCAGCTGCTGCTGCTCATCCCCAAGCATGGCCTGAAATAAACATCTCCCAAGTGATCTGCAGCTGGGAGCAGCAGCCAAGTGGTGGTGGTGGTGGGGAGGGAGGCATGGTAAGTGGGGGTGTTTTAATTGATGTTTGGGTAACAAATGCTTCTGTGAGCATTTTTTCTCTGCTGAATGTTAGTGAGAAAAAGATGGGTTTAAGTGTTGGGCCTAAGGCCTCTTGAGAATGTCCTCCTCTGTGACGATCAAAAATCAAGCGTTGTTAGGAAGATTATTACAAAGGAAATGGAGATAGCTTTGTCTTTGCCTCACAACAGACTCTGCAAATGGCTGGTGGCCCCTGAAGTTGCTCTGGAACTGTGAAGGTAGGGAGTTCAGTGGTTAAATGTGAGCTCTGGGGTCAGAGAGGCCTGGGCTAAATTCCTAGCCTGACCCCACAACAGCTGGATGACTTGCCACTTACAAACATTTTGCCACCACCTATGAAATGAGAATGATAAGGCAGCAGACTCTTATGGAGCACTTACCCAGACTCTGTCCTCAGCATTTGACATTTATTTATTTTGAATGATCACAACTCTATGAAGTTCATGCCGTCGCTACTCCCATTTTACAGATGAGAAAACCAAGGTTCAAAAGGGACCAACTCTTGCTCAAAGACTCTCAGCTGTGCACAGTGGAGCCTGGAGATGGCCTCAGGCAATCTGGCTGCAGCGCCCTCTGCCACAGGGTTGCTGTGAGCAGTAGATGAACTACAGCTTGTCAAGGGCTTGCCCGGGTGCCTGCCACATGGCAAGCGCTCAGTAAATGTTAGCTTTTATTATTAACAACATACGCCACAGCGTTTAACAGACTAGTCAAGCCACCCACATCATTTGAGATTCTTAACAACTCCTGACATTTGTTTAGCTGTGTATATAATTCAAAGGGCTTTCCCAATTAATGTCTCCTGTCTCTCCCTGAAGCCCTGTGAAGACAGTGGGGCAGCTTCAAATGTCACCAGAAGGTAGGTGACTTGCGTAAGGTCCCACAGTAGCTCTCTGGTCATTTGATCCTTCAGCAGGTCTGCACTGACATCCCAGACACAGAATTATACACCGTGGGGGCCAAAAAATGGGTTGAGGGAACATCAGTGTGTGACCTGTTAGTATGTTTAACACAGAACCTATTTACACAAGCATTTTGATACTCAACTGCATAAACTATGATACAACAATTCACTAATTATTTGTACTTTACCTTTTTGTAACAGGAAATCTGAAGGGATTGCAAAAAGCAGATGCCACAAACTCATACAATCATCTAAAAATGAAAAAAAAAACAAAAACAGAAGACCAAGCATAAACTAATAGAACCTGACATTTGAACAACAGTTTCCAGTTTTTAAACAAGTGTGTTCTCTTTTTAACCTCATGATGATCCTCTTTTGGACATAATTGTGATATAAAATTAGAGTTTAGGAGAGCTAATGGAATAATATGACTATGCCCAAACTCCTGCCCTTATTGAGTTTTGCCTGAGTGCTTTTTTTAGTTACTAAGAGAGTAATGTGAATAACTCAAAGTATGTTTCAACTCTGGATCTAGAAGGATTTAGAATGCTGGTTCCCCTCTCCCCCTTTTTATTTTTATTTTTTATTTATTTATTTATTTATTTTATTTATTTTATTTTATTTTATTTAAATACATTTCAAGTCATAGTACATAACCAGATCTCTGTTTTTCCATTTCTCTGATTGCAAACCAAATGAAGTCACACCATTAGAGTCATCATAGATGTGCCAGGGGTAGTAAAGACCATCTCAAATAACCATCATTACTATGCCCATTTCCCTTTCCTTCCTCCCCCCTCCCCCAACCAT
>CM053401.1:100736433-100761797 GCA_028644305.1 Xerus rutilus
CAATTGTGAATTGTGCTGCTATAAACATTGAGGTGACTGCTGTATTGTAGTGTGCTGTTTTTAAATTTTTAGCTTCTCCCCCTTTTTAAAGCTCCACATTTGAACCTCTCCTAGACTCTGCCTCATATATCTATGGTGGTTAATTTTAAGTATCAACTTGACTGAAGTGAGGAATGGCCAGATAGCTGGTAAAGCATTATTTCTGGGAGGAATGCTTGGTTTTGAATCTCAGCCTTGAAACTTAGTAATTCTGTGACTTTGGCCAAGTTATTGAAGTTCTTGGTGTTTCAGGGTTCTCACCTAGTAAGTGAGAGTACCTTCCTCATGTGACTATTGTGAAGATTAGATGAGCTAACGTCAAGTGTTTGGAAAAGCGCCTGCACATAGTTACTAAATGATGTTTGCTTATGTGAAATAAAAACAAAGATTATCTTTCACAAAGATTGTAGAATTGTTTCTCTCCTTAGAGTTCTATATGTTTTTGCTTTATAGATTTTGAGGCTAAGTTGTTAGGTACATATAAATTTAGAATTGTCATATCTTCTTAGTGACTAGAAACTTTTATTATCTTTAGTAATGCTTTATGCCTTAAAATCTACTTTATCTCATATTAACATAGTTTCACTGGCTTTCTTTTGGTTAGTGTTTACCTGGGTTCTCATTTTCCATTTTTTTTCATTCAACCTTCTTCTATCCTTGTGACTTATTCATATAACTAGTATACAGCTGTTTTAAAACCCAATCTGTTAATCTTCATTTTCATTGGATACTTGGACCATTTACATTTCATTTAATTGCCTCTATACTTGAGTTTAATTCTACGGTCTTATAAATATTTTCTATTTGTCCTACCTGATTTATGTGCCTTTTTCTCTTTTTCCTTGTTTCTTTTGGATAGATTATTTGTAATTATCTTATTTTCCCTCTGTTAGGTTGGAGGCAATAAACTCATTTGCTATTCCTTAACAATATCCTAGACATTCATCTTTGATTTGTGAAGCTCTAATATTATGTGTTTTTATCCTCCTCTTAGAAAACACAACTCAAAACATTTGTATTACATTTGCTACCCTCTGATTCACACACAATGTTTTTATCTATTCTCTCTATATTTTAAACATTTAGAGACTTTTGCAGCCAGTCAATATTTAGATTTATTCACAAATTTGCCGTTTTTACTGTTTTTCCTGCAGCTTTGACTTACTATATGGGGTCATTTTCTTTCTGCCCAAAGAATTCCCTTTAGGACTGCATTTTATGGTGTCAAATTCTCTTAATTCTTGTGTGTATAAAATGTCATTATTTCACTTTTATTCCTCAAGGATGTTTTCTCTGGGCATGGAATTCTAGCTGGCATTATTTTTTTTTTCTCTTAGCACCTTGAAATACTCATTCCATTGTCTTCTGATTCTTGTTTCTCTGGAGAAGGTAGTTGTCCCTTTGATCACTGCTTTTTTGAGCGTGTCTTTTCTTCCTAGACCTGCCTTTAAGATTTTTCTTTACTATGTTGTAGATTTATTCTTATTTGTTCTGCTGTAATTCATTTGACTTCATTTACTTTTGGATTCAAGTCTTTTGTCAGTTTTGGAAAATTTTCAGTCACTCCGTCTTCAAACACTACCTCCATCCATTTTCTCTCCTCTATGTAGCAATGGGGTTCCAGTTAAGTATCTATTAGGATTTCTAACTGAACCTACCCTGTCTCTTACTCTCTGTTTGCATTTCTCAGATTTTCCTTCCTATGTTCCATTCTGGATATTTTGTGCTTTCTTTCAATTTATTAAGTCAGTGAAGCCAAATCCCCTTTTTCATGTTCTTAATTTTGGCTACTTAATTTTTGAGTTTGAGAATTTATATTTGGTTCTTTATAGTTCTATGTTAAAATTTTAATTCTTATGTTTTTTATCTCCTCCAACATAGTAAACATCATTATTTTCAAGTTTGGATCAATAAACTTAGAACCATTCCATTCTGTTTCTATGGTATTGTTTCTTCTAGTGCTCAAAAATGTCTCCTCCTGTGACTAGTTGTCTTTATGCCTAGGTCATTGTAATTGAGAATGGTTTGTGAAAATAGAGAACATGAATTTTATTCCACAGAGTGGATTATTTGCTTTTGCTAGATTCCTGAGACCATTTGCCTTAACCATAATGTTAATCATTAAAATAACCTTGATACTTTAATAATGTTTTTGGAGTTAAGATTCTCTTGGGTACCCAGATGTCTGGAAGGTGGGCTAGCGTCCTTGTGAGGGCTGGTTTATTGACCGGTCATGCTCAGTCTTGGGGCATAGCCCTTCAGGATTTGAAGAGTTAGGGATTTATGTGATTGCCAGTTTGGTACACCTTGAACTACAACTTTTGCTCCATCCACAAATATTGCAAAAAAATGTTTCCTGGTCTTTAATCTGCATTTTCTAGGTTTGCAATGCCTTCAGAGTAAAAACAGCCTCAAATGCCTGGCTCACCTCTTTGGGCTTCCTTTCTCTTTCAGATCTCAGCCCAGTGATTTTTTTTTTTTTTTTTTTTACTACCTTGATAGCTTTCCCATACTTCCAAGCTGACTTTTGTAAAACATTTTGCCCAGTTTTTCCAATCACCTTAGAGGCAGAATTTGTCTAGATTACCAAAGCTGCCAAATTTGGAAATGTAATCCAAAATATGACACTGGCATTTTCTTGCTATGGCTTTTAATAATATCTTATAAAACTGAGCGAGAATCTTGTAGAATTTCCAATTTAAAATGACCTACTGCTGGGGTAGTGATTTCATCTAGTTGTATGTGAATAACTCAAGGACTAAGATATTGATTTATTCATTTCTCCAACAAATATTTATTGGGCGTGTGCTGTGTCCCAGGCACCAGTCTTGGCGAAGCAGGGAACCCTCCTTTTTCTCAGAAAGTTTAAAGTCTAGAAAGAGAGAGGGACCCCTCCCTGCTTAAAAAAAAAAGCTACACTCAAATATGATGAGAGATGGAAGGGAAAACTGAGGACAATCGATTGCAATAGGAAGAGAATGCAGGTGCCAAGTACTATATCCGTCATGATGCTGTGTCTGCAAGCACCAGAAAACTGAACCAAATGGTCTTAAATAATGAGTGAATGCATTATCCCTCGCAGAATGGGAAGTCCAGAGCTGGAGGAACCTCCAACAGAGGTCATCATGACTTTAGCTCCTCTCCTGCCTCTGCCTTCTTACTGTCCTCGGGCTGGTCCAAGATGGCAGCTGAAATCCCATTGATGCCATTCAGCCTAGCCACAGCAACACCCAGAGGGAAAAGAGGAAGGCTTCCCAGAAATCCCCGAGCACACTTTCTTCACTGTTCCCTGGTCATGCGCACTCCTGTGGCAATCGCTGGCAAATGGAACATGATGGGCTCAGATTGGTTGCGGTCTGCTCCTGGCTAGGGATGGGACCCTATTTCTTTGAGTCGTCTGTGGGAGATTTTGGGATTCTGTTAGGAAGGAAGAAGGAAGGAGCACAACGATTGTCAGACAGGCAGCTAGCAGTGCCCATCTCAGAGAGCTGATGCCAGAGGTGAGATGCCACCAAGGACCAGCCACCTGTTCTACAATTCCCCTAGTCTTTTATGTATGCATTCTAGCATGTTCTTCACCATAACCCCATAAAGCAAAATAAGCTAGGATTATGGAATGTTTATATAGGGTAACTCATTTAGACCTTATGAGAGCCCAGTGAGGCAGATCCTATTACTGCCCTCGTTTCATAATGACAAACCTGAGTCATAGAGTCTTAAGGAGTTTATCCAAGGTTATATGGTGGATGGAGCCTGGATTTAAGCCCAAGTTGTCTGGCTCCAAAATTAATGATTTTATCCTCTTTGATAAACTGTCTATAGCAAGGTCGATGGAGACTATTAGCCTGATTTTTCAGATGAGGAAACTGAAGTTCAAAAATGTGAAGTTCACTTACCTGCCTATTCACCCAGGAAATCTTCCCTTTAGTACTCCAGATGCTATGCTCGACTCCAGGAATGATTTGTTAACAAGATCCTGATGCTGGCCTTATGGGGCCATAGACTAATAGAATTATGGAATGATTACTTCGAGCAGTTTGGCACAAAAGTAGAGGTGGGCTCTGGCATCTGATGCTTGGGGTTAAGTCTCAGCCTCACGGCTCACTAGCTAAGTGACCTTGGGCAAGTTCTGTTCTGAGCCCTTCCTCTTGGTCCCACTATTGGGATTATGGGGATAGCTGAGCATGGGACACCATACTGGGCAGAGGAGAGCCCCAGCAGTTGATAAGTCACATGCTCACAGCCTGGAGGAGGACACTTCCACCACCTGGCCACACAGGTGGCACTCAAAAGAGTGAATGAGCCAGGCCTTGGGAGAAGGCTTTGTAACATCAGGAGTGAGGGGTGCTGCAAAGAAGCCCATTGGAGAATCTTCGGTTCCCTCCCCCAGGACAGTTCAGGCTGATGTTCTGTCCCACACTAATAGGAAATTTGTCACTGAAATTCCTGATAACTGGCAGACTTTGAATAAAACAAGACTTTCCCTGAGCACAGGGAGACTCTGGGTCTTGAACTGCAGCTGCTACTGGCTGGTAGCTCCAAGCAGCCCCTTCCTCACACTAGGTCTCAGCTTCTTCCCTTGTAGGATGAGGGAGGGGTTCAGGATCTGGGAGGCTCTTTCTGGGTCTATCTGAGGATGCTTTTATAAACACTGTGTCTTCTGAGATCTTTGCTCCATGGAGCCCCAGCTGTTCCTTGAATGGACCCCCACTCTCCTCCTTCCCTCCCCATAAAACTGCTCCACACGTCAACACATCCTTCTATTCTACACGACACACTCCTCCGGGCAGGGACCAGCTTTCTCAGATAATTGCTTCCAAGAGAAAAGGAAATGACACAACAGCAACAAAAACACAAAACCCAGCAGAGAGAAAAGGCCAGTGCCTGTCTCCTTGTGCCTGAAATTTGGCACATTTGGTCGGCCTGACTTTTTCCTAAATAGGATTCATCTTTCAAATGAGACCATGCCATAGCCTGGAGCTCCATTTTTTTCAATGCCAGGCTGGCAGCTCTATGGCATTTCAGAAAGAAGAGTCAACTCTGCAGTTTTCTCCAAATCTGCATGTTGCCCAAGGATCTGGGAGGGTGTTTCCCAAGCAGGAGTAGAAAATCCAGCAGGACACAGCACTTCTCGTGCTGGCCCCAGCACGGCCCTGTGGGTAGGCAACAGGCAGGCCGCAGGGCTGGCAGCTGGGGACAGAGAAAGACACAGGGAATTTGCTTCCTCTTCCAACTGGGTGTGTGGAAAGAGCAAAGGAGAACTTGACCCTGACCTCTCTTGCTCCTCTGTGTCTGGAGTCTGGCTGAGGTCAAAGTGTCATGGGGGTGGTGATGTGGGGTTTTCCTCTGGTCTCTGCTCTCTTTTCTCTAGGGGGAAAAATTAGGCTCTTTTCATCAATGACAGCACCTGAGTTCTTAGGGGAAAACTGGAAAGACGTCAACTCCCCAGGACATCAAGGGCCAGGCCCTTGGAAGGTCGGGGACAGCTTCCTCACTTACCCATTGCTTCAGGGCATCAGGAGGAAAATCATGCCAGCCTGGCACTGCCACTGACAACTCAGGCCAGTTGTATGGTCTGTCTTAGATTATCCAAAAGGCAGCTTTGAGTTATAAAGCACTGTGAGTGGATCAGGATCCTGGTCTCTGGAGTCAGACAGACCTGGTTTGAATCCCAGCCCCACTTACCAGTAGTGGGCACTTACTGGAGTAAGCGAGTCAATCTCTCTTACCTTCAAGGATGGCATGAGAATTAGATGAGTTGCTGCCTGTCCCCCGTGCAGCACAGGCCTAAAGTAAGCCTTCAGTAAATCAGTGATGAGCTCTCAAAAACGATGGAGGTAATGAGCAAGTTTGACTTGCAATTCCTAAGGCAAAGATCAGAAAATAAATGCAGACAGCATTCAGGATCCAGGGTAGCTCCTCCTTCCTCAAGCCCGGTATTTCCTCCCAGGTGCCCAGTCCACTGACTGGCCATTAAGGGATAAGGGACAGACAGTTGGTGGCTGCTGCTGAGTGTGAGGTCAAGGGCTGAGAGATGCCAGCCAAAACCCAGAAGTGCTAATGGATGGTGCATAAAGGGCCAAGAGAATTTTCTACTGTGGATGGGAGTGCAGAAGAAGCTTGTGATATCCTCTAAATGTCCTTGTCCTCCCATTGGGTCATATGACATCCTCCTGAGAACCAGAAGGTGAAAGCATGCCCGGTGAGAACGGAATAAATCAATCAACCCTCACTGTGAAGTTTTTAAAAAATACCTCTTTTAGTATCCATAGAGCAGGAAAATTTAAAAAAAACAAACTAGTAACACCACAAATGTACAAGTTATGATCTGATGGACATATACAAAAGATTGAATCAAATGATTAGAAATAAACTTTCAAGCATATGTGGTGAGCACTTATGAAAGTTGACTATAAGCCAGCTAACAAAACTCATCTCAATGTTTCAAAGAACTGGTATCATACAGATTGTGTTCTCTATACACAATGCAATAAGGGGAGACATCCAGCGTGTCCTCTGGGGGATTCTTCTTCCTGCTGAGGAGGATGTAAGCCACCTGAGAAATTAAAGCCTAGAATAATTAGTAAAGAACAAAAGACAAAGACAGAATTATAGTTTCAAAAGGATGGAGGCCCTGATAGATCCTAGCCTGTGCAGGAGCTGGGCAAGACAGGAGAAAATGGCTCCCGTGGTTTATTTAAGGGGGCACATCAAAGGCAGAGGTAAGTCTTCAAGGGCGGAGTCTTGCTTAGTGTTGTCTTGCGGTCAGCAGGTTGATAGGCATCTTGGCAGGTCACACCCATCTCAGAGGGGCTGTGTGGCTATAACAGGTCAGCCCATCTCTGGTGCTGTGTGGGATCTTTGGCAGAGCCCAGGGGGAGGTTCACCTGCATCAGGTGGTCTATCCCTGTGGGAGTGCCACGGGCATTCCCAATGCCAGATCTGTCCCTTCACTGGCTGCGATGCCGAGAGTCCACATACAGCCCACGGATGGCTCTCTACAATGCAATGTCATCAATAAATAGCAAAAAGATCATAAAAAGACCGAATGTCAAAAACATTTTAAATATCCAACATTTCTTGTTAATTGGCTTGATTTAATCCTAAAATGTATACATGTACCAAATTATCATGTCATATGCTGTAAATATTTACAATTTGTATTTCTTAATTATATCTTAATAAAATTGGGGGGAATCTGATGCTATTAAACAGTTTATTGGTCAACAAGGAAGTCAAAATGGAAATTAAAGGTCTTTTAACTGAACAATGTTGAAACTGTTATGTATGAAAACTTCTAGAAAACGTTTCCTACCAAGTTATTTACAATTTACGGCTTTAAATTATACCCCTAGAAAGGAAGAAAGACTCAAATTTCACAGACCAAGTGTCTTAACATAGATATTTTAGAAACCTAGCCAAACAACTCCAGAAAAAGTAGAGAAGGAATAAAGATAAAAGCAGACAGTAATCTAATAGAAAAGTTCTGATGAAGACAGTTTTTCCCCTTCCAAGGCACACACGACACTCTCTTCACTGCGGCACGCTTCTTCACTTCTGGGTACCAGAATGTCTGTGGACTCCCCACACTCCAAGAAATTCTCCAGTGGACACTGAAAGGCATCCTACAACTTTACTCAGTTCTAACACTATCTACCTGGAGAGAGCAACCGTTCCACAGGTTGAGGGCTCCGTCCTGGGAGACTGCCCCCTACCTCAGATGCATTGCGACCAGTAGGTTGTCCTCTATACTTCTGACAAACTGTAAATCAGGGGTTCCCACAATCCCTTTCCTTAGCTCTGCTTAATTTGCTACAGTGGCTCATGGAACCCAGGAAAACACTACTAACAATCACCCATTTTAAACTTTTAATTAAAAAATTTCTTGACCCTTTTTTAAAAACTGATTCTCAAATTTTAATTTTACATCATTTACTTGGTTTCCCCAATTGGGTTCCATTTTGCAATTACCCATTTATTATAAAAGATATTACAAAGGATGTAGGTGGCCTGGCTAATGATATTTAACATGACACTCTCCTGATTCTGGCAGCAGCCACATAGCACAGCTCCCAGTTACCACGTGTTTGTGAGGGTAAGTAGCTAATACTCCACAGTACTATGTTGCTAAGCTAGGAGGCTTGTTAGGTTAGGGCATTTACAGCTTGTGATGGATTTATCAGAATGTAACCCCATTGTAAGTTGAGGAGCATTTGTACTTGATATTTGCCAAGAGTTAATCTTAAGTGTCCTTAACACAAACACACTCAGAACAACTGTAACTGGTGGATATATTTATAATATTTGAAGCTCTAAATAAAGGACAAAATAAATATGTTCAAGGATTGAAAGATTCATGATAAAAAAGTCAGTTCCTGGGGCTGGGGTTATGGCTCAGTGGTAGAGCGCTCGCCTAGCACATGTGAGGCACCGGGTTCGATCCTCAGTACCACATAAAGATAAATAAATAAAAGTATCGTGTCCATCTACAACTAAAAAAAAATTTCTAAAAAGGTCAATTCCTGTAAATTTAAGGTAATTACAACCAAAATCTGTGTGTGTGTGTGTGTGTGTGTGTGTGTGTGTGTGTGTGTGGTGTGTGAACATAGACAAGTTGCTTCTGAAATTCATATGGAAGGGCAAAACATCAAAAATATTTTAAACAATATTTTAAAAAAATTAAGCTGAAGGACTTTCACTAGCAAGTAACAAGAAGTATGGTAAAGCAATAGTAGTTAAAAGTGTGGCACAGACACAAACAGACTAATGGGACAGTTTAGAGAGTCCATTAAGAGATCCACACATGACAATCGTGGTGGTGCACGCCTGTAATCCCAGCACTTAGGGAGGCTGAGACAGGAGAATCGCGAGTTCAAAGCCAGCCTCAGCAACGGCGAGGCGCTAAGCAACTCAGTGAGACCCTGTCTCTACATAAAACACAAAATGGGGCTGGGGATGTGGCTCAGTGGTGAGTACCCCGAGTTCAATCCTCAGTACCAAAAAAAAAAAAGAGATCCACACATGTACAACCACAACAACGGGAAGTTATACCCCATGTAGGTACCACATGTCAAAATACACTCTACTGTCACATATAACTAAAAAGAACAAATAAAAAAAGAGATCTAACATATTTTCTCACCTGATTTATGATCAGGCAAGATTATAGTGTAGTTTGGGAATGGATTGTCACTTCAATAATTGGTACTGAGTTGACTGCCCACATGTTTATAAAAATGTATTTGTTTCACTACTTCCAACATAGGCAAAAAACAAATCCAGAGAAATTGCAGATCTAAATATAAATGGCAAAACAATTTTTTAATGAGAGTAAAATATTAGAGAATGCGTTCATGATCTTGGAGTAGGCCATGACTTCTCAAACAGAACATAAATAGCACTAACCATAAGAGAAAAAATGATAAGTAAAACCATGTTAAAACTAGAACTTCTATTCATCAGAATGCACTATCAGCAGAGTGAAAATGAAACACAAAGTGGCTTTTCCATGAAGGACTCATATCCTTATAAAAACGCTTACAAATCAGTAAGAGACCCTCAAACATCTTAATTAACAAATGAGTAAAATAGTTAATGAACAGATACTTAAAAAAAATACCAGCATGTCCAATCCAGGTTTAGTGGCACACACCTGTAATCCCAGCAATTCAAGAGGGTGAGGCAGGAGGATTGCAAATTTGAGGCCAGCCTCAGAAACTTAGAGAGGCCTGAAGCACCTTAGTGAGACCTTGTCTTAAAAAAAAAAAAAAAAAAAGGAGGCCTGGGGATGTGGATGTGGTTGGGTTCAATTTCCAGTACAAAAAAAAAAAAACTAAATCACCCATCACCAATTAATAAAAAGTGCTCAACTTCATTAGTCATCACTGAAATGGCAAATCAAAATCACAATGAGAATAAATTAGGATCCTTATCTCACACATACACAAAAATTAACTCAAAATGTAACATGGGCCTAAATGTAAGAACTAAAACTATTTAAAATTATTTCTTGGAAGGAAACATGGGCATACATTTTTAGGACCTTGGGTCAAGCAAGTACTTCTTAGATACGATACCAAAAGCACAGATGATAAAACAGAATATTGATAGGTTGGACTTCATAAAAATTTAAAACTTTGTGCTTCAAAGGGCACCATCAAGAGAGCAAAAGACAATTCACAGAACTGTATAAAATTTTGCCAATTATAAATTTATACAGGGCTTGTCCCAGAATGTATAAAAATGATCTCTACAACAATAGTAAGACAAATAGCCAGATCTTAAAAAAACGGGCAAAAGATTTGAATAGCATTCTTCCAAAGAAGATTTACAAATAATAAGCACAAGAGAAAAGCTGTTCAACATTGCTAGTCATTAGGAAAATGCAAATCAAAATCACAAGTACTTTTTCACACTCATCAGAATAATAAGAAAGATAGGTAATAATAAATATTGACAAGAATGTGGAGAAATTGGGATTCTCGTACATCGCTGGCAGAAATGTAAAATGAAATGGTCCAGGCTCTGTGCAAAAAGAGTTTGGCAATTCCTTATGGAATTACCACATCATCTGGCAGTACTACTCCCAGATAGCTCTCCAAGAGAAATGAAAACCTCTGTCCATACAAAAACTTGTTCCTGAATGATCATACAAGAGTTATTTCTTACAGTTGAAAACATGGGGAAAACACAAATATCCATCAATCCATGAATGAATAAATTAAACACAGCATATGGATACAATGGAATATAATTTGGCAAAAAAAGGGGACAATGTGCTGATATATACTACATTATGCTAAGTGAAAGAAGCTAGTCATAAAGGAACACATATTTTATGATATATTTTATAAGAATATGTCCAAAATAGGCAAATGGATGGAGAAAGGAGGTCAGTGATGCCTGGGGCTGAGGTAGGAGAGGAAGGAGGTGAGGAAGAATGGAGAGTGGTTGCTAATAGGTAGAAGATTTCTTTTGATGGTGATGAAATGTTCTAAATTAGATTATGGAGACGGTTGTAAAACTGTAAACATACTAAAATCCATTGAATTGTATACTTTTAATGGGTAAACATTATTGTACACAGATCATGTCTCAATAAAGCTGTTTAAAACACAATGAGATACAGCTTCATCCCTGCCAGAATATTAACATCAAAAAACCAATAAGTACTTCTTGGTGGCAAAGATGGGGAGCATCTAGAACTTTCTTACCTTGCTGATGCCAATGTAAATTGGTACAAAGGCTTTGGAAACTTGTTGGGTGGTATCACCTAAAGTTGTACACATTGGGACCTGATGATATAGCAATTCCACTCCAGGGTATATCCCCCAAAGACATCTACTAAAATGTTTTTAACTAAGCTACCCATAATGACCCCAATCTAGAGACTACTAATGCTCATGAACAGGAGATTGGAAATGAATTGTGGTGTCTTCACACAATGCATTATTATATTGAGAGGAGGATGAGTGACCTACGGTTACTCGTGGAGATATGAATAAATCTCACAAGCGCGGCTGAGTGATGAGCGTACACGACAGAATTTCATTTAAATGAGGTTCAAAGCAGGTGGAATTAAACGGTACTTGCATGAGAAGTTGGGTTCTTGGCCCTGGAGGGTAGTGACTGTCAGGGTGCATGAAGGCTTTGGGGATGTTATTAATGTTCCACATCTAGAACTGGGTGCCACTGAGTGCTCTCAGTATGTGACAACTCAGTGGGTGTTTAACTTAAGATATATGTACTTTTCTAATGTACATCAATTAAAAAATTTAAATGCCAAATATAAAACAGCAAAAAATATAAAAAATCTAGGAATAAATTTAGCAGAGATGTACTAGCCCTTTATGGATAAAACTATGAAATCTTATCGAAAGACATTAAAGAAGACCTAAATAAACGGAGAGACAGACCATGATCTTGAAAAGATGATATGTCATCATGATGTCTGTTCTCCCGAAGTTGGTATGTAGATTTACAATTCCAATTAAAGTCTTAATGGTGATTTTTTTTCATATAACAAACTGATTCTTAAATTTATATGAAATCGCAAAATGATCAAGAATAGCCAAAACACTCTGATTTTAAAAAAATTAAAAACCACCAACAAACCAGGTGGTGGATTTACCATGCCAGATGTCAGGATTTATCATAACAATATGGTAATTATAGCAGGGTGCTGTTAGCATAGGGATGAAACAAAAGAGAGAGCCCAGAAACAAATCCACATGTACGTGGAAACTTGATTTAGGATAGACTAGATTTTGCAGATCAGTAATGCTGGGCCAATCCGTTATCCACACGGAAAAAAGTGAAATTAGATTCCGACCTTACATGATGCACAAAAACCAAATCCAGATGGGATGAAGGCTTAAATGCTTAAGGAAAAACTATAAAACCATTGGAATATAAGAGAATTGATTTATGATCTTGGGGTAGAGAAATAATTCTTAAATAAGACGCAGTAAGTACAAACCTTGAAGACAAAGATTGGTAAACTCAACTGCACTGAAATTAAGAATTTTTGTTCAAAAGACCATAAAGAGAGAAAAAAGGCAAGTCACAAACTGGAAGACAATAATCACACCCATAAACTTAACAAAGGATTGAGCAGCATCCAGAATATATAAATATGAATGATAAGAAAATGACAATTGAAAAATGGGCAAAAGATGTAAAAAGGAATTTCACAGAATAGGTAAAAAGGAGATTCTATAGAAGAAATGTTAAGGATTTAAAGTGTAGGAAAGAGACTCATTTCATTAGTTATCCAGGAAATGCAAAATAAACCAAAATGAGACACAATTACACAGTAAGAAAAGTTTAAAAGTCTGCCAATACCGATAGCTGGTGAGGACCTGGAGCTGTGGAATCTCTTCTCTGCTGAGGAGGTGTAAATTGACGAAACAATTTGAAAAAATGGCTTAGAGTTACCTAGCAGAGCTAACCATGCATAAACTCTAGGACTCCGATTTGCTCCTAGATAGAGAGGCTTTTGTACATGTGCACCAGGGAGCACTTTTGAAAATGTTCATTGCAGAATTATGTATGCTGGCCCCCAAATGGAGACAATTCAAACGTCCATCAACTGAAGAAGAGATAAATTCTAGCATGTTTGAACAATGGAATGCTATACAGAAATAGAATGAATAAACTATAACCGCACGAAGATGCAGATGAATGTCAAAACCATGCTGAGTGGAAGGAATGAGGTATAGAATAATTCATACAGCAGACTTCCATTTGCATCAATTTTTTTTGTTTGGTAATATCTGACATAGCCATGCATTCACTACCACAATTATTATACTCCATCATCAACACTGATACATCCTGGAATATGAATGATCCTCCTTGAAAACATTGCCAAAGTTAGAGAAGCCAGTTGCAGACCACAATATTGTATGATTGCATTTGTCTGAAATGTCCAGAATACACAGATCTATATAGAGAGAAAGCAGAAAAGTGGGCCCCTGGGGCTACGGGGAGGGAGTAATGGAGAGTCACCACTATTGCCTACTGGCTTGTTCATCCGTCCTTCCTTCCTTCCTTCCTTCCTTCCTTCCTTCCTTCCTTCCTTCCTTCCTTCCTTCCTTCCTCCCTCCCTCCCTCCCTCCCTCCCTCCCTCCCTCTCTCTCTCTCTCTCTCTCTCTTTCTTTCTTTCTTTCTTTTTCTTCCTGTCTTTTCTTCTTTCTTTCTTTTGTACTATGAATTTAATCCAAGGGTGCTTAATCATAGAGACATATCCCCAGCCCCTTTTGTATTTTATTTAGAGGCATGGTCTCACTGAATTGCTTAGCACCTTGCTTTTGGCTGAGGCTGGCTTTGAACTCACAATCCTCTTGCCTCAGCCTCCAGAGCCACTGGGATTACAGACATGCCCCACTGTGCCCGGCCCTAGTGGCTTTCTTTTAGGGGTGGAAAAAATGTCCTGCAATGACGATGGTGGCACACCATGTGAATACACTAAAACCCACTCAATTATTAATGGCAAAAGTGTACATTTTATGACATGTGAATTATATCTCAATAATAATAAATACATATTAGGTGGTGGAACTATTTTGAAGATTAGCTCAGAATAAAGACATGGTTGCCTCTAGTGTGTGTGAGCTCGGCATCCTCACAGAGAGTGGGGGTGGACAGGCTTAATTTATTGGTAATGCTTTTCTTAACTCAGGTGGTATGTGTGTGATATTCTTTTCTAAGACTCTATAAACTATACACAGATCTCCGTGTACTCCTGCAAGCACAACAAATTATAATAAATAATAATTATGAATAATAAGTGTTGGTGAGGATGTGGGGGAAAAGGTACAGTCGTACATTGCTGGTGGGACTGCCTCTGAAAAGCAGTATGGAGATCCCTCAGAAAACTTGGAAAGGAACCACCATTTGACCCAGTTATCCCACTCCTTGGTTTATACCCAAAGGACTTAAAATCAGTATACTACAGTGATGTAGCCATATCAATGTTTATAGCAGCTCAATTCACAATAGCCAAGCTATGGAACCAACCTAGGTGCCCTTCAACAGATGAATGGATAAAGAAAATGTGGCATATATACACAATGGAATATTATTCAGCCTTAAAGAAGAATGAAATTATGGCATTTGCAGGTGAATGGATGGAGCTGGAGAACATCATGCTAAGTGAAATAAGCCAATCCCCCAAAACCAAAGACCGAATGCTTTCTCTGATAAGCAGATGCTGATCCATAATGGGTGTGTGTGTGGTGGGGGGAAGAATGGAGGAACTTTGGATTGGGCAGAGGGGAGGGGTAGGGCTGTGGGGATGGGAAGGAGACAGACATTATTACCCTATATACATGTATGATTACACTACTGGTGTGACTGCACCATGGATAGCCAGAGGAATGAGAAGTTGTGCTCCATTTGTGTACAATGTGTCAAAATGCATTCTACTGTCAGGCATAACGAATTAGAACACATTTTTAAAAATTAAAAAAAAGTAATGAAGACCATTTCATGTCTGTGGGAGACTCCCTACTTCATAGGTAGGGAGTTGGTAAGATGATCTCCCAGAGCCCTCTCTGCCCGGATGGTCTCCAACTCTGTGGAAGTTGACCAAGCACTAGAAGCAGTTCTGGAACACAGAGGCTACGGGGCTCCAGGATTGAGCCATAATGTGCCTGTCCTTGGTGCCAACACTCCAGCTCAGGAGCCTTGTCCAGCTGGCCCTGAGGGTGGCCTGAGGATGGCTGGCTGGCTGTCTCCCAGAAGGCCTGGAGGGGGCGCTCATCACCCTGACTCTCACCCAGGCACACTCAGACACCTACCACTGCCAGCCCTACTCCCAGCTCACCCAGAGACTGCACTGAGTCTGTGCTCGTGTGTGTGTGTGTGTGTGTGTGTGTGTGTGTGTGTGTGTGTGTGTAGGGGTCCATTCTTGTGAATCAAGCGTATCTATCTGATGGATACATCTCAATACCGTTGGCTTTCCATATCTGTGGATTCCACCTCTATGGATTCAACCAACCTCGGGCAGAAAATATTCAAAAACCAAATTGTGTCAGTAGTCATTATTCCATAAACAACACAGTATCACAACTGTTTCCGTGGCACGTACATTGTATTAGGTGATAGAAGTCATTTAGAGATGACTTAAAGTATACGGGAAGATTGCTTAAATGCAAATGCCACACCATTTTATATGAGGGACTTGAACGTCTGTGGATTGAGCACCCAAAGGGGGCTCCTGAAACAAATCTCCTTTGGATATTGAGGTGGTTTACTACCTTATTAACTTGCAAGGAAAATGAGTAGCTATGTTGTGGTGTCCATATTCTCTTCCTGAAAGGGGATTGAATGGGAGTCCTTATCACTAGCAGGAAGTGGCCCAGTGAGCTCACAATGAGAACAGGGGACCTTCCCTCTCACATGTGGGTGGCCTTGCAGCGGGCAGGAATCCTCATTGTCTAGTGATGAGATTTCCTAAATCTCTCTCCCTTGAGGCATGAAATGGTCTACATCTGTCAAGTGCAGCTATGAGGAAGGTCCTCTGCTGGACACCAGGGATGCAGTATTGAACAAAACAGGGCTGAAAGTCTACTTTAAATGGTGCAGGCCAGATACAACCAATAAACCACAGAGCAGAAAATAGTTATGTATGTGGTGCCTGGCACAGGTGTGTTCCAGGAATAAATGAATGACAAGTGATCAAATGAATGAATTTGTTCTGAAAAGTAACACGCCGCCATCCACAGCAAGGGCGGCTTCTCCCCTGCACTCAGGGCACTGACGGTGTTGTTCTGGTGTTGTTCCGGGCACGTCGCCACACTTCTGCGATTGGCCAGCCTTCCCTGTCTAACCTACACTTTCTCTCTTTGGATCTTTCCATCAGGATATGACTCAGTCTTGCTGCCATGGGGGCCAGCCTGTCTCTGAAGGCAACTCTGCTTATTACTGTCCTTCTCTAAGTTCTCAGGGGACCACGTCCCTGAACCTGCCAGTGCCAACACGCTTGCGTGACCATCACAGCACAGCTCAGGTGGTCATTAGAGTAGCTTCATGGTGAGATGAGGTCACACCCCATTAGGGGCAAATGTTCCAGCCTGGAGATGAAAAGGCCCGGGGAGCTAGGAGATGCTGATTCCTTTACATAGCAGGGCCTGAGTCTGTCCAGACATGCCAGTCAGGGATGAAGTCCTGGGCCAAAGAACATGAAGAGCTCTCAGTCTGCAAAGAAGATAGTAGGAATGAGGTCTTTGGAAATATTCAGAGGTGATCAGGGTAAGAAGGCTGCTGCAGCTGACCAAGACACTTGTACTGCTGAAAGGAGCCCCCTTCAGCTACTATAAAGAGACCCACCTTCCCACCCTTCCTTCCTTCTTCTCTCCCTTCCTTCCTTCCTTCCTTCCTTCCTTCCTTCCTTCCTTCCTTCCTTCCTACCTTCCTTCCTACCTTCCTTCCTACCTTCCTTCCTTCCTTCCTTCCTTCCTTCCTTTCTTCCTTTTTCTTTTCTTTGTCCTGGTACCAGGGTTTGAACCCAGGGGCATTTAACCACTGAGCTACACACACAGCCCTTTTTTATTTTTTATTTTGAAACAAGATCTCACAAAGTTGCTTAGGGCCTCATCAAGTTGCTCTGGCTGGCCTTGAACTTGTGATCCTCCTGCCTCAGCCTCCCCAGCCACTGGGATTACAGGCATGTGCCACTGTGTCCATCTGAGACCCTTATTTTCTGAGGATGCTGGAAACTGTCTAGTGGAGGGGCCTGGCTAAAAGCCATGCAGTTTAGGCTAGGGACACTAAGTCTGTCAATGTGTCCCAGTGGCCCGGAGGCCCCCTCTGAAAAATGTGGTAAGAATGAAATTTTTGAGAACTTCTCCAGGAACTGGGGAGAGTGGAATGGAGTAGGTGTTTACCTGTTCTTCCCTGGGGAGGTCACAGTCCTGCTGCTCAGAAGAGACTAACCCATGGGAAATGGCACTAATGAGGTAGGGCAGGCCAGGATGCCAAGACGGGCCAAAGCGACTGGATGGGCTGCAGGCCCCAGGGGCAGGTACCCGATGCTTAGATTCAGGCTCTGGCTCACACAACCAGTCTGGAGCTGGAGTCCCAGCTCAGCACTGACATGCCATGTGACCTTGGGCAAGTTACTTCACCTCTGTAGATGTTCCTGTCCTTATCACCTGAAAGCGGGGATTAGAAATAATAGCACTCTGCTTCAGAGAAGGAAGAGAGGGCTGAAACCATGGAGCAGGAGAAAGACTTCCTTAAAAGCAGAGTGAAAATAGGTTCTGTAGAAAGATGGCGGGGGTGGGGGGAGCCGAGGCAAAGGACAGGGAGGAGGGTGAAGGGGGTGGCTGCTTGGCGAGGAGCTCTCTGGGGTAAAGCACGAAGTTCGAGCTGGGGAGATTGAGAGATGGGGGACCAGAAACAGGTGAAGGTGGGATTGAAACTTCCGCCTACTTGCTGAAGGGCTTCTGAAAGGTGTCTCCCTCCCGCCTCCTGAGATCACCCAGCCACATGCGATGGGTATGTGAGGCCACTGCCACTTTGGAAAGAGCAGCTTGTGGAGAATAAGGAAGACTCTAGGTCTCCTCCCGCGCTGCCTCTAACTGGCTGTGTGACACATTGCTGCTGAGTCCCTTCCAGGGACCTCACTTTTCTTATCTGTAAAATGGGAGGGAGGAGGACCTGATCTCTAAAGATCCTGCTTCTTTGTGATGTCTGAAAAATGAAAACCAACTCGCTCTCAACTTTCCACTCCCATTTCGAGGATGCTGGTGGGCAAAAATCCAGGTATCTTCTTTGGTTGGGGTTCATGGAGAGGTTGTTGTGACCTGACCTTAAGTCTTGCTTACTTTAAGGTCTAAAAATGAACAAGGCCACTGTTGCCTCTGGTTCTGAATTTCAGGACTAATATTTTTTTAAAACCTCTTTAAATGTAATTTGGCTCCAGACTAACCCACATGCCTGTGGGTTAGTGGAGGAATCTTCGGCCCTGGGGTCAGTGGATGGGGACAGAGTGCTGGCTCAGCCAGTCACCTGATCTTAGTCAAGACACTTAACCTTCACAAGCCTCAGCTCTCTTGTCTCTAACACAGGCGGAAGGTCCTTTCCTTATAAGGCAGAAGTGTGATGGAGTGTGATCACGGGCACATGCCTGTGGAAGTTAGTCATTCCATCCTTATTCTTGTTCCATATTAAACTTTGCCCATTAGAAATCCTGTAGCCAGAACGGATACTAATGTCCACTTCCAGAATGGGAAACTGAAGCTCAGAAAGGGGAAACCAATTTTCCAAAGCCACACAGCACTGGCAGAGTTAGGATCAGAAAGCCACTTCCTGGGGCTGGGCTGGGGCTCAGCGGTAGAGCACTTGCAAAGGCCAGGCCCTGGGTTCTCCTCGGTACTCCGAGGAGTACATTGCTCACGCAAACCTGTGTTTTCACAGTGCGGGCAATAAAGGCTCTGAACTCGCCCTTCTTGTTTTGTAGACCAGATGAGGCCAGGCTAAGTTTTGCAGTGGGGAGCGGAGGGAGGGTTCTGGCATCTGTTCTGCTGGAGCAACCCTGGCAGGGCCTCCATGGAGTAGCTTGCCCATCCCAGCCATGAGTGAGAGCCCTTCCCCCAGTAAGACATGACCATGGCCCATGACGGTGAGGCAGGGCCATGTGGCTGTTGACCACAGTCACCAGCAGGCCTCTGATTCCAGTAGCTGTCCCGGAAGCTGCAACCCAGGCCTGTAATTTCTAGGCTGGGCCTGGATCAAGAGCAACCCCACTGCTGAATCAGTCACTCGATTGGTCCTATCTTATTATTTCTTGGTTCCCTGGCTGGCAGCTTCTCCTCCAGGAAGCAGAGCTCAGGAGCCTGCCTTCTGCTTGGCATGCCTGGGGCCTCCTCCCTCTGTCATGCTCCCTAGAGCTCTGCTGCCTGGAAGGATCTGTCCCTTCATTTCCCACCCTGTCCCCTCCAGCCTCCTTGGCCACCCCATCAACTGCTAACCCTGCTGGCTCTATCCCACTGGCTGAATCATGCATTTCTTCTCCCCAAAGGGCTCTGGCTGGGGTTTCTTCCAATCTGACAATCTATACAGATAACTGCAGGGCACTTTCCCACAAAAAATGGGAAAACAGCCCAGAAATTAGAGAACTTGCCTCCTTCCTCCCTCTCCCCCACTCCCTCACCATTTCCCAAATGACAAAGCCAAAAAGGAGATGATTTTCAGGGGGACAAGGCAGGGAATTCTTCCTACCTCCAGCGGTCTATTTTACCAAGAAGTTGAACATCTCTTTCTGGACCCCAGGACCCTGTAGAAGAAGCTGAGGACATATATAGGAAGGGAAGGGAAGCCTGGTGTCCATTCTTTTTTTTTTTTTTTAAATATTTTTCATAGTTGTAGATGGACACAATACCTTCGTTTTATTTATTTGCTTTTATGTGGTGCTGAGGATCCAACCCAGTGCCTCTCATGTGCTAGGCAAACGCACTACCACTGAGCCACAACCCTAGTCCTGGTGTCCACTCTTAAAGGACCTGGGCCTCCGCTATCATCTACTCAATGGTGATAGTTCTGGAAAATACCATTGCCTCCCTGCAGGACTCGCCCATCCTCCTAGTCCTCCTCCATCTTTCCCAAATGGAAGTCAGAGTTTCTTTTCTGAAATGTCTGTCTGTCACAGCTCCTCTGTGCCCTGTTGCAACCCACCAGCAGTTGCTGCTTCAGGGCCCTGCCTACTCTGCCCACTCATTCCAGCTTCTCTCAGGCTCATGGCACCCCATGGCTGCTCAGGCCACCCTCTCCACACCACAGGACCCCTGTACATGCTGTCCCTCTGCCTTGAAGTGCTTTTCCCCACTTGTTATCTGACCAGCACCTGCTCATTCTAAGACCTCAGCCCATGTGTCCCCAAGTCCCACCCAGTCCCAGTCTTTCATTCTTCCTCATGGCACCATGAACGAACCCTTCCATCACAACAAAGGCACAGTGCAATTGCATGTTTTTCTGGGTGGTTGTTTGATGTCTGTCTCCTCCATGAAAGCAGAGAGCTCGTCTGCCTTTGGCTGCTCCTCTATCCCCCAAGCATTCTGCATGGCATGGAACAGGTGCCCAGCCAACATCTGTAGACCTGAGGAAGCTAATGCCGAGACTTCCCGTGGCCAGACCCCTGTGGCTAATGGAGTGGATGGTTCAGTCCCTTTGAAGAATGTAAAAGGCATGTGCATGCATCCTGAGAAAGTGTATGTGTGTGTGTGTGTGTGTATGTGCAGTTGTGTGTTCACATCTACTGTATTGCTGAGTGTGGTGGGACAGGTCTGTAATCCCAGCGGCTTGGGAGGCTAAAGGTGAATGATGAGTTGAAAGCCAGTCTCAGCAACTTGACGGGGCCCTGACCAACTTTGTGAGACCCTGTTTCAAAATAAAATACAAAAAAAGGGGGTTGGGTATGTGGCTCAGTGGTTAAGCACTAGTGAGACCATAAAGCTTCATGAGGATTTTGAGGTGGGATGAAAGTGAGGTTCTTTACATCCCACAGCACAACCATAAAAGCCCCTAGACATCTTCTTTATCGGAGATGCTCTCCCCAAGCATCTCCACCTGACCTGGGACCTCAGTGATATTCTTCCTCCACCCTTTCCCCACACAGCTCGGAGCTACTCTGTGCAGCAGTTCAGGTCCAGCCCAAATTCCCATTCTCCACTAGGAAATAAAGCTCCCCATTTTCCACTCTTCCCTCTCCCAGGAGTGACTTCACAGGGACAGCCCCATTTTGTTCTGGAAGATTTCCTATGTGGGCTCTCCTCCACTCCTTAGTCTAGCTGCTGAGCGCTACTCTTTCCAGCCCTATGAAGACTGTCTCTGAGAAGAAAAGATGGTAAATACAGTTTGCTCCACCTGTTAAGCAAATCCCGAAGTCCATTCCCCTGCGGGGGCATCTGTGATAAAGTTCATTCAAGGTTGAGCTGAAATGGGTCTCACTGTCACTCGTTCCTCTCCAGAGAAACACCCATGAAGTCCGTGTTCTCCTTTAGGAGGTGAGTCCTTAAATACATCGATTTCTTTTAAAAACAGCCCTCAGTTTATTCTGGGCTTCAGCCTTCTCAAGAATGCATGCTTTTGCCTTTGTTCTTGGCTGTGTGTCTTTCTGTCCTTTCACTTTCACCTCTGCGTTTTTTCCAGTGGTGGCTCATGATGCCGCCTGATGCCGCCACACCGAGTTTACCAGCCACCAGCTTCATCTCCTCCAGGTCAGGTGGTACCTGGCCACACTCAGTTGACCTTTCATGTGCTATTATAGATTCTAAAATCCAGTCTCTCGGAACGAGATATGAGAGCTCTTCCTTCTCATTTGCCCGGGGAGATTATTAAAAATGAAGATTCTGGGCTTTGTCCCAGGCCTAAAACCAAGCCTCTGCGGACAGGGCCCAGGAATAAACAAACTCCTTAGGAATTATAAAGCAATTAAAATTTCAAACCAGAGCTGCACCTAGTAAAATCGGGACCCCTTGTGCATTCTATTGCTCTTACTCCCCGGATGGATTTGACTAAACAAGGATGAAACTGTTATGGGGTTGGTGGTGGGGAGGAGGAGAAAAGTGTGTTTTTGTATTTTTCTCCTTTGATGAGAGGAAGTTGTTCAGCACGTCATAGAATGTTCCCTTTGTAGGGCTTTAGTAACATCACTTCTGGAGATACTGAGGTTTCCAAAAATGCTCCAGATGCTGGTGAACTGGGTTAATTCCAAACCCACCGTCCAGTTGCTCAACCGTACCAAGCATTTATTTGTGTTCAGTAATATTTATTGAAGACCTGCCTCTTGCCAGACGCTGGCGACATTTCAGTGAACAAAACAAACATCCTGCCCTCATGGAGTTTACTTTCTAGTAGAAAAGGAACGATTCCACAAAGGATGAAGAAGAAGAAGAAAGAAGACACCAGCAGATGAGGAATGTCAGCCGTCTTTGCTGGGGGAACAGGGGGCAGGGTAAAATGCAATGAGTTATAGGGTTAAGGCAGGATAGACAGAGGTGGCTCATGAGAAAGTCATAAAAGAGGACTCCAGGTTGGAAGAGTGATGAGGGATATGAAAGACTCTAAAAGTGATTAAAACTATTCCAAGGAGAGGCTGGATCTTATATAAGAGTAGAGGGGGCAAGGACCTATGCAGTAGGCTGGCAGGCTCTAGACTGGTAGTAGCTGTCACTGGGGAAGGCAGGCGGGAATGCAGAGGGGAAGCGAAAGTCAGAATGAGGAGGAGGACCATGATATAGACGAAAGTGAGCTATGAATCTGGGTGTATAGGGAGATGAGGTTTCAGTGTGGGTCCAGGCAACCTGGACAGGGGTAAAGATAATTTTTAAGTCTGGCTCATCCTTATGTGGTTCTGTGTTCACTAAAGATGCACACTGGCTCCTCTCCTGACAAATGGCACATGACAGAGCACAGGGCCTGGCTCCAGGGTTCCCTGGTGGCATAGGAGAAGCACGGGTTCCGAATGCCTTCCTGGGGAAGGATGTCACACACATAAACACACTCACACATGCACACCCACACACGCACACACACGCATAGCTCTTTCCTTTGGTGTGTCAAGCCTGCTCCGTGGGGGACGAGGGTCAGGGCAGGTGACAAAGGCCGAGGCGGGCTGGGGCCTCTGGAGCAGGGAGGTGAAGGAGGGTCAGCATTTGCCGCTTGCTGACATCTAAGCAGAAGATTTAACAGCCTCTGTGCAGCCAGGCCTCTGCTTCTACCCTGCCATTGAACTTGCCCCTGGGAACCAGTAACGGTGGCATCAGCAGAAGAGAGAGCGCTTCAAATGGCACCGAACTGGCATTTGACCTCCTGAAGGGAAGAAAACACATTTTTTTTTGGCTAGATCTTTCTATAGCCAGGAAGTCATTTAACCAAAGCAAGGAGCCTAGCCATGTGTCATTTTTGACAGTAACACTTGATGTGCCTTGTATTTCTGCAGTACAATCTTTCCATGCTTGGGGAAATATTTATATTGCACTGGCTCTGTATCAGGCTCTGTTCTCCATGCTAAGGGTCTGGTGGGACTCTGGACCAGCTTGGCCTTCATGGGTCTGACACTCCACATAAGCTCAGGCCTGGGGAGCAGAGGGGCTTTGCATGCCCCATAGGGCAGGGATCACATCCTGAGCACACTGCAGGTTTTCATGTGCTCCACCTGCCCTCCACCCAGGCAATGCTGCAGGAGACACTGGAGGGTCTGACATTATCCTCACTTATGGAGAACCCCATGGTAACCATGCTGGGTCCAGGGAGGTCCCTAAGATAATGAGTCATTAGAAGAGATCTGAATCTAGTGCTATCTGCTCACAATAGCCAGGCAATGCTGTCTGCTGTACCCCAGTTCCTAGCACAGGGCCTAGCACTTAGTAGATGCTCATTAAATATCTGTTCAATAAGTGCCTAAATAAAGCAAAGTGGAATTCACTGGGCTTGCTTTTCTCTCATGCCCTTGGAGACATGACCAAGCTGTAGTAGTTTCCCCTTCCAAGGGTGCTCCAGGGAGACAGAGCAATCACTGCCCATGCAATCCATGAAGATGTCATTATTAGTGACCTCAGAGGAGCTACAGGTCATCACAGGTCTTGATTCCAGAGGTGATAATAGGGAAGCTCATGCAGAGCCCATCTCCTGTAAAGGCCCTCCCAAGGCTGAGGTGTCTCTGCTGTGTGTGCAGAGAAGAAGCTATAGTCCAGTTCTGCAGGATGGCTAGAACCCCTGCCCTGGTGGTACCAGTGCCACCCAACCTCCATAGGGCTCCCCAGCACCCCCCCACACACACTCAGCACACGGGCCCTGCTTTTGAAGCCCATGGAGGTGTGCACGGGTGACATCCCTATGATCCAGGCTTCCTGGTCACCTGGTTCCTAGGGTACGGCAGGTAGGGGTGATGGGGGGACATGTGCATCCGGCACAGGATGAGCTGGAAACTGCAGGGAAGGTCCAGGGTGACACATGAGTAACAAGGCCTGTGGCCACCTTATCCAGGAGATCTGCACAAACACTTTTTCCTTGGAAAGTTGATTCTATAAAATGATTACTATGTGAAGAGATGATAACACAATATGCCATTTGCAGGAGAAAATATTATATGATTTCTTCTGGGTTTTGTGATGCTTATGTTATTTGTGATACTTTCAGAATGTACATTTTTTTGGGGGGTACCAATGATTGAACCCAGGGGTGCTTAATCACCAAGTCCTATCCCCAGCATATTCTCTCTCTCTCTCTCTCTCGGTATTTTATTTAGAGAGAGGGTCTCACTAAGTAGCTTAGGGCCTTGCTAAACTGCTGAGACTGGCTTTGAACTTGGAATTCTCCTTCCTCAGCCTCCTGAGCCACTGGGATTACAGGCATTTGACTGGCCTCAGAACTCACAATTTGTTACTTCTCATCCTAAATAAATAATCACTGATTATTTATTTTGTATTTGTAATTGTAATTTTGTATTTTGTATTTGTAATTTTGTATATATTTTTCTTAGAGGGTCTCCTCTCTCCAAAATCCTATCACTGGGTTCTGAAGGGTATGTGAATGCCCAGCTTGATGGGCACGCCATTTCCTTTAGGTTTGACTTCTGGAGGCATGTACACTTTCTGCATATTCAAAAAATTAAAATTTCCCTTTCCATTCTTTTTAACATACTAAAGTAAATAAGCCCAGCTGAATTTTAAACCAATACCATAACCACATGGAAGGGAAAAAAGAAATAAATAAATGCAAGCAGCTGATGAATACAGTATGTGACTATGTAACCTCATACTTGGCTAGGCTGTGGCAGGGGAGAAGGGCAGTTAGGGTTAGTGGTGGTGTGGGGGAAG
>CM053401.1:100762297-100799030 GCA_028644305.1 Xerus rutilus
GTTCTCCCAGTGTCCCCAGATGGGCACTACTGTCACTAAAGTTGGTGGTGGAGGTAGTGAACGTACCTCTAGAGGGCAGTGGGAGTGGCCTTGGCTGGGCTCCTGAGGCGGCCCCTGAGGGCTGTTTTGCCCCTCTCTTGCACTCCTGCTGGTGAACAGGAACTCTGGAGTGGAACTAGAGGCGGGCTCAGGTTTCACTTAGGCAGGGTCACAAGAGAGTCTGTGTGTGACCCTTACAGTGAGTGTAAGCTCCCCTAGGGCTGGAGGCCAGCAGGCTCTGGTCTGCCTTCAACTGGGCACCCCTGGCATTCCCTAAGGGCAGTTTTGAGCCTTCTGTCTCACCTGACCACAGGAACTCTGGAGCAGAACTGAGGAGGGCCCAGAGTGCACTTGAGGGGGCCTCTTCATGCTGGGATCTCTGGAGGCCACTCTTACCCTGAGTGTGCCTTCCTCTGTGGCTGGTAGCAATCAGACTCTGGTCAACCCTTAGTTGGACACCCGTGGAGTTTCCTGAGTGTGGATCTGGGCCCTCTGTAGCTCCTGCGGGACCCCAGGAACCCTGGAGCGGAACTGGGGCGGGCCCAGGCTGCCCTTGGGTGGAGCAGCCTTGCGCTAGGGTCTCTGTAGGGACTCTTGCCCTGAATTTTGGCTCCCCAGTGGCTAGAGGTGGCAGTCCTCGGTCTCCCTTTGGCTGGACAACCATAGAGTTTCCTGCGGGAGCATCAGGGTCCTCTGCGGCTCCTGCTGGTCCACAGGAACGCTGGAGCAGAACTGGGGCGGGCCCAGGCTGCCCTTGGGTGGGGCTGCGTCACACTAGGGTCTCTGTGGGGACTCTTACCCTGAGTTTGGGCTCCTCAGTGGTTCGAGGTAGCAGTCCCTGGTCTCCTGTTGGCTGGACACCCGTGGAGGTTCCTGCGGGCGGATCTGGGCCCTTTGCAGCTCCTGCCGGTGCACAGGAGCTCTGGAGCGGAAGTGCGGCAGGCCCAGGCCGCCCTTGGGCGGGGCTGTCTCCGCTGGGGTCTCTGGAACGACTCTTACCCTGAATTTGGGCTCCCCAGTGGCTAGCGGCTGGGGCTGTGTGTCCATGGGAGCAGCTGCTAGGGGCCCTGCGTGGTTGGGTGGGCGCTGGAGCCAGGAACCCCGTATAGAAGCAGGCCCCGCCCGGGGCGAGCCCTGGGCTGGGGCTCCGAGCCGCCCGCAGCTGAGCTCCGCCCGCTGCTTGCTGCTGAAGTCACACTGCTTGTGGCAATCGCTGCTGCCTGGTGGCCCTGCATACATGCGCAAGTGAAATTCCTGCGAGGGTAGCTGTAGGATGATGTCCAGAAACTGGCCGGGAGATGTTGTCTCCACAACTTCAATCTGCGGTTCTGGAGAGACTGACCGCGGCGTCCGTCTAGGCCACCATCTTGGAACCCGCTCCTCTTTCTTTCTTAAACACATTTTTATTTTCTTCCTTCCTTCCTCCTTCCATCCCTCCTTTCCTCTCTCCCTTCTTCCTTCCTTCTTTCCTTTCTTGTCCTAGGGATCAAACCTAGGGCCATGTGTATGCTAGGCAATCACGCTACCACTAAGCTACATCCTCAGCAACACATAATTTTTGTAGATGATATTCCCAGTCTCTGCCTCCTGAGTTTCCCAACTCAGCTGGCAATTGAAGTTGAGTATGTCCACTTCCACGTTAGGTAATGCTCACAAAATATTACCCTTTCCAATGCCAGCGCAGGTATGTGTGCATTCTCTCTCTCTCTCTCCACTGACTACTATTGCATAACCCAGAACACATTCTAGAACTGTTCATATATTTGTGAGCAGGAGGAGAACCAGAGAGAGAAGTGATATTATCAATGTGTAATAATAACAATGACAATAAACACAATATTTATTGAATGCCCACTGTTTTGGTCAGCTTTTTTGCTGCTGTGACCTGACAAGAACCATTTTAGAAGAGAAAAAGCTTATTTGTCACTCATAGTTTCAGAGGTCTCAGTCCTTAGATGGCCAACTCCATTGCTCTGAGCCCAAAGTGAGGCAGAACCTCATGGTCAAAGGAAAGCGGCTCAGAACATCACACCAGGGAAGAGAGAGGAGAGGGGGACTCCCTTCACCATGGACAAAATATCAAACTCAAAGGCACACCCCCAGTGACCCATCAGAGGATTAATGCACTGATTAGGTTAAGGCTCTCACAACCCAATCATTTTACCTCTAAGCTTTCTTGCATTGTCTTGCACATGAGCCTTTGGGGGACACCTCAGACCTACACTATAACACTCACCATGTTCATAATACTAATTTATTGACATCTGATCATCCCAGTAAACCTATGACTGACTTATCATTATAATCAATATGTTAGTCATTGTTATCAATATTCTCATTTTATAGATGAAAACAGTCTCAGAAAGCTTAGGTAAATTGACTAAGCTCACACAACTACAAAGTAGCAACTTCAAATTTATAATCCTGGTTATTGATTCTAGGGCTAAAGGGAGCTGCTCCAGCACTGAGGAGAAGCAGGGGGAAAGGCTACCCCACCCTTTGGGATCAAAATATTAAATTCCAACAGGAAAATAAGAATCTATCCATCTTCAAAAATGATTCTTCCTAAAGAATCATCTTTAGAAAGATTGATTCCTAAGAGGAATTGGAAGATTGTCCTAAGATTGAGTCCTAAGAGGAATTTAGGAAGATTGTCCTAAGAGTGGACAAAAGGTGAAGCACCAAGAAGATTTGGAGAGGCATAAATCTAAATAAGATGGCCAAAAAAAAAAAACCCTCAAGAACATTTCCATGTAACTAAGAACCATGTAACATGGCTCATCATGTCAAAACACATAGGGGAAAAAATGAGATACATTGACAAAGGAGTCATAACTTTCAATGAATTTTCAAAGGGTCATTTAGTAGTCTTTAATTAGCAGTAAGTATGGAAAAGGGGATACCTGGGTTGGCTGACCTGAGTATTCTGATCCATTTGATGCAGAAATTTCCAAAACAAAACTGAGTTCATTATTTAGCAGTCACTTTTTGAGCTTCTATCATATTCCTCGGCCTGGATATAAAATACCATCAAAATGTATTAAGCAAAACTCTTGCCTTTAAGAAGTCCCACTTTAGCAGGAGAAAAAGACTGACAAAGATCCTAAATGTGGTTGTGGTTAGCTGCATGTACATGTAAGCATGTCTGTGTGCACATGGGTGTACATATGTATGTGCACATGTGTACATGTGCTTCCTGGAGGTGAAGATGGTGGGCTGGACCTAGAGGGGCAAGAAAGACAGAATGCAAAGTGGGTGGTTGAAGCAGAGGTGCTGGGAGGGCTTCCCAGCTAGCGAACTCACGAGCATGCAAGCCCAGGGGACAGGGCACCGGTGTGCACGGAAAACCAAGGAACACTCCTGCGTTGGACATAAAGCTGTGTTATGAAGCTGTGGGAGGATGTTAAGGCCAGACTGGACTTTGTTTGTATTAAACTGTTGGCTGTAGAAAACCACTGAACATGAGGGTTTGAGATGGTAGGTTATGCATGAATTTGTGCAGAATGTGTTGGGGCAAAGTTCACAGAAACGTTTCCACCCTTTAATTACTTTCTCTGGGCTTGTATTCTGGGCAATGACCATTATTTGTTCCTTTTTTTTCCTTCTGGGGGTCAAACCCAGGGCCTCATGTATAGTATATAAGTACTCTACACCTGAGCTATATCCCCAGCCCAGGGAACTGATATTTCTTTCTTTTTTTTTTTTTTTTTAAATATTTTTTTTTTAGTTATAGATGGACACAATGTCTTTATTTTATTGCTCTGTATGTGGTGCTGAGGATCGAACCCAGGGCCTCACACATGCGAGGCAAGCGCTCTACCACTGAGCTACAGCCCCAGCCCTTGGTAGATTGTGATTAGTGGCACATTCTGGACTGTGATGCAGAGTACAATGATCCAGCTGAGGTGAAGAAACTGAGAACACTCAGGGATGCTGAGGTAGCTGGAAATGTGGCTAGAGTTCTGGAGAAGAGGGCACTATGCAGAAAAAGAACTTCCCCAAGTTTCATAAGGGTCCCTTTGGATCTTTGTTGAATTATAAGTCAAGCACGTGGGAGGCCAAAACTCCATGATTTAAGGCAAATAGCAATGGTAGATTTTTAAGTTGAATAATTCTTGAGTTCATACAGGTGATGAGATGTTTAGGCTTCAACCATGCAGAATGGGAAGTTCTTATCAATCATCCAATGCATTCAACTCCAGAATTGGCCTGACAAAGGTTTAAACAGGTCTTAAGAGAAGGAAGCTAATCCTAGGTCAATTTAAACTCCTGATAGGAAATTTCCAGCATTTTTTATGGAAGACAACAAAATACCCAATACCATAATGTTCACAAGTAAGGAAAAGTTCAATTAAAAATTACTTGTCATGTCAAGAATAAGGAAAAATGTGACTCAAAACCAATAAAGAAATTGATCAGTAGGGCTGGGGCTGAGGCTCAGTGATAGAGCGCTTGCCTCGCATGTGTGAGGCACTGGGTTCGATCCTCAGCACCACATAAAAATAAATAAATAAAATAAAGATATTGTGTCCATCTACAACTAAAAAATTATTTAAAAAAAAGAAAAAAAGAAATTGATCAGTAGAAGCAAGAACAGAAATAAAGAGATAATGAAATTAGCAAACAAGATCTTCAAAATAGCTATTTGTAGCCTGGCATGGTGGTGCATACCTGTAATCCCAGCACTCTGGGAGGCTGAGACAGGAGAATCATGAGTTCAAAGCCAGCCTCAACAATGGTGAGGCACTAAACAACTCAATGAGACCCTGTCTGTACATAAAACACAAAACAGGGCTGGAGATGTGGCTCAGTGGTTCAATTGAACTCTCTGAGTTCAATCCCCAATACCAAAAAAAAAAAAAAGAGCAGTTATGTTGGATGGAACTGGAGAACATTATGCTAAGTGAAATAAGCCAGACTCAGAAAGTCAAGAGTCTCATGAAAATAGAGGAGAGATCAGTGGAATAGAGGAAGTGGATTGAGAGAGAGGGAGGGATGGGAAGAGGGAAGAAAGGTGGAATAAATCTGATCAAACTTTCCTATGTACATATAGGAATATACCACAGCAAATTTCACTTTCATGTATATCCATAATACACCAATTTTAAAAAACTATAAACAAATAGAAGCAAGATCAGTAGAGCAAAAGAAAAGGAACAGCAGGAGAGAGGAGGGGAGGGAAAGGGGAAGTGCTGGGGACTGAATTGGAGCAAATTACATTTCATGCTTGTATAATTATGTCAAAATGAACCCCTATATTATGTATATCTATAATGAACTGATTTTAAAAAGAGTTAAAATTAAAAAATAAAATGCTTATTTGTTAATTTGGTCAATATATTGAATGACTTAAAGGAAAATGTAAACAAAATGTGGAAAAATAGAACACAAAATAGCCATTAAAAAACACATGAAATTTCTAGGGATTAAAAAAAAATAGAACATGTGAAATAACTCACCAGATAGGGTTAAGATTTTTCTAAAAAATCTGTGAACCTGAAGAAAGAGCAATAAGAACTGTATAAACTGAAATGTAGGGTGGGGTGGGGACTGAACAATAAATAAACAGAGCTAAAATGACTAATTGGACAATATTAAGCAGTATAATGCACATGTAGGTAAAGTCCCAAAGGAGAGGAGAAGAAACAGGAAAATAAGTAAAGAAATACTGGGCAAAAATTTTCCAAATTTTGATAAAAAATGTAGACCCACAGATCTAAGAAATTCAACAAATTCTAACCAGAATGAAAGCAAAGAAAACTATACAAAGTCATATCAGTTATGAAATCAGTGATGAAACTATTAGAAGTAGCTAGAGAGAAAACAAAAAACAACAACAAAAAAACAACACCCGGGCTGGGATTGTGGCTCAGCGGTAGAGCGCTTGCCTCGCATGCATGAGGCGCTGGGTTCGATCCTCAGCACCACGTAAAAATAAATAAATAAAATAAAGATATTGTGTCCATCTACAACTAAAAAAACAATATTTAAAAAAAGACAACACCCATGTCAGAGCAGAAAAAATCTTAAGAAAACCAAAGACTTTTGTCACAAACTATACATGCACATCAGAAAACAATAGAAGACAGCCTTAAAATGTAGAGAGGAGAGGCTGGGATTGTGGCTCAGTGGTAGAGTGCCTGCCTCGCATGTGGGAGGCACTGGGTTCCATCCTCAGCACCATATATAAAAAATGAATAAATAAAGGTCAATCAACAGCTAAAAAAAATTTTTTTTAAATGTAGAGACAAAAAATTCTGTCAATATAAAAATTCTATAATTTGAAAATTCTACATCATGAAAATGTCTTTCAAAAGCAAAGAGAAACCAAAGGCTTTTTCAGACAAACACATGATGGAATGCAACCCTGGCAGACCAGCACTACAAGAAGACTAAAGGAAATTACCCAGGCAGAAATCAAACGATACTCAATGGAAATTTGGATCTCATGAAAGGAATAAAGAGCATCAAAATAAGTGAATATGTCAATAAGCATTTTTCTCACTTTATAAGTGATTTAAAAGATAGTTGAACAAATATATAACAATAATAACATAAAGCACAGGAAGGAGGAAGTAAGGGCTAGTGTTCGAAAGATATAAAAAGGTATGTGATTTTATTTAAAGATAGATTATGATGAGGTAAAGAAATACATTGTAAACCATGTAACAACCACCAAAAATCTTTTTAAAAAGGGATCAAAGAGTAGAAGGTAAAAGTAGGAAGCAAATAAGATGGTAGATTCATGCCAAAAATTACACTATTATAAATGCTCTAATCACTCCAATATAAAAATCATAGCTTGTCATATAGAATAAAAAGATCCAACTACATTCTATTTAGGAGAAACCTACTGTAATATAAAGGTACACAAAGTTTGCAAGTAAAAAGATAAAAACAGCTAATCTATGAAAATATAATCATAAAAAAATTGGTGTGACTGTATTAGTATCAGAAAAAGCATTTAGAAAAAAAGGAATACTACCAGAAATTAAAATGAATATTTAACAAGAAAGCATGCAATTCATCAAGACAACTCAAAAATTCTAAACGTGTATATTTTTTCTAATAACTTCAAAGCATATGAAGGAAAATTGTAGATTTTCAAGGATAAATAGATAGGTCTACAATTATTGTTGGGGATTTTAATACTCCTCTCAATTGTCAATAGAAGAGGTAGTAAATCAGTGAGGATAAAGAAGCCTTGAGCAGCACTCTGGGCCAATTTAGCCTTATTGACATTTACTGAACATCCATTCAACCCCAGCCAAATGCACATTATTTCCAAATGCACATAGAACATGTATCAAGATAGGCCATTTTCTATACCATAAAAAAAGTCTCAGCCAGGCGCCATGGTGCAAGCTTGTAATCCCAGCATTTAGGGAGGCTGAGACAGGAGAATCACGTCTCAGCAACAGTGAGGCGCTAAGCAACTCAGTGAGACCCTGTCTCTACATGAAACACAAAATAGGGCTAGGGATGTGGCTCAGTGGTCAAGTACCCCTGAGTTCAATTCCCAGTGCAAAAAAAAAGTCTCAATACATTTTTATTTGTTAATGTTCTTTGAAAGTGTTATCAGTAAAAGCAGACCAATAGGCATCACAAATAACTAATGAAGGGGTATCATTTACAAAATTCAAGAGACATTCATAACACGTATAAGGCTACTTAGGTTTTCAATTTCTTTTTCAGTAAATTCTGTCATTTAGCAGTTGGTCACTGCTAAATGAAATGAAAACAAGGCATATTTTATGACCAAAATGAAATTAAACCATAAATCAACAATAGAAAGATAAGGAAAATCCCCAAATATATGGAAATTAAGTAAACTCTTCTAAATAATCCTTGATTTAAAGAGTAAATTACAAGAGATTTAAAGATATTTTTACAAAATGAAAAGTCAACATAGCAAAATTTGTGGGATACTGGTAAAGTAGTACTTGATGAAAAATGTCTGTTTTGCTTATTTCAGAAACAGGGGAAGATTTTCATCAACATTCTAATCTTCTATCTTAAGAAACTAGAAAGAGAAGAGCAAATTATACCCTAAGTAAGTAGAAAGAAAAAATAATGCAGAGAAGTCAATAGAGTAGAAAATAGAAAAACAATTGAGAAACAACAAAACTAAAAGCTTACTTTTTTTAAAATATTTTTTTGGTTGTTGGTGGATCTTTATTTTATTCACTTATTATTTATATGTGGCTGAGGATCGAACTCAGTGCCTCACGCATGCTAGGCAAGCGCTCTACCACTGAGCTACAGCCCCAGCCCCTAAAAGCTTACTTTTGCAAATATCAATATATTAAAAAATCTATGAAAGGTGTGTGTGTGTGTGTGTGTGTGTGTGTGTGTGTGTGTTTGAAGGATGGGGATGGAAGAAGGAACACAATATAATGAATGAAAGAGAGACATAACTACAGAATCTAGAGACAAAAGCAGTGTAGAAAGGGAAGGTAATGAAAACTTTATGCCAATAAAATCAACTTGGAGAAAGTGACCAACTGCTAAATGACAGAATTTATTGAAAAAGAAATAGAAAACCTAAGTAGCCTTATATGTGTTATGAATGTGTCTCTTGAATTTTGTAAATGATACCCCTTCATTAGTTATTTGTGTTGCCTATTGGTCTGCTTTTACGGATAACACTTTCAAAGAACATAAACAAATAAAAAGCTTTAGCTAGTCATTCCTAAATCAATGAGCACATAGGAAGCAAAAAGTGGTAGAGTTATGCTTTTTAATACTTAAAATATGAAAAAACACTGTATTTCCCAACCAGTCATAGTAAGGGCACACTCACAGAAAGTCAGGAAATAAAACCCCAGCCTACTGGACAAGCTGTTTCTCATTAAATAACGATGTATCTGACTCCTTGTGTCTCTCCAAGAAACACTGGAATTTCAGGGACCAGAGAACATCTGGTAGAGGTTGAAGCAGAGCAAAAGACTGATTAGTTTAGGGATTCAGGTTTTCTACTCCATTTCCACTTTTAAAGTTTGCTTTGGCCAGTTAGCTTTTAAAGGAAATAATTGAATGGATTCATAAATGCTTAATTAAGTCATTGTTGTGGTTTCTTATTTCAATTTTTGTGTGTAGTGTTTGCTAAAATTTGAGTACAACAGAAATTGAAACTGAAATTGCAAACTCAAACACAACACATATTCATTTAAAAAAAACTGAATTCATAATTTGTTTCCTCAAAAAACAAAATACTCCAGATGCAGATGTCTTTAATAGAAAATTGCAACAAACATTTAAGAAAGAAATATACCAATTCTAAAAAACAAAAACAAACAAAGCAAACTCTTTAAGAAAAAGGAGAAGGAGGGAACATATCCCAGCTATTTACAAGACCATGTAACTAATACAAAAGCCATATAAACACATTACAAAAAGTAAAACAAAACAAAACAAAAACTATAGACTAATATCACTCATGAAAATCCTTAACAAATATAAACAAATGGAATGAAAAATATTTTTTAAGGGATAATATATCATGCAAAGATAAGGATTATCTTGGGGATGCTAGGTTGTTTTAATAGTCAACAGTCAAGTGCTGGGGATGTAGCTTATTAGTAGAGCACTTGCCTGGTATGTGTGAGCCCTGGGTTTGATCCCTAGCACTGCAAAATTAATTAATTAATTCAACCATCAATGTAATTCATCACACTAATAGATGAAGGATCAAAACCATAGAGTCATCTCACTAGATGTAAAGGAAGTATTTGAGAAAATTCATCAGTAATTTGTGATTCAAATTATCAATAACTAGAAATAGAAGTGAACTTCTTCAGCATGATGAAGAGGATCTCTCAGAAATCTTCAACCTGATGATGAGGTTGGTGAAAAGCTGTATGCTTTCCTTTTAATGTCAGAAGACAAAATGTGTTATGAATATGCCTCTTAAATTTTGTAAATGATACCTCTTCATTAGTTATTTGTGTTGCCTATTGGTCTGCTTTTACGGATAACACTTTCAAAGAACATAAGCAAATAAAAATCTTTAGCTAGTCACTCCTAAATCAATGAGCACAGAAGAAGCAAAAAGTGGTAGAGTTTTTATTACCTCTATTCAACCAGGTCCTGAAGCTCCTATTCAGGGCAGTGAGGCAAGACAATGAAATCAAAGGAATTGCAAAGAAAGAAGTAAAACTATCTTCATTCACAGACAGCATGATTATGTATCTAGGAAATCCTAAGGAATATATATATTTGTACTGGGGATTAAACTCAGGGGCACTGAGCCACACCCCAGCCCTATTTTGTGTTTTATGTAGAGACAGGGTCTCACTCAGTTGCTTAGCGCCTTGCATTGCTGAAGCTGGCTTTGAACTCGCGATTCTCCTGTCTCAGCCTCTCAAAGTGCTGGGATTACAGGCGTGCACAACTGTGCCCGGCTCTAAGGAATATATTTGTTAAAAAATACAAAAACTAGCAAGTGACTTTAGCAAGGTCACAGGATGAAAGGTCAATAAGCAAACATCATCAGTTTACTAGCAACAAAAGTTAGAAATAAACGATTAACAAAATACCATTTACAATAGCATCAAATAATAGGAAATGCTTAGGTATAAATTTCACAAAATACACGTAAGACTTATTCTTTTAAAACTACAAAACAGTGCTGAGAGAAATGAAAAAAGATCTAAATACTTATTTACATAGTTATACTATGTTCATGGATAGGAAAATTGCTAAAATATGAATTCACCTCATATTTACCAATATATTCAAAACAATACAAATGAAATCCCAGAGGGATTTTTAAAAGTAATTGCTAAGTTTATTCTAAAATTTATATGAAAATGCAAAATTCTTTGAAGCCTAAAGCAATTTTAAAAGATGAAAAAAAGCTAGAAGACTCATATTATTTGATTTCAATAATTACTATGGAGCTACAATAACCAAAAGAATGTGGTACTGGCATCAGAGTTGTCATATAGATTAACGGAATAGAATAAAGAGTAAAAAATAGACTCAAAGCTACATGGTCAACTGATTTTCAATGTATTTCAATGACAGAAATGACAGTATTAAAAAAAATAAAACTGAAATAACTAGATATCCATATGAGTAAAATTGAACCTTAATTCCTACTGACACCACATCTAAAAATTAACTGAAAATAGGTAAGATACAAAAATGGAATATAAAACTATACCAGCTGTAGAGGGGGAAAAGTCAAGAGAAAAAGTTCTGACTTATAAGAGGTTAAGGGATTCTTGTCTGGGAAAGAAAAATGAAAAACTACAAAAGAAAAAAAATGATTGCGTGGTTCTATTAGACTGCTAGGGTTGGCGTAGCAGAATACCACAGAATGAGTGATTTGAAGCACATAAATTTATTTTCTCATGGTTCTGGAGGTTAGAAGTCCAAGATCGAGGTGCGAGCAGGTTTGGTGTTTCCTGAGGCCTCTCTTCCTGGCTTGCCCGTTGAAGTCTTCTCGTTGTGCTCTCTGTACATGCACATCCTGGTGTATCTTTTTCTTTTATAAGGACTTTAATCCTGTTGGATTAGAGACCCAACTTTATGACCTCAGCTAATCCTAACTACAACCTTGAAATTCTTATCTCCAAGCACAGTCGTATTGGAGGTTAGAGCTTCAATGTATAAATTTGTGAATTCTGAAACAATCTTCATCAAAATTAAAAACTTGTGTTCTTTGGAAAATATCTTTAACAAATGAAAGACAAACAAGAGGCTAGGAGAATATATTCTCTTTTTACATATATGACAAGAGACTATGAATGTCTAAAAAAAACTCTTATAATTTGATAATAACATAAAACCCAATTAAAAATATGGTAAGGGTGTAGCTCAGTGGGAAAGCACTTGCTTAGTATGAGCAAGGCCCTGAGTTCAATTTTCAGCACAGCACAAACTAAAAAATTGCAATGTTCAGAGAGACACTTCACAAAAAAAGATGTAAGCATGGTGAAAAGATGCTCAACATTGTTAGTTATTATGAAAACAAAAACTTAAAAGAACACTATGCTATAACTATATACCCATTCAAATGGTAAATATTTAAAAACTGATAACCAAGAATTAGAAGGATGTGGACACTGTTAATGATAGTATAAATTGTGTAACCTCTTTAGAGAACTTTAGTGGTTTCTTATGACGTTAAATACACATTTATCATGTGATCCTGCAATTTCTACCTCTATGAATTTACCCAAGAGATTTGAAAACATGCCTATATGAAGACCCATACATATGTGTTCATAGCAGCTTACTAAAAACTAAAAATTACCCAAATGTGCATAAACTGGCAAATTGTTATGCTACATTAAAAAAAAGTCAGGTACAAAAGAGAGCATACTTGTATTTCTATTCATTTCAAATTCTAGAAACTCTAGAAATAATATATCTGTGCAGTAATAACAAAAAGCTGATGAGCACTTATCTAGAACTGTTCTAAGAGTGATCAGGATGGAGCACAGCCAAGTTTCGAGATGAAGGATTCTGTGAGATCAGAGCTCTTCTGTTGAAAGGGCTTCAATTCACATTTATCAAAACTCATTGCACTGTACTCTTTAGATGAGGGCATTTTTACTGTATTTCACATACGTGCACTCTCACACACACACAAACAGAAAAAGTTAATAGAGGTGATCAGAACACTTTTAAAAAATATCCGGCAGGTCAAGTGTGACTCTCTGTCCAGCAGCTCATTCTATAAACAAAGTTGGCAATTTTCACTATCTTGTAGGGGTCTTGGTTTTTGAGCAAGAGACAGATGTGAACTTGAGACAGGAGTTTGGAGGTTTGTATTGAGTAAGAAAGTAAGAGAAATTGTGTTTGTACTTTTTAACAAATGAAAAAATATTTTCCCCGATCCCTGGAAAAGCCTGTGTTAAGAATTGAGTTTGTCTCAGCTGGATACTTCCAAAGCCCTGTTGAATCCTCCCATGACCCGGATGAGGAGAAGCTCTCCTTTTCCAAATTTTGACATATTCACCAGTAATTTGCTTCAAAACATCTGTAGTCTGTCCTGGCTCTTTCAGCAATGTTTCAAAAGATGGCTCTTTACAAAATGCTTCAGAATTTACTTTGAAAAGGAAGGTTGTATTCCTTTCATCCCTGGAATTTTGAGTAACTTATTTCAGAAAAGGCTTCAATTTATATGCCCATCATTTTAGAACACAATATGTCCCATTAACTGTTACATGATGTCAGTTTGCTTTATTTTATTTTATTTGTTTTTTAGGTTTTTTTGTGAGGATGAGGGAGCAAGGGCTAGTTAAGCTGCCTGTCTGATTGGCAGATTTGTCTGATTTAGTTATACCCAGATGTGCCTAAATATAAGACAGAGGAGAAGAAATACTGAGTAAGAGTTTTAGAGAATTTATGGTGTATTTCTCATCAATTCCTGTGGGTTCCTTTTGGCCCCAGAATTTGATTTATTATTCTCAATTCCTTTTTAAATAACTTCTGATGCAACAGTTCAGAGCTAGTGCCAGGCTGGGAGCCTCAGCCTGCAATCAGCTGCTGCAGTGCAGCATAAATCAATTCAGCAAATATTCCTAGAGCACCTATTGTATACCTAAACCTCTGGTGAGTCCTATGGAGTATTCAAGAGAAGGTTTTGGCTAAGGGAGACCAGAATCAAAAAGTAGCATGAATGGAAGCTTTTTCTGGCTTCTTTGTTTAATAAATTTTAATGAACTTCCCTATCTTCAAGTGCAAAACGGAAAAAAAGATATTTATTTACCTCCTGTCCACAGGCTCTTCATTATTATTGATTGGTGCCCCCACTGTCCACATGTCTGCTTTAATTTTTCTCCTGAAAAGGATTTGGGTGAAATTCAAAGATAATGCTTAGGATGGCACTTTTAAAAATAAAAGTGCAATAACATAGTAAGATTATCATTAGAATATGATTGGGAGATAAGCCTAATCACCTCAGCAAAAAGTGCACAAAAAGTACTTATGATTTATTTGTTTATTCCCTCATAGAACAGCAAAAGGATTTAGGAGAAATAATAGCTTCTATTACCTTGACAATCACTATAGGAAGATTTTAAAAGATAAAGAGTTATGTTTTCACTTCTGGCTCTGATAGAGTAGCTTGTATCAGATCAAAAATCCACTTAAAAAACTGGATAGAATGTTTTTAAAAATATCTTTCAAGAGTTTTAGGGCTTCCAAGGCAGCCACTGTTCACCAGGGCCAAGATTTGGGAGAAAAAAAAAAAAAAGTTCTTTGAAAGATCCTCTTTTTTACTTGGATCTTCTTTTTCCCCTTGGGACATTTTGTGTAGGGTGAGGGCAGAGAGCCTGGCAGAGGTTACCCAGGAGGGGGCAGAGAAGCTGCAAAGCTCTGGGCTGTCACTCAGAGCAGAGACAGAGGAGCCAAGTCCAGGCTTCCAAGGCAGCCACCGCTGCAGGAGCCAAGACCCAGGGGACAACGGGCACACAGAAATGAACCTGGCAGTTGGAATTTTCCTCCCTGGGGAATTTGTCCATTCTTAGCTGTAAGGTGAGAAGCTAAGCAGTTTTTACAAAGGTAGCTGAAAAACTTTCATGATCCCTGTGTTACTGTCTAGGGGTGCTGGATTCCTTGTCTCCATTCAGCAAGGAATTAAAGAACAGGACACAGAGACAGCAAAGAAGAAGTAGGTTTATTGTAAATGCGACAGACAGATGTCTCTGAAGAGAAAGGGCCCCAGAGCTGGGAATCCGGTGGGCGAGTTTTGGCCTGTTCTTTTTTTTTTAGTTGTAGATGGACACAATATCTTTTTTTTTATTATGTATTTATTTATTTATTTTATGTGGTGCTGAGGATCAAACCCAGTGCCTCACACATGCGAGGCAAGCGCTCTGCCACTGAGCCACAACCCCAGCCCTGGTCTGTTCTCTTCATGGTCTCTGGAGTTTCCTCCTTTCCTTATCTCCTCCCCTGTCCACACGCTCCTCACTATTATTGATTGGTGTCCCCGCTGTCCACATGTCTGCTTTAGTTTTTCTACTGGGTCCCCCGCTTAGGAGCACGGGTACGAAAGCGTCTGTCTGTCTGATTGGGTCCCCTGCTTGTGTCCACCAGCACTTTCATTAACCAGGAAGTTGGCCTCATCAGAAGACCCTCTGCAGACTCCTTGTTCCAGCCCTGCCCCAGCCTCCTCAACTCACCATGTTACCCTGGCTGCCTAAGCTCTTCTACATCTCCCTCACCTAGGAGATAAAAATTTGAAGTTAAGATTTTCTTAAGATGAAGGATCTGAAAAAATCCCTGAATCTGGGACCACTAAAGGGCTACACGCTAGTAGGCAAGAACCACAAAACAAATGTCAAGACTAAAACCAAACTTCAAGTCAATGCAGGCCTGCACTGAATTGAGATGGACAGACAGCCTCCACTCTAGCTGCTTGCTGGAGGAGGTTCCTCTAGAGGAGAAGATAGCATCACCCAAAGCTTCCATGAGTTTTCATATGAACTCTCCAGTATTTAGTCAAAAATACTAAACATCTCAAGTTACAGGACCAAGAGAAAAAAATAGGAAAAACAAACACACAGGTAACCTAGATATTAGGGTTATCAGACATTAATTTTAAAATAATTGTGCTAATGTGTTCCTAAAAAGATAAAATAAGATGGATACTCTTACTTGAAAACATCTATTTATAAGACAATCAAATTCTAAAATGGAAAAGTAATATTATTCACGAAATTAAGAATTTAATATATGGCTCAACAGTAGATTGGCTCAGCTGGAGAGGATTAGTTATACTGCATTTTTTAAAGCATATAAAAAACATAAGGAAATGGTGGAAAGTCTAAATATATGTGCAATTATGGTCCCAGAAGAAAAAAGGAATGGAGAAGTGGTATTTAAAGAAATACAGAAACAATGACCAAGAATTTCCAACAATGATAAGATAAAAAGGTAGAGATGCGGGCTGGGATTGTAGCTCAGCGGTAGAGCGCTTGCCTCGCATGCGTGAGGCCCTGGGTTCGATCCTCAGCACCACATACAAAGCAATAAAATAAAGACATTGTGTCCATCAACAACTAAAAAAAATTAAAAAAAAAAAAAAAGGTAGAGATGCCAGAAGTTCTGTGAAATCCAAGTTGGGATAAAGAGAAAGAAAACCACAACCACACTCAAGATATCATAGCAAGCCGGGCGCGGTGGTGCAAGCCTGTAATCCCAGCACTTAGGGAGGCTGAGTGAGACAGGAGAATCGCGAGTTCAAAGCCAGCCTCGGCAATGGTGAGGCGCTAAGCCACTCAGTGAGACCCTGTTTCTACATAAAACACAAAATAGGGCTGGGGATGTGGCTCAGTGGTCGAGTGCCCCTGAGTTCAATCTCCAGTACCAAAAAAAAAAAGAAAAGATATCATAGCAAACTTTGAACACCAGAGATAAAGAAGGCATTCATAAAAGCAGTCCCGGGTACAAAGACATATACCTAAAAAAAATAAATAAATAAAATAAATTAAAATAAAATGATGAAAGACAGAAGACAATGGGTGCTATCTTCAAGTTTCTAAAATGAAAACAACTTAAAATTCTATACCCAGAAAAAATATCTTCCCAAAGTGTAGGCAAAATAAAATTATTTTCAAGCTGGATGTGGTGGCACACACCTGTAATCCCAGCAGCTCAGGAAGCTGAGGCAGGAGGATCACAGATTCAAACCAGCCTCAACAATTTAGCAAGGCTGTAAGCAACCTAATGAGACCTGTCTCAAAATAAAATATAAAAAGAGTCAGGGATGTAGCTTAGTGGCTGAACACACTCAGGTTCAATCCCCAGTGCAAAAAAAAGAATAAAATTATTTCCAGACAGATAAGAACCAAGAAAATTCAACATCAGTAGACCTACACTAACATAAACATTAAAGTACATTCTTCTTTAGTTGTTGATGGATCTTTCTTTTATTCATTTATTATTTATATGTGGTGCTGAGGATCGAATCCAGTGGCTCACACATGCTAGGCAAGCGCTCTACCACTGAGCCACAACCCCAGCCCCCTAAATTACATTCTTCAGGAAGGATCTCAGATGGAAAAAAAAGAAAATGTAGGAAGGAATAACAAACAACAAAAAGGGTAAATATGTGGGCAATTAAATATTGGCATTAAATGACATTAATTAATTTTAACTTAAAATATATAAATAAAACTAAAATGCATGCAAGTAATAACCCCCAAAGAAGGTGAATCAATGGGAATAAAAATGTTCTAGCATTGTCTAAGAATTTATAAAATGAGAAACTTATAATAAGTTGAAAAATCTTAATAGTAAAAGAATATAGAACTTACAAGCTAATGGCAGAGATGGAATAATGAAAACTTTTTATTAAAATATATATTTTTTAGTTATCAGTAGACCTTTATTTTATTTATTTATATGCAGTACTGAGAATCAAACTCAGTGCTTCATGCATGCTAGGTAAGTGCTCTGCCACTGAGCCACACCCCCAGCCCAATGAAAACTATTTTATTAACTCAAAAGAAGGCAAGAAAGTGAACACAAAATAGGTAGGAAAAGTAGAAACTGGTTAAGATTGTAGATATAAAAGCAAACATGACAGCCAAAGAAATGAATACTTTAATTAAATATCAATTGACCAAATATTTCATCTAAAAGACAAAGATTTTCAAACTAGATTAGAAAAGTATGCTGCTTGCAAGAGGCTAGGTTTAAATGTGAAGTTGAATCATACAAAAGAATATTGAATCAATATTCCATCACTGTTTACTTCCAAAAATAGTAGTTCCTGCTGGGCATGGTGACGCACATCTGTAATCTCAGGTGATGCAGGAGGCTGAGGCAGGAGGATTATGAGTTCAAAGCCAGGCTCAGCAACTTAGCAAGGTTCTAAGCCACTTAGTGAGACCCTGTCACAAAATAAAAAAATAAAAAAGGACTGGGGATGTGGCAGGTTAAAATGAGGGCAGAGTGTAGCTAAAAGTAAAGCAATAGAAAAAAATATCCTGTGTAAACTGTAAGCAAGAGAAAGTGGAGTTAAGGCAAGAAGCATTTCTAGAATCCAAGAGAGACATTTCATGACTACTGTGTTTATCTATCAGGAAGTTATAACTCTTCTAAATTTTTATGTATCTAATGCCATAGCCTCAAATTATCTAAAGCAAAAATGAACAGAATAGGAGAAGCAAACAAAAATCACAATTATAATTAGAGATTATAATATGCCTCTTTGAATAACTAATGGAACAAGAAAAAAAGAAAACCCAAACCAAAAACCCAAATAGATCTGAACAGTGTGACAAAACCCACTGACTTGCACGTGCAGATCCGGTACCTAACATCAACATGTGCACATGAAACACCTCGACACAAGCCACACACTAGATAAAGTACATCCCAACAAATTTCAAATAGCACAAATGATTCAAAGTATGTGCTTGGGCCACAGTGGAATGGAAAAATAAATAAATAAAATCTAGGCACCAATAAGGACAAGATAACTAGAATATTCCCAAATATTTGAAATTTTAAAAATTATGCTTCATATAATACCTGGATTTTAAAAGTCACAATAGAAACTTGAAACCAGTTGAACTGATAAACTTGATGTATAGAGAAACTTATGTAGCTAAATCTATGCTTGGTAGGAAATTTAGAACCTATGTGCTTATGTTAGAAAAGAAGAAAGGCTGAAATCAAATTTTCTAATACTCACCTCAAATGTCTCAGTGAAAGCTACATTTAGAAACATGTATACAGCCTTAAATTCATTTATTAGAAAAAAGATTGAAAATCAATAAGTATCTCAAGAAGTTAGTACAAAGAATAGCAATCATGTCTCTCAAAAAATAGAAATAAAGAAGAGTAGATACTAATGAAATAGAATATAAATAAGAAAGAAAAATGAATAGAGTCAAAAGTTGGTTGTTTGAAAAACTAATAAAATTGGTAAGCCTCTAGAAAGATTATCAATGTTAGTAACGAAAAGATAAATATTCATAATGAATTTATACAGGCCATATAGCAGCTTGGTAAGAGTGAAGTCTCTGAAATCAGACCTCCTAGGATGTTAGGGTTTAAGAATTAATAATGTAGAATTAATCTGCCTGGCAGTTTTGGTAAATTCTTGGCCATTGCCCTTTTAAATGTGACTTTTGCTTCAATTTCTCTTTTCTCTCCTTCTGGGACTCCTCACACACACACACTTGCAAATGTGTTCACTTGCGTACTTTCTGAGGAGTCATGTCTCCTTAGTCCTTGTCTGTCCCGCATTCTCTGCAGGCTGCTGGGACTGGGTTTCTCTTGGGGTTCCCTGCAGGATACTTCTGTCATGAGGTGTGACTTGGCTAGGCAGTTGAGTTCTGCAGCAATGGGCCCTTTGTGCACCTACATGCACATCATGCACCCCAGTCAGAGACTTTAGGTGAGGCGCTGCCCAGGTTCCTGCATGATCTGTCTTTGCTCCTGTGTATGCAGGCCTGGACCTAGAGCTGGGCAGCTGAGTTATGTTGTCCAAAATCAGTGGCCCAGGCTTATCCCAAGCTGGAGGTCATTACATACAGGGTGCTAAACCAGGAGTCCGGAGGCCCAGCATTGCAAGGCTCAAGCACAGCAGACTTGTTTATATAAAGAGAAGACCCATCTTTCCTCCAGCTGAGCTCTACCCTTGCTTCACAAAAAGAAACAAGAGAGGTCATCACGGGTGACCAGGGAACCCCAGGGGAACTCTAGGAGGAAAATCAGCCTGAAGCTAGCTACAGCTGAAGCGCATGTCCAGATGGCCCCAGTTCTAGCAGCAAGACTGCAATAGTGTGGACTGGACTCACCTAGAAGAAAAAAAATAGCTGCCTCCTGGAGAGCAAGGAAAGCCCAAAGGGAGGAGGAGGCTAGGGAGAAGAGAGGAAAATGAGGAGGGAACAGGCAAGACAGAGCAGGAGGAAATGCCGACAGAGGAGGGGAGAATAGAGTAGAGGGGAGGCAGAGAGGGCACAGAAGAGAGGAAAACAGAAAGAAAAGATTGTTCCCAGTCACTACCACCCACACCTTTCAAGTGCTGGCTAAAAATGATCTGCATTTCACCAAGGAGGGTGCCTAGCATCTTAAAGCATGAAGTGCTAATGGCGGGATTTCAGGTTCAGGGCTCCCAAATACAGGAGACTCCATTCACATCTTGGAAACCTTTAGCTTCCCTGCCTTGATTCAGGGGTTCATTCCAGGGAGCCGGAGCCTGTACCCTGGCAGCTGAGAGCTGGAAAACTTTTCTTGTGTGTTTTCAAAAAACATCTGCTCTTTGAAATCAACTTCTCTTCAAAGAGGAACTTGAAAATCAGAATCACACCCCAAATTAAGACTGCCTTCCCCTGACTCTACATTCTAGATCATAAAATCTTCTCTCTCACACTAGACCTTAGTCTCAGACTCCCCATATTCTGATGAGAACTTCTGTAGCTTGAGAAATATTATTTCAAAGTCGAGACAGCCAGATTGATAATAAATTACCATCCACCATGTATGGCTTGGCCCCGTGGCCATGCTGGGAATGAGGATTCAGGGCAAAGGAATCCACCCTAATGGTTTTTCCAATGTTTCCAGCCCTGTTTTCGTGATTCTGGCCTTCAGAGGCCCCATTTCTCCCCTCACTTTTGCCAAACCTGTAACCAGGACCCTCTTCTTCTCCTTGGACCCTTAAACTCTGGCACATAAGGCAGTTTGTGGCCTGAGAGGCTGGCCCTCAGCTGTCTGAGAGATGGATAGAGGAGGCGGTCCATCCTGCCAGGAGGAGGAGTGGTAAGCACTAGCCAGCTGCAGAACAGAGGCCACCAGACAGGCAGCAAGAGAAAGGCTGGCTTCCAAGTGGAAAGCAGAGAGAAGTATGTTGGAATCTGCCTCAAGAGTCATGGAATTTTTTTCAATGTCCTTTTCAAACACATACTTTGAAAAAAATACTTAAAGGCAGGGGAAATTAATTAGGGCCCTTTGTGCTGGAATTGCCTGCCACAGAGTTCCTCCAGCATGAGAAGTAAAAATAGAACCTGTGAGGGTTTGAAAATGTACTACAAACAAAGATCATATTTAAGAGCTCAATGAGGCATGACTATCCAAATAGGAAGAATGAAGCTAATTGTTTCCATTGCTGCAGAGGGAAACAGTGGCAGTCTTCTCTGGGTCCTTGGAACAGCCTAAAAACTGGAAGAACCCCCAGGAGGCTGGGAGGAGAGGACTTTCCAGGGGACAGACCCCTGCTCGTGCCCCTCGGAATAATCATCACTTTTGTGTTAACTCTATTACTGATGGGGAGCAAGGAAATTGGGAAGGAGTGGAGAAAAGCAAAAAGTTTTGAGGATATTGAAAATCCCTCCCATTTATGCAGCAATTTGAACTTTTTAATATATTCTGTGCATTTGATCCTCAGTTAACCCTGGGAAGTAGGCTTGGTAGATGTTTCATTTTCTACCAATGAGAATGCTGGACAAGTCCATCAAGATGTCACTGGCAGTCTGGGTGAGGCCCAGAGGTGAGGCGCTTTGACTCTTCTCAGCATAATTTTAGTATTACACAATGGTACGATGTGGGCTTTGAAGCCGGAAAATCTGGCACTAAGTCCTGGATTGGCCACACTGGCAAGTCACTCCCACTCCCAGCCTCCATGTAACATTTTCTCCTGGGATCTTTAGGCCTAAACAGATCCCACTTTGAAATGAAATTATGTCTAAAGAACAGCACTGTGGCAATGTGCAGAAAGTCAACTGTTGCTATCATCTTTATTGTTGCACTATGATTTGGACAATAGAAGGCATTTTGTTTGTTTGTTTGGTTTTGGTTTTCTGGACAAGGAAAAGATGAAGAGACTCACAGACATTTCACACTAAGGCACCTGGTGTCATGGCCCAACTCCTAGAACAGAGGCTCGCAGCCTTGGCTAGATCATACAATCTTCAAGTCTCAATATTCTCATCTATAAATGGGGATAATGATTATTAAAGATAATTTCTTACATTGAGTCAAGACCTTGTGTTTATCATACAATTTTCTCTTCCTGGATTCACAGTGGAACTGCATTTCCCAACATGCTTTATGACTGAGAGCCCTGTTATAACCACTGTTTGTCATATTGTCACCATCACCACCATTCCCTACTACGTTATAGAACTTTATAGTTTCCAGAGTGAATTTCAACATTTTATCTCATTCCACTCTCACAGAAATTCTGGTTCCATTTTGCTAACCAGAACACTGAAGTTTGGAGAGGGCAAATGACTTACCCATGATTGTTCACTCCATGATGAGAGAAACAGAACTTGAACTCAGGACCCTTTCTGCCACGTAGCAGTGTCAACTGGATAGCACATTTGGGCACTTTGAGTTTGCCCTACATAGTACATTTTCCTCCATGCCATGCCTCTCTTCCTAAGTGACTCTTCCACTCCTCTGGGGAGGTAGGTAGTGCTGACCCCCAGCAGAGATACTTTGCTGTGTTGGGACAGAGAGATAGGCTGCCCCCGATTCCTGAGCAGAGCCCCTGTGAGGGCCAGTGCCAAGGTTTACCATGGCCAAGAGTGCCCAAAAAGATCTGGCCAGAGTATAATCTGTGTAGATGCCTAAGCGGTTAGCTGACAAAAAGCATCCTGCCTGGGGCTCCCTACAATGTGTAGAGAAGTGAAAGCTGCTTGGAGCCAAGGCCATTGTCCTCTGGTCTATGGCTCCAGACACATATAGACCCTAAACATGGACTGACTTCAAACCTAGCCATGCAAAGATCCACAAAGTCCTGCACTAACCAGCTCCAAACCTCAGTCATAGGCTGACCATGAACCCAGAGTTACCTCACCTAGAGAACGACTTGAAGCATGAAAGACACTTGAATATTGACTCCAGTCTTCAATGGCTGTCCCAACCTGGTATGAACTAACTACTCATTGACTACAGACTGGTATCTAAGCCCAGCCCCAGGCAGACTTGCACCAGGCCAGGCTGACTCTAGACCAGTAAGAGTGTGAGCCTCTGGGACAGCTCACGGAGGGGTACAGGTGAGTTAGCATAGTGCCTTTTCACTGCAGGACACTCAGAGCCCCTTGAGGTTGGGGAGGGACTTGGGTCATCTCTGTAAACACATCTGTAACTTGGATTGCAGAATTTGCCACTTCGGGTAGAGGAAAGGGATTGATGGGGAGAGAGGAGGAATGGGGAAGAGGAGGAACTGCAAAATGAAATTTACCAAATTGTGCTATGAGCATGCATGAATATATCACAATGAATGAATACATCATTTACATATAACTGCAATGCACCACTTAAAACAAATAAATACATAGAAAGAAGACCAGCAGAAGAAGGTGGTCAAGGGGAGGGAAGAGGAGTGTGAAAGGAGATTAAAATGGAACAACTTAATCTGTATGCATTTATAGAGATGTCAGAATGAACCCCACCATTATGCGTGACTATAAGACAGTAATTAAAACTGCCAAAAAATAATTTGCCACTTCATTTCTGTTTGATCATAATTGGCACCTTCCTTACATTACCGTATTTCAACAATTCTAAGAAGCACATTTTAACATCTCTGAAATCAAGGTGTGTCCATAATCAGTGGACCCTCAAGAGTAGACAGGCATGGCAAGAAGGTAGCAGATGGCCATTTGACATTAGTGGAAGAAGTGAGGAGAATGATCATAATTGTCCTATTTTCTTTCACAGTAACAACCAGATGTTTTATAAGACCCAAGAAGACACCCATATGTAGTGAAGCTGGTTCATGTTTCATTACTGAGCTGTGTGGTGAATCATTGCCTATCTCATTGCTAGGCAAAGCCAGCAAGGCAGGAGAAGTTGCCACACACCCCAGAATAGATGAGATTGCATAACCAACACATGTGTGTTGCAGGACTATCATTTGGGAACCATGCCAGCCCCTGAGGGCACATGGTCCTCAAGAATAATCATTGGTTTTCAATAAAACACACTATTATTAATTATTATTCGTATTAGTCACTAACTCAATCCAGGAAAGCCTGGTTTTTATCATGGTTTAATTTTTAGAATTTTTCCTTTGAATCTTTGTATCTTATGCTTATCTTCCCAAGTGACTGATCCCCTAATTAGTGACAAATATAGCTAGAAAAGACCTCAAATCACCTCTTACTCATTTTATAGATTTTAGAGACACAAGCTCAGAGAGGGACGTGCTTTAACCAAGATCACACAGGCTGTGAGTGAAGGAACTGAACTTGAAGCCTGACCCTGAGTGTCTGGTTCTGTGCTGGATCCCCCCTTGCTCAGTTCTGCTCCCAATAGCAGCCTGTCCTGGACAGCACAGTTGCCTATTTGGTGACTCACCTCTCCATTTCTCTAGATCTTCATTGGCATCCCTGATTCCTGGTCTTGTCCACCCCCACTCACTCTGACAAACTGAAGACAAGCTCACAAATCCATGAAAACCCAAATCCTCAAGTAGCCTCATTATTCTTTGAGGAAAGCCCTTGACTTGAGGACATAGTGACATGGTGAGACTGTCAGCAGCTTCTTCTAATAGTGAGAGAGAAACTTGCCTGACTCTTGGTGAGGCCATTATAACCTTACTCTCAACATTTTGTAAGGAACTGTAAGAAAATAAAATCATAGATATTTTCACCTACTACTCTAGTTGTTATTCTGCATAAAATATTAGCAAATTATTTTGAAAACAGGACATCAGGAATTTCAGAATAGTTCAGTGTCATCTATAAATCTACATATGTTTTCGCCACATTAATAGGTTTAGGGATTTTAAAAAAGTCACATGATATCTCAACAGATAAAAATAGTTTTTGAAAAGTTCAACATCTCCTTATGATAAAAAATTCTTAGACACTAAAAATGAGAGAACTTGAGAATGGCTCCCTACTAAACTTCAACAGCAAATGCACTTGTAGATGCATTCTTCTTAGGTACATGACTGCTGTGGTTTAGATATAGTTAGAGTGTGTCCTTGGGTGCATGTGTTGGACGCTTGGTCCTCAGTGTGACAATGTTGAGAGATGGTGGAACTTTTCTGAGGTGAGGCCTAGTGGGAGTTAGGCTGTTGGGGGTGCTGCCCTTGGAAGGGCTTAAGGTCATTCTCGTGGGATGCTGAGTTCATTCCTGAGAGAGCTAGTTGTCATGAAGAAGTGAACCTGAACTCTGGCTTCCCGTCTCACCATGTGATCTCTCCCTCTTGCACATACTCCCACCATGATGTGATGTAGCCAAAATCTGTGTCATGATGTTTGGGCTCTCAGTCTCCAGAACTGTGAGCTAAATAAATCTCTTCTCTTTATAAATACCTGGCCTCAGGTATTTTTAAATAGCAATGGAAAACTGATTAATACAATGATTATTACTCCACATAATACTGGAGGGTCTGACCAAAGCAGTAAGATAAGAAAAACCAATGAGCATTGTGATTATTTCAACGGAAGAGATGAAAACTATCAATTGTGGAAAATATGATCATCTGTAGATAAAAACTACCAGTGTACAAACTAATAGAACTAAAATATATAGTTCTTCAAGGTAGCTGGAACAAGAACAACCAATAAAATTCATGAATACTTCTCTAAAAGCAATAAATTAGGAAACAGAGTAGAAAATAAATTTCTATTCACAACAGCAACACATTTACAAATCATCTAGAAAAGTGTAAAAATAAGAAGAGATTTGTGGATCAAATTGTACAACCTTATTTTTTAAAAAGGTAAATACCAGCTGGATGCAAAAGGTAACTATATAAAACTTAGAAGAGAAATAATAAGATTAGTAAGACAGTCTAAGAATATCTGTGACTAGGGGACAGGGAATGATTTTGTACGTAAGGCTCTATGTGTGCAATGCTTAAAAGGGGAAAGTGATGATTTGTCTGTCAGAATTAACAGATTTTGTTCAATAAATAACACAATGTGCAAAGTTAAATGATACCCTGGGAGAAAATAGTTTCAATGATTAAAACAGATTAGATATAGAAAGAGACATAAGGAACTTCTGCAAATCAACACGTTAAGACACAACACTCAACACATTGGCAGAGCAGATAAATGCTCAATCCGCAGAAGATAAATGCAAAATGGCTAATATGTATGTGAAGAGATATGTGAGCTTATGGCCTGAGGGGAATGAAATTCAGACATAGAGACATGCTGCTACCTCGTACCCATAACACTGGCAAAAATTAGAAAGTCAGACATCAGACAGTGGAGAAGTGAGGGAACAGAGCCACTTGTGCACTGTGGGGGCAGCTGTAAGTGGGGGGCCTCGTTTCTGAAGATGGACCTGCCAGTACGTAGTGAAAGGATTTTGCACAGTGCTCGTGAGTAACTGCCCACCTGTGGGTATTCGAGCTGGAGAAACTCTCACGCCTCCATGAAAATGATGTATGAGGATGTTCACCCCAGAAACGTTGGTGTCAGCAGAACATTGGCAGAAACCTTAGTGTTCTAAGCCAATGGTAGTTGATGTGCACCATGGAATTTTGTGTAATAGGCAGGTGTAAAAGAAATAAATTTTTAAAAATTAGCTTTGGGAGAAAATGTGAGGAAGTGGGAGAGCTAAGGCACACTAACATTTCTATAATTAAAGAACTTACATAGGAAAGTGCGCTGTATATTTTCCCAAGATACAGACATACCTAGACATGCGTACATATCATATAGTGATTAAGTATGAGTGGAGTCATCATTGGGGGCATAACTAGAGTAATTTGGGGGAGGACAACATAACATAAAACATAAAATAGGGCTTATAGTAGTTTGCTATTGCTGTCATAACACATTTCCATAAATTTAATGCCTTAAAACAATAGGAGTGTACTATGTTACAGTTCCAGACGCCAGAAATCCAAAATCAGTCTTATGAAGGTAAAATTAAGGTGCCAACAGGGCTGTGTCCTCCTGGAGCCATGAGGAAGAGCCTGTCCCCTCATCTCTCTTTCCTTGTTTTTGTTTTTGGTACCAGGGATTGAACTTAGGGGCACTCTAACACTGAGCCACATCCCCAGCCCTATTTTGTGTTTTATGTAGAGACAGGGTCTCACTGAGTTGCTTGGTGCCTCGCTGTTGCTGAGGCTGGCTTTGAACTCGCGATCCTCCTGTCTCAGCCTCCCTAAGTGCTGGAATTACAGGCATGCGCCACCACGCCTGCCTCTTCCCCCATCTTTGAAGCAGAATAGTCACATCTTCTCTGACACCTGCCTCCTTCTTCTGTGGCCCGTATGATGACATCGGGCCCATCAGGTAACCTAGCATAATTTCCCCATCTTGGGATCCTTATCTCAGTCACACTGGCAAAGCCTATTTATCCAAGTAAAATAACACATTCTTGGGTTCCTGGGACATGCATGTGGCAGCCATTCTTCTGTTCACCACAGGGAGAGGTGATGATGGAATCCTGTCAATCAAAGAAAATCAGAGAGAGAGAGAGAGAGATATCTAGGTTTTACGGAAAAATGCTCTGGGTGGGTGAAGGCTACAGAGAGAATGTATGAATGTATATCATGGGGCCTATGTTTCTTGCAAGGCTCAGAGTGGCTTTCCTGGGGATGTGGTGTTGGAATCCATGATCAGCACCCAGAGGTTTCTGGGATGGAGCCTACTTCAAGTCTTCTGTACTCCCATAGCCTTCTGTCCCACCCCGGGCTGCTTCGGTGGGATCATTTGCTTATGGGTCTGTCCCTACTGCTGGGCTGTGGACTCTTCCTGGAAGAGCTGCCACGTCCACCTCTCCTCTCTCCCTTCTTGGGAAATCCATGGCATCTCTTTTCTGCAGGCTCTGTGTCCCCACCCTCCTATCTTCCCAAGAGCAGTCACCTCTTTCTCTCCTGTGTTTTCAGCCTTTCCCTGCTTTTCTGTTCTCTGTGCTACAAGAAGTTCACATCATACCATCTCAAGGACAAGCAGGCCAGCTTCCCTCCCTATTTCCTTCTCCCACATTTCTAAACCCTTTTTTCTCCTTTCCTCTCTAGTATAATTTCTGGAAAGAGTTAGTTGTGTTACACACACACACACACACACACACACACACACACACACACACACCCCCCCCACTGCAACATGACTTTTGCTCTCACCTCTCATAATGAAAAGGTTTGTTTTTGTTTTTAATCAAGATTATCAGTGACCTCTACGTCAATAAATTCCATGGATATGGTATTTCTCTTCTCATTTTACTTGGCCTGGAGACAAAATCAGACATCACTGGCCATGTCCACCTTGTTGAACACTCTGTTTGGCTTGCATGCAAACTCCCTGTGGACTCCCTCTTGCCTCTCTAGCCAGGGCCCTGCAGTTCCTCTGCAAGCTTCCCTTCTGCTCTCTAGCCCTGACACGGATGTTGCCCAGGGTTCTGTCGAGGACTGCTTTCTCATTTTCCCCTATGCAGAAGCACCATGAACATCTCCATGCCTCCTTCACTCTTTCTAGGTGCAGGACTCTCAGCCCAGCCTCTCCAGGCACAGCCGTCCAGATCTCCAGGGCATGTCTACAGATGCTCCCCAGCCTCGCCACCTCGGTTCCCTCAGGCATCTCAACAACCTGTCCAGGCAGGCAGCCATCACCACCCTGCTCACTGCCCATTGCTCTGTCATAAACTCTGGAGTCCTTCTTGCTGTCTACCCTCTCCTTCTCCCTCACACCCAGTCAGACACCCAGTTACTTCCATTCTTCTCCCTAGGTGTCTCAGGAACCACCTGCTTCTCTCCACCTTCCCTGTGGTGGCACCACCCAGGCAGCCGTCCGTCCTTGCACAGACCCCTCCCTGGCCTCCTGGCATTGCTTTCAGGGCTCTCACCCGTGACCATTCACTAGGTGCCAGGCCTTGTGTGAGGTCCTGCCCCGTCCACCTGCAGCCCCTGGATCTTTAGAAAACACAACTTGGCCTACGTCACCCCTCCTTACTCTTAGTGAGATATGATTCTAATTTTGTGAGGAAAGCAGATGAAAAACAAATTAACAAATAAATCAGCACAATACTTGTGGCTGGAGCTAAATGTCACATATAAACTAAACAGGACATGAGATGCAGTAATCAAAGGCCGCTTAGCTAATGTGGCTATGCAGGCCTTCTTCAGGGTGATGGGGCACTGAGACCTGAGAGTTAGTAAGAAGCTACCTGGGAGTGGGAGAGGAAAAGGAGCCTATGGCAGAAAGGAACAGAGAGATAGAGAGAGAGAAGCAGAGGTGAGGGAGGCCATGCAGCCCCAACCAATGAAGACCACAGCCTTGGCCAGAATTCCTAGTCCCAGGCTCCAAGGCCACGAGCTCTAGCCACTCTCCACATTGGCTTCCATGAGATGCCCTACATCCTCTAAAGCCCCACCTCATTGCAGCCCTTTCATTTGACTTGTTTTGAGGAGCTCTGCTCTAAAGAAAGTGACCCTGATTGAACACAGCCCCTAGATCTCAGCTTACAGGGCTCTTCTTCAGGAAGCTTCCAGACTTCTCCTCCAGGTACAGTGCCTGCGATAGTTTCCCAGGGCTGCTATGCCACAAGGGGTTGGGAGGTAAAAAGCATAAACTTACTCCCCCATGGCTATGGAGGCTGCCAGTCTGAGGTCAAGGTGTCAGCAGGGCTTGCCCTCTCCAAAGTCTCCAGGAAAAGATATTTTCCATACCTTTCTCTTGGCTTCTGGTGTGCTGCCAATTCTTGGGGTTCCTGGCTTTTAGGTGCATCACTCCTATCTCTGCCTCCCTCCCACAGAATGTTCTCGCCGAGTGTCCCTCCATCTGTGTCTCTTCTCCTGGTTCTTTAAAGACACCAGTCATGGTGGATCCGGGGCCATCCTGACAGCCCCATCTTAATGTGTAAATCTGTGAAGATTCTATTTCTAAATAAGGTCACACTCACTCACAGAGGCCGGGGATTAGGACTTTAACACATCTTCTTCATCTTCAGCCACAGTGGTGCCCTGCCACGGGCTCCCTGAGCACGGCAGCACTTGCCATGGAGATTCCTCACCAGCTTCAGAGCTGGCCGGGCAGAAGGCAGTAGGAGAGAAAGGTGGGGGAAACGAGCCCCTCCTACCTGGTTCTCACTTAGGAGCCATGAGGTGCCCTCATGGAAGTCACCTCTGGGGAGTGAAAGGGACATTTAAAGCAAGGGGAAGCCAGCCTGGCTGCACAACTGTGAACAGGTTTGCATGAGGAGTTTGACTCTTTCATGACACTGCAGGTGTCAAGGCAAGTAACTTCAGGTCCCAGCTGTTATTCCTCCAGGAGCCTCATTCTCTTTGCACCCCTTGGTGGGAGGTGCTGAGGGGATGGCTTGAACTGAATTTGGTGCAAACACCCGTGTCATGGGGAACCTTGAACCAAAGAAACACAAACTTCTCCATACAGTGGGCATAGCGATGGCTGATGCTCACTCAGCTGCACGATCTCATCAACTCATTTTCTTGTGAGGTGAGGAGGGGCAGGGACTATGCCCAGGGGACCCCTAGGGCAGAGAGGTGAACCAACTTGCCCACAAGTTGAATGTAGAACCAAACTCTGGTCTTGTGGCTCCCATCTTATTGTTCTTTTAGCAGCACTGGATTGGGGTTCTCCAGCAAAACAGAACCAGTGGAATATATATGTGGAATTGGCTTCCATGACGGTGGAAGCTGAAGAATCCCAAGGTCTACTGTCTACAAGCCAGAGAGACCCAAGATAGCCATGGTGTCAATCCCAGTCCAAGGCAGAAGGCGAGGGGAGGGGGGCGGGAATTCAAGTTTCCTCATCTTTTTGTTTCTCAATGGGCTTGATGATGCTCACCCACACTGGGAAGGGCAACCTACTTTATTCGGTTCATGATTCAAATGCTACACTTTCCTGGAGCCATCCTTACAAACGTACCCAGAAATAATGTTCAATCAAATACTGGGCATCCCCATAGCCCAGTCAAGTTGACACATAAAATCAAGCATCCCTGGTACCAAGGAGCAGAATTTGTTGAGTATCTTGGCAAGAGAGAAGGCTATGGGTGCACCATCATGGGGACCAGAATGTGAAGGGGGATACTGACCATGCCTGGAGAATCAGGCCTGGGGCCTGGCTGTGTTGGCTCAGGGCCCAAGCCTAGAGCCCTCTAGTGCCTCCTGGTTGTGTTGCCTCGTTTGTGGGAATTGGATTTTGTCTCATCCAGTCAGACTCCAGGTCCTGGAGGTTTCTAGAAGGGAGGAGAATGCCTCGGGGATATTGGCTTGGGGATTTGGGGACTTGGAAGTGGCAGCTTTGGGAGGCAGAAAGCTTCCATGCACAGGAGCTGGAAAATAGGCATTAAGGCCTGCAAATGTCATTATCCCAAAGAGACATGTCTGGCTGTCCAGAACTTTCAAATCTTTTGATGAAAACCAACCTGTTCACGCTTCAGGAATTTGCTGGCTGGCTCTGCAGCAGCCCACTTGCTCTGATCCCCCGGGGATGAAGTTTCCAGCAGAACCAGGCCAGATGTGGGGCAGCTGAGGATGAACGGGGAGTGGGGGGAGCAGGAGTCTAAAGAAAAGGGGGTTGGTCCAAAATCTCATGTCTGTATAGACACCGGAGCTCAGGGTAGACACTCACATCTACCTGAAAAAGATAAGCTGAAATCTATGCTAGAAATGTGAGGAACTAAAATTTGGTGTGGCAAGATGAGAAGGAAATTGTGCACGAAGGTGGGGCATGGGACATGAGGCCTGCAGACTAGAGATGGTGTCCTGAAAACGACCCACCTGCTATTTCTCTTTCTCCAAGCACTGGCTTCCATGGTCCCTTCCACACCAGCGTCCTGGCTGCCTCTGTCTGAACAAAACCTTCCCTTCCTCCAGCGCTGCCACCCCTCTGTTGGCAGCCCTGCCTGCCTCTCCGCACAGCACACCTGCACAGGTCACCATGCCAGCGAGCAGACACGGCCCAGCAGATGTGTGACCAGCCCCACTGGGGGTCTCCAGCACACGCCCCCTTCATTCTCAGGTCTACAGTCTGCTCATCTCCAAGACTTCCCACCTGCTCAGAGCAGAACCACTCTCTCATCCTGCTCCTCTGGGGTTCTAGGCACTCTGTGTCCAGTAGGGTTATGGGTGTCCTAATCTCTCGGGCGAGTGGCTGGTTGGATTGAAGCATGACTGTTGCCATTCACATTTCTCATTTCTCTCAACTCCAGCCTTCCCCTGCCCCATTTCCTGACTCCAAACCTGCAGCTGCCAGCCTCCCACATGGCCCTCCCAGCCCCCACCTGCGGGTATTCATGCCCAACACTGTCTCCCCCTGCTCAGTACCAGGGTTGCTCTGTGTGAACAACACAATCGAGCAGAAGTGAGAGGGTATCACTTCTGAGATTCAATTATCAAGGACATTACTGGTGACTCGGAGGCTCTTCTCTCTAGGGGAAAGCTGCTGCCACATCGTGAGGAGCCCTGTGGAAAGGAGGAAGAGAAGCCTCCTGCCAACAGCCACGCGGTGGGACAGAGCAGGTGCTCCAGGTGCAGACAAGCCCCTGGAGAACTGTAGCCCTGGCAGACAGCCTAACCTCCTGAGAGGTCCCAGATTCCTGCCTTGCAGAGCCTCTGGGATGATAAGCTTTTGTTGCCTTCAGCTGCTAAGTTGGGGCAATTGGTCAGGCAGCAGTTGGTAGCCAATATAAGGGCTTTGGGGTCATTGGGATGCTCACGTTTAGCTGCTGCCAGCCACCATCCAGGGTAGCAGGGAGGGAGGAGAATTTACTTTCAAGGCTGATGTGACTGGGAAGAAAGTACCTCAGATCTATGCTTGTTTTTGTCCCATGGCAGCAGCTGCTATAGATGGAGGGCCCTGGATGACTGGGTGGGGGGATATTTTCCTGGCCAGGCCCCAGCTTCTTGTCACCCCTCTGAGGTCAAGTAGCCCTGTCCCAGGCTCAGTACACAGCACTATAACTAGAACTGACTGAGCAATGTCTCTGGCCTGGGCGCTGCTAGAGATTTCCTTTGGTTGGAAGGTGTCAGGTTTTTGTAGGTACCAGAGGGTCCAGCTCTTTGTAGCAAGCTGAGCCTGGAGGGACAGAGGCCATTGTTGGGGTACAGCTGCCATGAGATAAGCAGGGCACCACAGGCCAGCCAGAACAGGGAGTCATTGCTTATCTTTCAAGGGAGACTAATGGGTCAGGAAGAAAGAGACCATGGCCTGGTCAGTGGGCACAAGAATCCAGCCTTACTGGACCTCTGAATCCTCCAGGGCATCAAGTTCCTGGTGGGGTTAAGAATCCCAGAAGGCACACTGGTCAGAACTGGCCCATCTTGTGGGTCTGAGGGACAGTGGCTGGGTCAAGATGGGACTGAGAACCAGAGTCTGTGGCCTTGTGGACAGTTCTACACTGGCAGAGGCAGGTGTCAGCCTTCCTCCATGCCAGCCTCAGAAGACATTCCCATCCACGCACCACATAGTGGTGAGGACTCTTTCTGCTGTGAGGGAAAGAAACTCAGGTTAGTATCCCCAGATCAGTATCTGTTCACGGCACTGATGGTAATCGACACCTTAGGGCTGTGTTTGCCTCGTGGGCTCATTTCATCCTCACAATGGCCCAGATGTAGTATTCCTATCCCCATTTAACAGATGAGGAACACAAGGAGCGAGTGGGCTCATACAAAACCCCCGGCTGGCAAGTGAGTGGGAGGGCCACCATCTGACTGGGCAGCCTGGCCCCAAAGCCCACATCCTTAACCCCCACAAGGAGGCAAATCCAGAATAGATCTGGCTGCAGGCACACCTGCATCCAGAGGCTCAAACAACACACACGCACACATACACGCACGCACACCCTTCCAGGCCACTGACCTCACACAACTGTATTCTCGCGTGGACTCCCAGGCCTCTTCCTCACGCATACATTTTTTGAAGCAGTTTTATGTCAGTTCAAGTCTCCTGCCTGTGGGGAAGCCCTGGGGACGGTGCCCTGATGAAGCCTTTCATGAGAGACACTGAGATCTTGTCACTCTGAGCCTCTGACTGCAACCCCTGGGTGTTTGGGATTTGTCTTCTGATGCTGGGATCCTGCCTTTGTGGCTTGGTGACAGTAAGGATGGCTTATTTCTGGGGTGCTTGGATGGGTAGGATTGGGAGGAGTCAGATGGCAGTACTGGCCCTGATCCCCGCCCCCCAGCCCCCGACACACAGACAGACCTTGCCGGGAGCCTGGGCTGGGGTGGCCCTTGCATTTGGGCTCACATGGTGTGACTCTGCCATGCATTTCCCCGGGAGTGGAACTCAATGTCTGGTCCTCAAGCCAGGGCTGGGACTGTTCTGAGATGGGACGTCATGGGAGGAAGAATAAGTGGTGTACTTTTTTGAGAGTTCTTTCTACCTGCCAGGTGCCACGCAAAGCCTTTCCACACACATTCGTTCACTGAATTCTCATTTTGAAGCTGTGATGTAGCTACTATTATCACCTCTATTTCATACCCAAGGAACCTAGAGCACAAAGACTCAGGTGACCCTCTCAAGCTCACACAGGTAGGGAAAGTAGGGACCTGATTCAAGCCCCAACAGTCAGACCCTATGTTTGGACCCACTCCGAGAGAGGGAGCAGAGGTTAAAGGTCAAAGGGCATCCACAGGTATATCTAGGCTTTGCCACTTACTGGCTGTGTGGCTCTGAATAGGTTGCCTAATGTCTCTGTGCCTTAGCTTCCTCACATGGGTCAATGCCCACACCATACTTGGACTCTGATCAGCCACATAGTAAGTTCTCAGTAAACACTAGCTATTAGCTAACTAATATTAGTTTTTCACAGATGCGAAACTTAAGAGAGTGAGTCTTCGTCAACAGGGCTGAGGACCCTGTTCCAGCAGGATGCTGCACCTGGCGCTGAGCTGAGGATGGAGGAAGGAGGGACTGGCCCAGAGTTCCGTAGATGGGTTAAGAGATGTGTACAGTGAACTCCAACAAACCTTACAAACAAGTCATCGGAGACAAAGGGGAAATTGCTCGATTCTGACTGGACACCTGGAGGGGCTTCAGGAAGAGGCAGTTTTTGACATGGATCATGGCAGAACCATGTGCATGGATGAGGTGGACATTTTTAAGCAGAGACAAGGAGATAAGGGGGGGTAGATATTTTGTCCTGCCATGTACCAGAGGATCAGTGCTGGAACAGTGGAGGGAAGGGAAGGAATTTGGAGTGTGCACCCAGGACCTGAGCAGTGCTTGCTCAGAGTGGTGGTCTGCCTGGTAGCAGGACCAGGGTGTTTATGATGAAGCCCTCCAGCTGGGGCCATGCTCCCCGTCCCCACCCCAGCTCTGTGCTCAGGGGCCCCAGGAGTTCACAGCAAACATCCATTGCCACCAGGGTGGCTGAGCTGCTTGGCACAGAATCACTGGCTCCCCCACCCAGGCAGAACCCAGGAGGGAAAGCAATCACTGTGCTCAGACCCAATGGCTCTCCAGGCCCCTTCCCTGAACAAAGGCAGCATTTATGGCTCCTGGCTGGGTGGGTGAGGTTCCCTGGGCTCTGTAGGACTGGGAATAGAGGTTTTCCTGGAGAGCAGAAGCCCCTTTCTGTCCTGTTGGAAAGTCACAAGGAAGTTTAGAAAGGGTCTGGGCGGTGGCATTTTGCCCTCAAAAATACAGCAAGGACTAGAAATTGGAAAGAATGTGGATGAAGTCACTCCTTCTCCCCCAGACTTGTGGCAGCCCTGACTGGCTCCCAGGCCTCAGGAATTTGGGGAACCTTCAGAGAGCAGCAAGTTCATGTCAGGGGCAGCTGCCTTCCAGGACAAGGGACTTCTGGCATCCCAGTGCCAGGCCACCCTGCTGGACTCAGGGAGGAGGCCGCCAGTGCTTGCTGCCTATGTGTGGGGCTGGCCTAATGCCTCTGGGCCCAGGCGCTCCGACAAGGAAGATGAGGCCATGTGCTAGCCCAGCTCCAAGACCCTCCTGAAACTCCACACTTCAGACCAGCACAGGGGGCTGGGGCAATTCCAGGTGCTCCACCCTCCTTACTATGCTGTTCCTGTGGCTTCGAGACCTAGATGAAGGCCTAAGCCCTCATGTTTTTTCCCAAATAGTTCATTCCTCCAAACCCTGCATGGGCCTACTCTGGGGCCAGGGATTTCTATGGTCAGGCTTATAACTTGGGGTCCAGAGACTGTGTCTCCAATAAGGCTCCTCTTCCAAGTAGGTATCCCATGCCAGGAAAAGGCAGGGGTGAATTCCAGGCAGGCCTGGGAAGACTTGGCAAATTCAGGAAAGAGAAGGGGTTTGAAGAAACTTTTTGACCAGAGTTTAAAATCTGGCAGGAAGATAAGTGAGGAAGAGAGAAGTAGGAATAGCAAGGGAGCCCCACCTCCAGCGGTGGGGAGGAGGAAAGAAAGGCAGAGAGGCCAAGAACAGGGACTCAGGAGGCCAGTACCAAGAGAGAGAAGAAGGACAGAGGCTCCAGGGGAAGACTCCAGGAGGAAGGAATGGAGAGAGAGGAGAGAGGGAGGACATCTCTGGGCTCCAGCCTGCCTGCTCTCCTGGGCTCTATGTGGTGGGTCCTTGGGGTGCAGCCTCTGTGGGGGCTTCTTCCCTAAGGTTCTGGGCCAGGGTGTCCTCACCCACTTCTGACCAGAGCCTACTAGGTTTGTCTGTCTGTCTGTATTGAACCCAGGAGTAGATGCTGATAAAACTCAAGCCAGTTTGGGTTCCAGTACTGGCATGTGATGTGGCTGTGGCCAGAGAGATATAAAGGGGGTTCTGCAGGCAGAGAAAGGGGGCTCCTGGGAAAGCCCTCTCACTTGCTAATCAGCAGCCACATGTGGCAGGAAAGGCCTTCT
>CM053401.1:100799530-100815242 GCA_028644305.1 Xerus rutilus
ACTGGAAGAGACCCTCTCTAGGTCTTTGGAGCTCTTTCTCTGCATGACTCTCTCTTTTCCAGCACTGTGCCCTGTGAACCCTAGCTGCCTAGATTCAGTTCCTTCTCAATGCAAGGAGTCTACTGGGAGCTGCCTGGATTCCTTCTCCTGCACTGTGGGTTGGACTTTCAAGGCAGCAGGCTGGGACACTCCTGAGACCTCTCTTATTTGTTATGTCTTAGCAATCACTGTCATTTGTTACTTGATGTCTGGTGTCTTCAAAATCATTGCTTCATGTTTTTCATTGTTTGAGAGAGACCAGTACATTCAGTCCTTTACTTCTTGGTTGGAAGTAGAAGACCTCAAATTAACCAAATTGTATTTTACCATATGGACCAATAAATGTATTAGCCTCCACCACTTAATCTCCAAGCTCATCTGTTGTGTGGTACCTTTCCAAATGCAGCCAATAGCAAACAAATCACACTAGCATGATTCTGTCTTCAAACTTCTTCCCCTAGAGTCCCTTCCAAGGAATCACAGATGATGGTTTTTCCAAACATTTCTCCATTTCACTTATGGTCATCTTCTCAGCCTCTGCCATCAATTTCCTCACTGCCACCATCATGGAACTTCTAAGAGGATGCCACATCTTTTAGTTTTCTTGTTTGTTTGTTTCAACAGAAAGTACAGATTTCCATGTCAGTCAGGATGGGCAACATCAAGCTGTACTAACAACAATCCCCACACCAACAAGACTTTCTGGCCTGGCATGGTGGAGGATCAGGAGTTCAAAGCCAGCCTCAGAAATGGCAAGGTGCTAAGCAACTCACTGAGACCTGGTCTCTAAATAAAATACAAAAAATAGCTGGGGATGTGGCTCAGTGGTTGTGCTCCCCTGAGTTCAATCCCCAGTAACCCCTCCCCAAAAAAAGAATTTCTTTCTGGCCCATATTACCTGTCCACTGTGGACCAGAGGGCAGGGGACTCCCTTAGTCCCCAGGCCACCCAAAGCTTCATCTCAATGCCTGCTTTCATAGTTGCAGGCAGGAGGGTTCATAGCCAATTGTGTACTGCCTCATAAAGCTTCTGCTCAGAAGGGTCATTTGTTACCTCTGCTCACCTTTCATAAATCAGAGCAAGTCATGTGGCTTCACTTAACTTCCAAAGAGCATTGATGTGCAGTGCTACCATATGCCAAGGAGGTGGTAAATGAAATACTGTTGACCAACCCTAATGTCTACCCAAATGTTATCTCTGCTTCATCATTGATAATCAGCAATCAGCAATCAGTATGGGACTTGTTGAATGCTGCTGGGCATCTAGACATATTTAACAAGAAAAGCTTTGTTCCAAACTTCTCCAGGAGTGTCAGACTTTATTGTAGAACAAAGGAAACTTTTAACTGCCAAAGAAATGTGAATCCAATAAGTATCAGGTTGGCCTCATGGAGATGACTCGGGGAGGCTTCCAGCAGAGGGACGTGTCCTGTAGCTAGACGTGCCCACAAAGCACAGTCAATCACGCACACTTCAGTGCTGGCTCCCAGCTGCTGATATGTGACTTTGAACAAGTCATGTCCCCTCTATGGCCCGCAGCTTTCTTCCTTGAAAAGATGGATGATGTGAATGGAAATTTCCAGAACAATGCTTGGCTTGTTCCCTTCCCCCTGGCTGGGAGATGTCTCTCTCCTCTGGACCAATGCCTGAGGCTGATTCACAGTCACTATCAGTGCCATTCTTAGCCTGGGCCAGGTCAATGACTTGTTTATCTTGGTGTCTGAGCCCATTCCTGACATTGCAGAGATACAGACTAAGAGCTTGAGGGGCCAGTGGACCCCTAGCCCATCTTTCTACCCTTTCCTGTCTTTCCTCCCTTCACCCCAGGGGATTATGGGAATGACTAAAAATGTGACTCTAAGGCCAGGAAGGCCAACTTCCCAGGGGCAGAGTCCAGAATTCCCATGGAGACCCTCCTGCTCCCTTCCAAGGGGCCTCCCTTGTAGTGACTCTTGAATCAACCTCCTCCCTTCATCACCCTCTGAGCTCGAGGCTTCCCCGCCTCCCCCTGAGACGACTACAAACATCTCCCATCCATCTTCCCCGTCCCAGTGTCTCCCTCTACTCCTCATCTGTCCCGCTCATGACTGCCAAACTAAGCTTCTCAGATGGAGCCTCACTCTTCCCAGGCTCCACCAGCAACCCTCCATGGCTGTCCAAGTGTCAGGATGAGGTGCCACCGTGACACTAAATCCTTGTCTCCCACTCTCCTGGCCTTTTCTCCAGACCATAGATTCTGCTGGGCCAGGAACATGCTCTCCTGTCTGGAATACCTCTCTTCCCTTTCTCTGATCATCTACGGGGCATGTCAGGTTCCACTTTCAGACCAGCCCATGCCTGAAGGATTCCCAGAGACCCTGCTGCTCCCTCCCTTGTAGTGACTCTCAAATCTTGGAGAAGCTCTGTGGCCAGACAGGACTAGTGTAGTATTGTGTAGTGGTTGAGAATAGAGGTGCTGACATCCTGTGGCAGAATCCATACCCTGGCTCTGCCTTTCCTGAGCAAGTGGTTTTAATCACTCGGTGACTCATTTTTCCCATCAGTAAAAGGGGGATGCTGATGGTGGCCTCCTCAGAAGGTGACTGAGAGGAGTAACTGAGAAACAAGGTATAACAATACAAACTGTGTGTGTGTGAAAAGCTAGTCATCATTTAAGCCATCTATTAGCCCATCCATCCAGCATGCATTGAGCATGCTCAATTGAGCATGCATTTTTGCCAGACTCTGAGTTAGTTGATGGAACACAGGATGCCTAGCACTCCATCCGTGTCCTCAAGGAGACCTCCTTCAGCAAGAGGAAATTTGTAAGCCAATGTTTAGATGGTAAGTGACTCACATACAGAACTGAGTTCGTGAAGTGAAAGCAGAGAAGGAAGAGTTGTCCTGCTGCCTGGGGAGGACACCTGAGCCGAGTTCCCCAGGAGGACAAGGGGGAGGACATCCCATGCCAGCTCCTTCCCAAACCTGTGAGGATGGGGACAGCATCCTAGACATCTCTGTGCTCCCTCTAGTGCCTGTCACAGGACCCTGCACGCTGCAGGAGTTAGTGATACTCATCACAGTTGATAATGTGCAGAGTGGTTGAACAACCTACTAGTTTTATGACCTTTCTGTGCCTCATTTTCTGCATCTATACAGTGGTGGAAATAATGGCTCCTTTTATGGTGTGGTGAAAATTTCAGGAACCATTATGCTGGCACGATCAAGTGCTTGGCAAATGCATGCATGAATCCTCCCTTGTTTGTCCCTTCCTTGGTTGTCACCCACTAGCTCGATAAAGGAAATTTAGGGACTTGAAATCTGTCCAAGCCATAATGGAATCAATCCTCACTGACTTCCTTGGGTTCCTCCGCCTGTGTATCTTTCCTGCTGAGAACAAGGACCATGTAGAGCTCACAATTTAATAAACATATGCATCCTGAAGGAGGTTGCCCATTCTTCAGGGTGTCTCTCCAAGATGCCTTCTCCTCTGCACTTCAGGAGGACATTCCAACATTTCCCCAGCCCAGCATCCTCTGCATGCAGAAATGCAACGTGTGACCAGTGGACCTGCAATCATAGACCACTCTTACACCTCCTTCTTGGGGTTGAGGTCCCCTGGTCACGTGCTATGTTGGTTGGGAATCCATGTGTGTAAAGCAGACATTCTCTAAGCTCCCAGACAGTGGTACAAGTTGGGACTCTTCAGGAAGGAAAGGTAAACCCACACCCAGAATAAGTGTCGAGCTCTGTGAACACGAGCCATAGGATCTTCCAGGATAAGAGGGTCCTGATGCAGTCAACTGACCACTAGGTGGACGATTGGTCTTCTCCAGGGAGTGTGCGAAATCAGGGTTTGGTGTTGGTCTGTACTGCTCAAGTGGACATAGATGAGCAGCAGTAGCTAAAAGAGCCTTGGTCAGTGGAAGTCCATGTTGTTGGTGACCCAGGTTTTGGCTACCATGGCCACTCCATGAGTGGGCCTATCGTACTAGTTCTGGGGTGGCTAATGACAGAGATGGCTAATGTTGCCTGGCTGAATCATTTTGTCCACTTGGTTGTTTAGTGCCTCTTCCGTGGTGGATGTTTTCTAGTCGGGTTAACATTTCATATAGAAATCTCCATGCTACATGCCTACTCCCATATGCCCATCCATATGCCACTACCACATACTTCCTTGTCTGTGATCATCCAAGCCCTGACCAGATGGCCTGGCCATTGGCTACTTCCCAACACTCTATATATACTCTCTCTGTCTCTGGACTGCTTTTCCTACTGCACAGAGGGGACCAAGTTCACTGAACACAGTTCCATCCATGGAAAAGCTTCTCCCTTTCCACTCGCTGTCTTTTGGGGTCACCTTGAAGGTAACCCTAGAGCACACACTATCTCTTTTCTCTTTGTATCCACACATTAAACTAACCCATCCTTAACTGGAGACTATCATGCCAAGTGAAATAAGCCAATCCCAGAAAACCAAAGGCTGAATGTTCTCTCTGATATGCTGATGCTAACACACAGTAAGGGGAGGGGAAAAGAAAAGTTCATTGAATTAGACAAAGGGGAATGAAGGGAAAAAAGGGGAGATGAGAATAGGAAGGACAGTAGAATGAATTGGACGTAACTTTCCTGTGTTCATATATGAATACACAACCAGTGTAACTCCACATCACGTACAGCCACAAGAATGGGAAGTTATACTCCATGTATGTATATGTCAAAATATATTCTACTGTCATGCATAACTATAAAGAACAAATTTAAAAGTTTTTTTTTTAATTGGAATGTGAACTGTTTCTGATCCTTCTGGGTGGAATGAAAAAGAACATATTCATCTATCGCTGGTCAGTCATGTGCTGGAGGTCTTATTATTCCTCTCTGACAGTGACAGCACATTGGCCTCAGAGACTCCATCAGGTCTGGACTTGGAAGTCTGCAAGGCTGGGTCCCACGGCCCCCACAGGGCTTGCTGGAGAGGGCCGCGCACTGCAGAGAAGACCGTGTTACGGCAGCCTTCCCTCCTCAGAAGGCCCTGTGGTTTTCTGCCCCTAAGCTTTTCAACGTGAGTGTTTAATGCATTTATTGCCACTGCTTATTCTTACTGATGCGGAAGGACATTTGGTGCTATACATCAGGACTCAGGTTTGTTGGACTCCAAAATTTGTAGTCTTCCTACTCTGCCCTCTCTGATCCTGGTCTACAGAGGTGATAAACTCAATTTGCATTTGAATTAAGCATTATCTGGCATCTCCCATGTGGCTGTGGCTGCGTTCCAATTTTAAAGTTCTTGAGATAGACAGGGCTTTCCCATTGACTTTCTCCACTATCTTGGAAGTTCTGAGGCCAAGGCTGGGTGCTCCCAGCTAGACTCAGCACAACCCTCCCCTTGGGGCCCTGCTGGAGCCAGTGTGGTAACTCTGGGGGACGGGTACTGAGCAATGGTCAACAGGCACTGCGAAGAGTTAGAGGCCTCTTCTTCCCTAGGTCCTGGCGGAAACAAAAATGCAATTGTCCAATTCAATAAGGGTAAAGAGCCTGGAGGAGAGGCATGCCTGAGAGGCCATGAGTGTCCCCTGAGGGGCTGATGTATTCTTCCAGAGCTCAGGCCAGTGCCCCCAGCCCCCAGCCCTGAGGGTGTGGTTGTAAGAAAGTGGCAGAGAGCCTGCCAAGTCCAGAAAGGCTGTCAAGCCCAATGCCACCCAGGGAATTGGCATTTCCTCTGGAAAGGTCTCATTTCCTCAATGCCAGATCCCCTGAACCCCCAACTTTGCTTCCCTCTTTTACTAACTCATGTTATTCATTTCTAGAACAAAATACCAACAGTGGGTTGCACTTGCCACCCCTAGTTCTTTGGGTAAGAAAGAGTCAGGGGTCTCTTCTAAGCATAAAACTGCTCCCTTGTTAATTGTCCATTATATTCCAGTCCTCTTCCCCTCCCACATGCTCCCAGGAGGTCCCAGGCAAGGAATTGTAGTGTCTATTTTGCAAATGAAGAAACTCATCTCAGAGACATTGAGGGATTTGCTCCAAGATTTCCCAGGAGTTGGTTTAAGATTCTACTATCCAACTGCAATATGTATTTTTCTCGCCTCTCCAAAGCCGTGCTCTGAAGTGTGTGTGGAATGAGTTTCTGTAAATTGAATCCTGACTTAGCTGCCCCATAAACTTCCAAGGTTTCCAGGGATCTGTGGGGACTCCTGTCATAGTGGGAACCACCAGCCACCTCCAGCCCAGGTCATCTGGCTGCTCTGGGTTGTTTCTCCCACACTGGGTTTTGGTAGCTGTGGGGCCTGAGCCATCTGGATGGCCACAGGGGCTGCTGCTGGCTCCTGCTGGCCTGTCTTCATGTTCCTTACCGGTCAGTCTCCTCCTAACTTGCTGTTGAATGAATGAGGAAGCTCTGGGCGGGGCCTTGGGTCTCTCCATTTTAGTCCCAGCTTCTCCAAAAGGTTGCTTGTATGTGGCTATGGACAAGCCACTTAGCCTCTCACAGATTTGGCAAGCCCCTTGCTTCCTGTTTCCTGGGTGGCAAAAACTATACTTGGCCAGGCGTGGTGGTGCACGCCTTTAATCTCAGTGGCTTGGGAGACTGAGACAAGAGGATCATGAGTTCAAAGCCAGCCTCAGGCTAACAACTCAGTGAGACCCTGTGTAAGGGCAAAAAGACCACGGTGGCAGCAAACTATGCAAGTCATTGTAGGCTTTATTCAGGAGCAGGATTCATCTGTGGAGGTGGTGGACCCATATTCCTGATGGAAAATGAACAAAGGAAGGACTGGGTTTATATAGGCTCTTAGTTTTCGTGGGCATTTAGGAATTTTGGGTTGTTTCATCAATTAGTTTATCACTCGGGCGTGGTGATAAGCCCCTTCCTTCCAGGTTTTGCCTCAGGAAGGCATCTGTTTAGGGGAGGTGTTAACTGCTGGCTTGATCAACATCAAAGAGACAGAGCTGGGAAAGGTAGGGCAGCCGGCATGATTAGCATTAAAAAGACAGTGTTGGGGAAGGTGGGAGCTGCCAGCATGACCAACATCAGGAGAACAGTGTTGAGGGAAATGAAGGTAATGCTTGGCCATTCTTCTTTTCCTCAGACTATATTATTTTTCTAATTCCCATATCTATTACCCTGCTCTAAATAAAATACAAAATAGGGCTGGGGATGTGGCCCTGTGGTTGAGTGCCCCTGAGTTCAATCCCCAGTACCACCAAAACAAAACAAAAAAACTACACTTACTAGGTTTCCCAAACCTGGGGAAAGGCAGACTAAAGGTGGAGAAGACAGACGCCAGGTCCCAGGTGTGCTTTGAGCTCCAGGTTCTCCATAGAGAAAGCTGCTTGTCTGGACAGAGTTGAAGCTGCCTCTATACTAAGGCAAAATGCAGAGCAGCTCAGAGGAGCCTCCAAAAGTGAGGAGGAGCCCAAGTGTAGAGGCTGTTGCTAGTTGATTTAGGTTCTTTCTCAGTTTTGTCCCTGGCTTGCCATGAAGTCTTGGTGAGTCACTCATCTTGGGCCTCTGAACCCCTTCTGAAAGCCAGGGGTGAGTTAGTGATATGAGGGGCTATGGAGTCAGAATGACAGCCTTGAATTTCAGCCCCACCCCTGGCCAATTCAAGCCAGTTACATAACCTCTCTGAAGCTCAGTTTTATAATCTAGAAAACTGGAACACCATAACTTTTTATAAAAAATTAACAAAATGACCCAGGTGCAAAATAAGACAACGGTTACACATTAGCAACCGCTGTTACCTTCAGGGCCAGGCCTGAGGTTCTGAGGTCCTCTGAGAAGGGGTAAGTGTCCTACCCAGAATGGCCAGCAGGTGGGGGTGTCTCAGAGCAAATCTCTCAGCCACTCTGGGAAGGTTTTTTGCAAGTCAGTGGGTCCCTCTAGAGCCAGAGAGCGTCTGAGATAAAAAGGGGTCTAGAGAGTCCCCTCTCTCATTTTTCAGAGGGGAGCCCGAAGGATAAAAAGATGTACTGCTTCCCTGCAGCCATGAGAGCCAGGGCTCAAACCCAGAGGGGGCCACTCAGCTCTCTCCATGTTTTCAGCTCCTTCCCACCTGCCAGCTGCCTACCCTCTGGATAGGCTTGGGCTCTTTGGTGACCAAACCAGCTTCCTCCAACATGCTCCATGTGTCTGGGTGGAGAGGCAGTTTCCTGATTCTCTGGGGAAAGGAGGCCCAGGCTGCCCGCCCCTGAGTGATCCTGAGTGAAGGTCCTTTCTCAGCCTCCCCAACTCTTACTTTCTGAGGAAAGTGGAGAGGGGTTCAATGGGGAGAACCTAAGGTATGACCCAAAAGAGAGGCATCTCCTAGACCACGGGAACTCCTTCTGTGCATGTGTGTCCCCCTCCAAGCCCAACCAGCCCAGGCCCCAACTCTCAGGGACAGAAAATTTAGAGATGGTCTCCCAAGGGTTCTCCCTGCAGGCTGCAGGCCTGGCCTTGAGCTCCACTCAGCTACAGCTTATTTTAAATGTTTATGATGGCAAATTAATATTTGATGTTTTATAAAACATGACAAGGGCCTCTTATAACCTTGGTGATGACATTTAAAGTCTATGTTGGAGGCCCTTCATGAATGTGAGGCCCTTCCTCCCCCACCACACAGATCAAGACCCAGAAGCCGCCTGGTGGGTGGTTTCAGGACAGCGATCTGGCAGGGAAGCTGGAATTGTCGCTGCCCTCGAGGTTCTGGAATCACAGAATATCAGGCCCAGGAGGGGACTTCTCATCAGCCTGTTCAGGCTCTCCTCTCACAGATGCAGATACTGAGGACCAGGGAGGGGAAGTCACTTGATTAAATTGCTCAGTGAGAGGCAGATCCAGGCCATGGGACCAGGTCTTCTGACTCCCAGGCTGCTGCCCTCCCAGTACCAATGGAAAAGGGAAAATACCCAGGAAAGATTTAGAACAAAACATCTCCTTGTTCCCCTCTGCTCACCTAGGTCACCTCTACCCTCCTTTTTTCTGATGCTTAACCCATGACCCCTGGCCATGACAATCACAAGATTCCTTTCATCTGTTGCCCTTGGCATTTGGACTCAGAGGACATCTGGTTTTATCTAAACATTGACACAATCTAGAAAGGGCACAAAGCTCCCCAGGGGCAGAAATGGCCATAGGAGGGATGGTTGGGAGGGGGCAGGGCCCCGTTGCTGGGCAACCAGCTTCCTCTGTTGCCTCAGTGATAGCCCCATCAGAGGAAGGCCATGTGCAGCTCTGCATGTGCCTATGAAGTCTCCTGTTTCTTTACCACCAGCTGGCTGGAGTCACCTCCTCCTCCACTGTATACTGACTCCCGCACACACATGAATCCCCCAAAACATGACCACTAAGGCCCTTTCCTGACTAGCTTCCTTCATTCTCCATCACAGAATTGCATGCTTCAGCTGTCCAGATGGTCGGCCTCTCTGGTCACAATGTTCTTGAGCCTGCCTCCAGACCTCCACTCAAGCAATTCTCTCAACCCAATCGATTGCTGGTGTCACTGGTTCCTAGGGACAAAGAGGAAGAAAGAGGGGGCCACAATTAGAATGCTTGGTGGTTGCAGAAGCTGCCTCAGAGCTAGGCTTCCTGCCTTCTGCCTTTTGGGTGACTGAAGAAGCCAGAGAGATAGAGATCCATTCATTCAACAAGCATTCAATTGGCGCTACTTACGCCAACTCGGCCATGCCCCAGGAACACAGGGCACAGGGTTCAGTCTCTGCTGTGGTGACTAGCAGGGGAGTCAGACAAGTAAACAGATAGGTATACACAGGTGGATGTGTCCACTGAAGAAGAGATCTCAGACAGCTGCTAAGTACTGAGAGGCACCTCATCCATATCTAGGGGAAGGAGCAGCCTGGGTTAATAATGCCCGCAAGAGGCCATGTCCAAATCCTCAGAACATGAGTTGTACATTAAGTAGCAGAAGGAACACTGCAGATATGATTAAGGATCTTGAGATGGAAAGAGTATCCTGGCTTATCTGGGTGGTCTTCAATGTAATCACACGATTTTGGAAGAGGAAGGAAGGAGGGTCAGAGAGGTAGGAGTGATGCAGGGAAGGGGCACAAAGCAAGGCACACAGGTGGCTGACACCTTGATTCTGGCCCCACAAGATTTATTCTGGACTTCAGAACTTTTAAGAGAATAAAGTCGTGCAAACCACTGGATTTGTGGTAATTTGTTAGAGGAGCCACTGGAAAGTAATAGGAGTTGGAAGACTTCTGGGAGGAGCTGGTCTCCAGCAGTTTTAAAGAATAAGCAAGACTGCTCCTGGCACTTTCGTTCCCATGCATTGTACAGGGAAGGGGAAGGTAAAGGTGCCGAGGGAGGAAGGCGACGGGGGCAGGAGCCAGATCAGATAGGGTCCTACAGGCCAGGGTGAGGAGTTTGGGTGTGTCCCTGAGAGCAGTAGGGGGTGGGCATTCAAGGTCATAAGCAAGAGGTGGCTGAACCATGTTGGAATCTTGGAAAGGTCACTGGCTTGAGAAGGGAGAAAGGATTGCAGGGGCCAGGCGTGGATAAGAGAGACACACACAGCAGTGACAGGCTGCAGAGGAGGCAGGGGAGAGCTCAGCAGGAGGAGTGGGCTGGACTGGGCTGGTACTACAAGAAAATGGGGAGGCCCAGGGAGAGTCCAGCAACACAGGTTTGGGTTTTGCCAGTAGGTGGCGCAATTGGCCATTTTTAGAGAGTTGGGATCTGTCACTGGAGGAGGCCAAGGGGACTATCTCAGAGGCACCCTGGAGTTCCTGCCTCAGAATTTGGTGCAGGTGGGAATAATACTAAGCAGAAATGGCAGCTGAGTTCTGCCACAGGTCCCAACCCTCAAAAGGCCGGGAGGTGTTTACCTGGAAAGAGGGAATCCCACCCAGAGAACCTGTGCAACCAGGCCTTGACTCCTTCTCCCCCAGCCGCCCACCAGCCCAGGCACCTTCCCCTCACTGACCTAGACAGAGGAAGGTACCAGGAATGTGCCCCTTCTGAGAGCCTTTGGCCACCCTCGCTAAGGCTGGGGCATTTGGCTGGAGCATTCGGCCAAGTCCTGGTGAAACGGTCCCACCCTTTAATCCCTTTTATTCCGAATTTCCTTTTGAAACAAAGGCAGAATCCACCCTGGTCTTGGGGCTGGGAAAGCTGTTGACCTGTTGACTTTCCACATCTCCTATGTCCCCCACTGCCAGAGGGAGCTCCGGGTAACTGTGGGACATGGTCTTGGCCAAGGGTTATTAAACCTCCATTAGCAAATCATGAGGAAACCATGGGGAAAGGATGCTGAGCTTTATGAAAAATCAGAGAAATGACCATTACCTGTAAAACGTCCTCATAGCCAATGATGATGCACGCATGCTTGGAAAGATAGTGTGGTGTGCATTGGTCAAATGTGTCCAGAGTGTAATCTGTAGCCTAAAAAGTGCTCAGTCCTAGCCGGGCGCGGTGGCTCAAGCCTGTAATCCCAGCACTTAGGGAAGCTGAGACAGGAGAATCACCAGTTCAAAGCCAGCCTCAGCAACGGCGAGGCGCTAAGCAACTCAGTGAGACCCTGTCTCTACATAAAAGACAAAATAGGGCTGGGGATGTGGCTCAATGGTCGAGTGCCCCTGAGTTCAATCCCCAGTACCAAAAAAAAAAAAAAAGTGCTCAGTCCTGTCACCTGGTAATATCTGTTCTAGAGACATGTCCTAAGGAAACAAGCCAAGATGTGAAATGAAGAATTTATGCACAAAGATATGTATTGTGGCAGTGTTTATAACTGAAAAAATGGAAACTATCTAACTGTACAAAACCAGGGCAATAGCTGTGGAATTTAGGGCCCCTTACAAGAAGGAATATTATGAAGCCTTAAAAAATGTCTACAAAAACTATTGTTTTAAAGGTGGGAAAATACCCATCATATAAAATATCATGCAAAATTGTCTACACAGTATAAACGCAACTCTGCCAAGAAAATTGCAAAGAAATTTAAATGAATTCTCAATTGATTATACACTTGATGTTTCAGTTTGTTTTTTTGTCTGATTTTGTTTTTTGTTTTATCTTTGCTTCTCTATGTTTTACATTTTGTACAATAAGCAGATATTACTTTCACAAGCAGAAAATAAGTTTAATCAAACAAAAAAGCCTATTTTGTAATCCGGAGCTGCTCCATTCATAAGCATGGGTTTTTTAAAAAAAATAGTTGAGAATCTTGTCTCGCTCCCAACCCTTGAGGCCCCAAATGGGGAAGGAAGGGACAGTGCTGTAGGTGAGGTGACCCAGGATGAGGTCACCTGGTGCTCTGGCCCTGCTGGGAGGTTACCCAGTGCTGGGAAGGAACGAGCAGTACTCTCCGCATCTCCTTCTCCTCAGCCCTGAGGCAGGCCCCACCCAGGCCCTCCCTGCCTCTCTGCTCCTGCTGACCAGCCCACACTTTGCCTGCACACTAGCTCAGTCTTCTCCATTCCATGGAAAAGTTGCTGTTCTCACCCTGTAATTGAGGAAGCTGAGGCTCAGAGAGACTGAGTAAGCAGATAGGTAAGTGGCTTAAAGTCCTATAACTAGGAAGGGGCAGAGCCAGGACTCATCCCCAGATAGTCCGACTCTAGGCTTCAGAAGAGGCCACCAGTGTGTGGGGCCAAGGTCAGATAAAGTCACCTTCAGCAGTCAGTAAAAGGCAGTGCTGGGACTTGAAGTCAGGCCTGACTTCATAACACATGACAATCCAAGGGTGCGCCTCACGGAAAGGACTGCGTTGCATATGGGGGGGCCTTCTGCAAGGTGGGGAGGGTGCCTGGGAAGGTCCGCGCCTTCCTCCCTGCCCTGCCTCTTTCTTCAGGTCTCTGAAGACCGGTGTCTCAGGAAGGCCCAAGACACTGTGGAGGGAAGCAGAGTGGGTGTGCTGGCCCAGCGTGAGGAGTTGGAGGCTGTGTGACAGGGTTCATCTTTTCTCCAGGGCTGGCCTCTCCCAGCCGCTGTACCTGCAGGCAGTCCCCGCTCAGGCCCTGCCCCTGGGCTTCTCATCCACAGCACAGAACAGTCACTTTGGACCAGTCATCCAATTCCCAAGCCTCAGTCCACTGTCTGTGACCCAGGGTCCTGTGGCCATCCCTGTGCCCTCCCCAAGTTGCCAGAACAATATGAGAGTGCTTTGCAAAAGGAAGTTGCTTAGAGAATTTACTAGCAACTCAGCCTGCAGGTATGGCCACGCAGACTCAGGCTTGACTTTGTTGCATGATCTCCATGCAGGGTGTCTGGACCCTCATTTTCTTCTCCTGTGCTGTGGAGGACAGGGCAGGTGCTGTAATAAAACCTCCTGCCAAGGTGACTGGGAGAAGTGTATTGATGGAGGCAGCCTGCCGCCTTGTGCCCCACAGGTCCACATTCCACAGACCTGGGGAGGCATCCAGTCCAGGTCGCTCTTTTTGCAAATGAACAGAGGAACCCAGAGAATAAGCCCCCCTCAATTCAAGGTGTCCGGAACCACTTATGATAGGCAGGAATGCTCCGAGGGGAATCAATTTCCCCTGTCAGTTTCTTCTCATCTGCTCTCCCCAGGTTTTTTGTCATTGAGATAATGCATCTTTTGCTACCATATCCTCTTCAGTTTTATTCAGCAAATATTTGCTGAGCATGTGGTTCTTGCCAGACACGATTCCCTGTGCTTTGTTTGGTCTAGAGGATTTGCATAAGAAATAAAAAGCGATTTCCCCCATCCACCACCGCAGGAAGAGCAGCAGCTTCTGGAGGAGTTTGGGGCTCTCTTGGCCCTAGAAGAATTTAAAATCTTCCAGGTATTCGTTTGAGAGGATCTGCTGATCTTTCTCAAGGTGCTGTCAGACGCTGCCCACGTCTGAGTGGTTCCGAGCCCTTAAACCAGTTCCCAGCCCCGCTCCTAGTCTGCGGAAGCCAGATCGCAGCAAAGATTTAGCCCCAACCAGGGCCACGAGAAGAGCTGAAGGGACGGATGGGGAGCAGAAGAGACAACCCTGATGATGGTAAGACGGTCCAAGGCCTTTTACGTCTAATGCTTGTCCTTTCTCCCGTTTCCCAGTTCGTGCTATGATCTCTGCGTGATCAGAGGGAGCAGTTTGGTAAGACCGGTCCACGTTCTCCACCAACCTCCCCTTCTGGAGCTGTACTTCCATAGAATGTCCACCAGAGGGCAGGGCGGTCCGCATCCTTCTTCCCAACTCGGGCTCAGAAAGGCGTCTGTCCCCCAAACGCGCATGCGCGTGCTCACTCACTCTCGGAGGAGTAAGGCTCCTGGCATCTCGTTGTTTGGGGGCCCTGTGGGAAGCAGGAGTTGAAATGGAGTTAGGCGCTCAAGGAGTTAATTGGGAACTTCAACCTGTGAAAGCTGGGGAGGGAAGAGGAAAGAGGGCAAGAAGAGCCTCAGTGGTCTGCAGACCTGACAGTCCCCCAACCCAACGGGGAGCTTGGGAGCCAGGCAGCCCTCTGAAGACTCCCGCCGGGTCGACGCGGCCAGGTCTTGGTTCCCTTACCATGCTGAGAGATTCCTGGGAAGATCCCTACGTCAAAAGCTGAAGGCAGAGGGTGCTGGAGCCTGTCCCTTAACTGTGCTCCCTGCGGCCGATTTGCAAAATAGTCCTTTCCTGAAGGAAGACTGCAGACAGCCGCGTGCCGTCCACGCTGCCTCAAGCCTTGTCCTCCACAAACAGCCTATCATCCTCTTTCTGGCTGGGCGGATCAGGGCCCCAATCTAGCTGTCCCCCCTGGACCCCTCCAGGACCTGGAGGGCAGGTGCTGCCATAAGCAGCCCTTCTTATAGGTTCACATGAGGGAAGCATGCTGACAACCTGGGGCAACCGGGGACTCCGTTCCAGGTTGTTAAAGAGATCATGTCCCCCTTATTCTCAAGCACAATTCCACACCCCACACCTCGTGCTTATTAAGTCCCAGGAAAAGGAGTTTGAAGAGGGATTTTCCAGAATCAGTCAGACCTTAGAAGGCCCAGGGAGATGGGGGGAGGGGAGAGAAGGACTAGGCTGGGAGGAGTGGGAAGCTCCTGCATATGCCACACTGGGCTGTCCCCCTCCTCCCAGTGCCTCTTAGGCACCATGATGCCCATCTGCCATTTTGGAGTGCTTGGACAGTGCCTGCAGCTCCCTGCTCTCAGGTCCAGATGGTCACCCCATGCCTACCTCCCCACTCTCCCCTCTGCCCTCACCCACAACTCTACTCAGAGAAAAGACCTGGACAAAATCCTGATGGCTTCCCTGCCCCCAGCATCTTTTCTTTCCAGTTAACTGGCACTCAGTGGGACAGGTACCCAGTCCTTGGTTGTCATGGAGACCTGGCCTGCCAAACTTCTTCAGCCTTCCTGGTGTGTGTGGGTGGGGAAGGGCAGACAGATATCTAGATACAGAGAGAAGGAGAACATGCAGAGAAACACACATACATGGGCACAAATGGACACGTGGAAAGCCCAGGAGAGGGTGAGCAGAGTGTACAAGGCTGCTGTGACCATTATCTATTATTGTGTGCAGGATTGAGAGAGTGTAAACAATTATGCTAAGCCGGGCGTGGTGGCTCACGCTTGTAATCCCAGCACTTAGGGAGGCTGAGACAGGAGAATCGCGAGTTCAAAGCCAGCCTCAGCAATGGCGAGGCGCTAAGCAACTCAGTGAGACCCTGTCTCTACATAAAACACAAAATAGGGCTGGGGATGTGGCTCAGTGGTCGAGTGCCCCTGAGTTCAATCCCTAGTACCAAA
>CM053401.1:100815342-100850506 GCA_028644305.1 Xerus rutilus
GACTGCATAAGGTGCTAGGCCTTGGATGGACCCCATGGTGGGAGTGGGGAGCTTTGGGAGACCCAAGAAAGAGCAGTGTACTTGGTTCAAAGCCTGACTGATGCTCCTCTACTTCCTAGTAAGACTGTACTGCCCTTCCCCATTCCTCTTCTCCTGAGCCTACAGCTCCTTGTGCAATGATTATATTTCCCCTGAATGGGGAGGCTGTCCAGAGTAGGTCCCAAATTCAACCCTTAAATCAGAAATTCTGAGAGTATAAGCCCTTTGTCTTCTTTTTTATTTGGATAGGATTTCCAGATAAAATATAGACAGCTCAGTTAAAATTGAATTTGAGATTTTAAAAAATTAGTATAAATGATCCCTAAATGTTGTATGGAAAATGCTAATACTAAAAAATTGCTTGTTGGGGCTGGGATTATGGCGCAGTGGTAGCTTGCTCGCCTAGCATGCGTGAGGCACTGGGTTCGATCCTCAGCACCACATAAAAATAAAATAAAGATATTCTGTCCACTCACAACTAAAAAAATAAAATTTAAAAAAAATTAAAAAATTGCTTGTTGTTCTCTGAAATGCAAATATAACAGGGAATCTAATGTTTTTATTTGATAAATCTGGTAACCCTATAGTGGAAGCCCCTCAAGACACAAATAGGTTAAAAATGAACAAATGAATAATGATATTCCATGCAAATAGTAACCACAATAGAGCTAAGATAGCTATACTAATATCAGAAATAGACTAAGCCAAAAATTATTATAAGAGACAAGGAGAACATAATACACTCATAAGAGGACCAATTCTTTCAGAAAATATAACAATTATAAACATATATGCACCTAACAACAGAACCCCAAAATATATAAAGCAAATATTGACAGAATTGAAGGTTCAAGACAGTTCTACAAAAATAGTTGAAGATTTCAATGCCCTACTTTCAATAATGCATAAAACAGGGCTGGGGTTATGGCGCAGTGGTAGCGTGCTCGCCTGGCATGCATGAGGCACTGGGTTCGATCCTCAGCACCACATAAAAATAAAATAAAGATATTCTGTCCACTTACAACTAAAAAATAAATGTTTAAAAAAATAATGCATAAAACAACTAGGTGAAAAATCAATGAGGAAACAGAGGATTTTAACATTATAAACCTAATAGACCTGTTACAGTTTGACTGTCTCCACCAAAACTTATATTCAAATTTAATTCCCATTATGAGGTATTAATTAAGGGATGGAAATTTAATTTGACTGTGGCATTTGAGTTGGGGACCTTTGGGAGATAATTAAGGTTAAATGAGGCCATAAGGGTGTGGACATAGTCCAATGGCTGTGATTTTACAAAAAGAGACCTGAGCTAGGACTCAGTCCTTCTTACCATGTGGTAATGACTTGGGCTACCTCAGGACTCTGCAGAATCCCCATCAGCAAGAAGGATGTTAACAGATGCAGCCAGGTTCCAGAACTATGAGCCCGATAAACTTTTCTTCCTTATAAATTATCTAGTCTGTGACATTCAATTATAGCAATAATAACGGGACTAAGGTAAGACCTCATAGACAGAACACTCTATGCTACAACTGCACATTCTCCTCAAGTGCATATGGAACATTCTCCACGATAGGCCACATGTTGGGTCATAAAACAAGTCTCAATGGATTTCAAAAATTTAAATTATTCAAAGTATATTCTCTGGCCATGGTGAAATAAAACCGGGAACCAAAAGCAAGAAGAAAACTGGAAAATTCACAAATATGTGGAAATTAAACAAACCCTCATAACCAATGTATCAAGAAATCACCAGGGAAATGAAAAAAATTATGAAATACTTTGAGTCAATAAAAACAAAAACACAACATACTAATATTTCTAAGACTCAGTGAAAACAGTGCTTAGAAGGGAGTTTATAGCTCTAAGTGCCATTATTAAATAGAAAGAAATATCTCACCTCACAGGAGTAGAATAAAAAGAACAAACTAAATTTAAGGCAACTCAAAGGAGAGAAATAATAAAGATGAAGGTAGAGATAAACAAAGTAGGGAATAGAAAAACAATAAAGCCAATGAACTCAAAAGTTGGTTCTTTGAAAAGATTGACATACGTTAGCTGATAACTGATAGTTATTGGATTGGCTCTAATATCAAATATTGAAAAAAATGTTTATTAATGAAAAGTGTTAATTTGCAGTATCTCCATTGTTTAGTGATAAATATTCGGTTATTTAGCACACAGATCAGGCAGTGTTCATAAGGGATAGCCACTTACAGTTTCCTTTCCTCTAGATGTCTTTAGATTTGGTGTTGGGGTAAAGCTGATCTCACAGTATGTATTAGGAAGTTCTCTCCTATTTCTTGAAAGGATTGGTATTGATTCCTCTTTAATGGTTATTGGAATTCACCAGGGAAACCATCTGATCCTGTGTTTTTCTTTGTTGGGAGAGATATTATTATTATTATTATTAATTGAATCTCTTGACTTCTGATGGGTCTTTTAGATTTTCTATTTCTTCCTGAGTCAGTTTTGGAGTTTGTGTCTTTCTAGGAATCTGTCCATTTCTGCTAGGTTATCTCTTATAATCTTTATTTCTGTAAGGTTGATAATAATGTTCCCAATTTCATTTCTGACTTTAGTAATTTGACTCTAATCTCTTTTTCTTAGTCAACATAGTCCAACACTCTTAGACTCAGCTGTTGTATAGCATTTTTAGAGAGTAATTTCATAGCAGTGAAATCTTTCAAGTTCTCTTCTGGCATAGTTTTTGTCTGAGTAGATTCAAAATTATCAGTGATGACAGTCATTGTAAGGGATGAAGAAAGAAGTCATGAGGTACTCAGGGGGTGCCTTCTAAAGCATCAGGTCAGGTCACATCATTGTTCATCTCTCAGCCATTTTCTCTGATTTTTGCAGAAGAAAAACTTCAGAAGGGTTTTCCAAATAGAGTGATTTTTTTCCAGTAAAAAAATGAATTGAAAAATTTTGACTAAGGGAACGGTTGAAAAAAAAATCATCAATCTTGTAGAAACAAAGATAGAGACAATATTAGAATTTCTGGAATTTACTGTCAAACGAAACCCCAGAATCTCTATCAAACTTGCCCTTAAAGTTCAGATTTTTCTATTTGTTTGTATACCTGTTGTTTCATGGGGAAGTAACTCTTCAAAGTTGAAGCATTCTTTAATCAACTATGAGCAAAGAGAGATGGACAGATATGAGTTTACTACCTGTTGAACATGAATTTGAGATCTGTTTTGATATATTGTCATTCAGAGATCTGCAGAAGTTGTACTATTATTTGCTGCTGTGACCAACTAATATGTAGAGATGTTTCCTCTTTCAAAAGCATATTAAAGTAATTAAAAGTATTAATCCACTACTATTTTCTATTTTTATTTTTAATGTTTAAATTTTGTATTGACATGTATATGAAGTTCAACAAAACAACATTTTCTCTGACTACATTTCTTTTCTAGCCATTTGCATTTTTTCTTTCATTGCAAGATTATAACAAAATTAATGCAGAAGAATAAATGGTTCTCACTCCTGTTGTCAGATGTACCAGAAAGGCCACTGACTCCCAGGGCTATCTGTCTATGGTCCCCATACCTGTCTTGCTCCTTTCTGGAGCCTTCCAGCCAAGCTAGGTATAACCTTCTTGGGCTCCATGGGGCGTCACAATCTTTGATGATGTTTCCCCTCCCCTGGGCCTGGCTGCCCCTTGGCTGTGTGGTTCCTAGCCAGCAGGAAGCCACGAGGGCAAAGCAGAAGGGAGCCTTGTGGTGTTAATTGGTGGGATTCTCGCAGCTCCTTCTTCTGCATCAGTGCAGGGCGGGCAGCTCACACCCAAGCTGTCTCTGCAGTTTGCAGGCTAAAGTCGAGCAGGTCCCTTCCCCACCGCTGGGCGCTGAGCCTGGATGAGGAGCGGCAGGGAGACCGAGGCTGCCCTCTGTCCATGCTGAAGCCTTCCTAAGCACTTCAGTGTGTTTTACTCATTGACCTGTTCTAATTGGGTCCTATTAGAAGCTATCTCACAGCTGAGATGGAGCCACTGTGTTTGGAGTCGTCACCCTGTGCCAATCTGTACTAGGTCACAGGCGGAGTTTTCCCTGTGGGATGGCTGTTGTCACTGTCCACATTTGATAGAGAAAGAAACAGGGGCTCTGAAAGGCTAAATAATTCAACCAGGGTCACACAGATAGGGCTTAGACAAGCAGGATGTAGGCTCAGGTTGACTGATTCTAAAGCTGTGTCATCATCGTCATTGTCTCCTCCTCCTCCTCCTCCTCCTCCTCTTCCTCCTCCTCCTCCTCCTCCTCCTTCTCCTCCCACCCCCCAGCACTGAACTGACGGCTTCCCCTGACTGATAAGCAAGCACTCTACCACTGAGCTACATCCCCACTCCAAGTCTTCTTGTTCACCAGGCAAACTATACTCTCTGAAAACTCTGCCCCACCCCACGCACATACACAGTAAAATCCATCCTCTGGTCCTGTGGGCACCAAGAGGAGGGCCTGCAGGGGTGCCAACACCAGGGGACTGACTCCTAGGAGCACAGATGCTTTGCTCCCCTGTCCTGGGCCTCCCCTGTGTGGTGTTCCTGCCTGCACTGGAGGGGCAGTGAGGCTCCATGCTCCTGACTTTCCTTCCCTGGCCTGGAATGGGAGAGAAAATGTCATCCTGGGTGGGGCAGGAGCCTGTACTGCCAGGTGGCCTTACATGAACTCTGCAGGAGATGGAGACCAAGTGCAGCTTTTCTCAGCTAGTGATTTGGGAGGGCCCACAGGGAAGTGTCACAACAACAGCACAGCGTAGTGTGAGGTGGCCTGAGAGGATGCTGCATAAGGGGCTCAGATGTGCTGATCCACACATTCCCCTCTTGGGCCTGAAGTACTCCGTTCCTTGAGTTGCGTGTCAGTTTTCTCATCTGTAAAACGAGCAGATTCCACCTATCCGGTGGAATTAGTGCAAGAACTGAAAGAAGCAGAGCATACCACATGCTTTAGAATCGCCCTGGCTCATAGTAAGTCTGCAGAAATGTTGGCCATGGTTATCATTTGTTATTATGAAACCAGTCCCCAGGGTTTGGGCAAGGGAGCTACTCCCTGGGGTGCCCTCCATGGTCAGCCTGGGACATGGGGGTGAGGTGGGAGGTTCACAAAAGGCCACTGAATCTTCTAGAACCTTGTTTGCTACTGACCAGCTGTGTGACCCAGCTCAAGTTATTCTCCTCCTCTCCTTTCCCTCCATCCTCCTGTGCTTCAGTTTTCAGCTGCGAAGTCAGAATCTTTGCAAAGATGTAGTGAGATAATGTGCATAGAGTGCTTAACACTGAACTTAGACGTACAGAGTGCCTGTCATTATCACAATCATTTTTACCACCTCTTACCCTCTGAGAGGTTGCCAGGGGAGTGCGAACAAGTACTTTTTTTCTTATTTTGTAGTTTATAGGAGCTCTCTCCGTGCTTTCAGCGCCTCCTATGCTGATTGGCTACCTTCAATTACTCCCCCACTTTCCTTTGCCCTATGCTGACTGGTTACTTTGAATTCTTCCCCTCCCCTTTACCCTATGCTGACTGGCTACTTTGAATGTTTCCCCTCCCCTTTACCCCATGCTGATTGGCTGCCTTCAGTGCCTCTCTTTTTCTCATCTCATGCTGATTGGCTGTGTGCCTGGCTGTAACCTAATCTCAGGGCCATGATTGGTCCGAGGACCCTATATAAACTGTTGCACTAGCTGAAATAAACGAGTGTGCTTCTTGCTCTGGCAGAGCAGTTTTATCTACCCATGGTGTCCCTCGCCCTCTGGAACTCCAGACCTTGTCCCGTGGGACCCCCCAACTGGTGGATCGAACCCACATGAGGCACGACATAAACGACAGTAGTTAAGGACATTGGGACCAAAAAAGTCAAGGTGATCAGCCTGGGCTCCCACTGCAGATTCTGGCACAGCTTGGACGGAAAAACAGAAAAGCCCCTTATGTCGATAGACTGACTTGCCGTCCACAAACCGTTTCTTTAACCCAGCCTAAGACCTGGGTGCTTCTGTCCCCATTTTTCGAAAGACTTCATTTTTAGAGAAGTTTTAGGTTCATACTAAAACTGAGCAGGAATCACAATAATTTCCCATGTGCTCCCTGCACACGCCCCCTTCCCCCACTATGGACTTCAGCACCAGAGTGACACATTGTTAAAATCCACAAACCTACAGACACATCACTATCACCCAGCTTACAACCTTCACATCAGGGCTCTCTGCTGGTGTTGTACATTCTGTGTTTTGACACATGTCTGATAACATGACCTCTCATAGTTTATGGAATAGTTTCACTGCCCTAAAAGTCCTCTGCGCTCCTGCTTCTCTTCCTTCCCTCTCTCCAATCCATGGTGATCACTGATCTTCTTACTGTCTCCAGTTTTACTTCTTCCAGAAGCCATATAGTTGGAATGGTATAGTATGGCGCCTTTTCAGACTGGCTTCTTTCACTTAGTAATGTGCATTTTACGTCTTTTCATGGCTTGATAGCTCATTGCTCTCTCCCACTGAATGGCAGTCCATTGTCTGGGAGCACAGTTTATTTATCCACTCCCAGAAGGACATCTTACTTGTTTCCAAGTTTTAGCAATTCTGAATAAAGCTGTTATAAACATCCGTGTGCAGATTTCTGTGTGGACATACGATTTCAACTCATTTGGGTAAATAGCAAGGAGTGCAAGGGCTGGATCATATGGTAAAATATGCTTAGCTTTATAAGAAACCACCAAACTGTCTTTCCGAGTGACTGTACCACTTTGCATTCCCGCCAGCAATGGATGAGAGTTCCTGGTGCTTCACATCCTCACTGGCATTTGATTTTGTCAGTGTTTTGGAGTTTTGCCCCATTGTGCAGATGAGGAGACTGAGATGCAGAGAGGAAAAGGCCTTGCCCAGGGGGTGACAGACAGCCCTTCACTCCACCTGCTTCCCATACATTATGGCTCTTACTCTATACTCACTGCTGTGTGTTTTTTGGCTGAGGAGCCATTTTTCAGGAGGTCTGTGACTTTCCCAGCAAAGAGAGCAGACTACTCTGGTGTGTCATCCAGGCAAGAGGGCTTACAGAAGGAAGGCTGGATCACAGGTGCCAATTTATAGGCTTTATTGTTCCTCTGGCCCTCTGTGGTGGTCATGGGAAGGGCTCAGCTTGGAGCTGGACAGAGTTTGAATTCCAGCTCTGCCACTTACTGCTGTGTGACTGCACACAAGTCCCTGAGCCCCTCCAAATCTCAGTCAGCATAGCTCCACAGTTGTTGGGAGGATCAAAGGAGTACTTACTTAGATAAGATGCCTGCACATAGGCACAACAGTATCTGAAACTCAGACCATCTATACTCATAAAAGATACTGGCCTGTGGTTTTCTTTTCTTGTGATGTTTTCATTTGGGTTTGTTATTGGAGTAATTCTGGTCTCATAGAATGAGTGTGGGGCTTGCTGTGGTACAACTGTATGCCTAAAAGTCTGTGTGTTGGAACCTTAATTCCCCAATGTGGCCTGTTGGGGGATGTTTGGGTCACAGGTAAGGCCCTTGTGAATGGGTTAATGTTGCCCAGTCCCACTGGACTGGATCAGTCACCACAAGAGTGAGTTGTCATACAAGTGAGTTTGGTTTTCCCAGCATTCTCTGGCTTCCTGTCTCACCATATGATCCCTTTTGCTTTCTGACATGAGTTGAAGCAATACGAAGCCCTCCTGAAGGCACATGCCAGTGCCATGCTCTTGGACCTCCCAGCCTCCAGAACTGTGAGCTAAATAAAACTCTCTTCTTTATAAAGTACCTAGTCAGGTGTTCTGTTACTGGAACAGAAAATACTTCAAAACAGGGCTGTCGCAGGTCTTGATTATGAAGCTATAAGACACTGAGGGCAACTCCAGGGTGGTGATGTGTGAGCTGGTGTGTGAACATTGAGAGGAGCTGAGGGGCTGAGACCTTGGCAAGCCAGGCACCACAGGTGGGCTGGTCTGAGGGAACGCCAAATAGGAAAAAGTGGAGAAGTGTACTCTGAAGCTTCCTTTTGTTCTCCATTGGGGTTCACTGAAGCCTTTGGAAACTGGGTCAGTGTCCAGTCAGAAGACTCCTACAGTGAAGCAGAAAGAGCCCAGGCTGGAGCTAGGCAGACCCAGAATGGAATCTCGTCCCTATCACTGCCTCCTGGAGATGACCTTGGGCTTCAACTTTCTGAGCTTCAATTTCCTCATCTGTGAAATGGAAATAAAACTACTTTTAGGACTGGTATGCAGATGATTAAGACAATGAACCTAAAGCTACCAGTACAGAGTGGTCTGGATCTGATCACCTTTTTAAGTCTTGCTCTTGGTTCTCCGTTTCCCAGGAGAGCAGAAAACAGTCAAGAGTTTGTTCTCTTGGAATTCGGGGAAGTTCCAAGACTTTGGAAAAGTTCTGAACTTTTCCTCTAATGGTTTGATAATTGGGCTGAAATAAACTACCAATAGGTGGATTAAAAGGAAGAAAAATGATACACAAATTTATTAACAGGCTTCTGTGCATAGGAGCCACATGGAAAATGAAACCCAAGGGCTGGCAGATGGTTGAGGCTTAAATGTCCCTTCACAGGGGTGAGGGAAGTAGGAAGCCATTGACATTTTTAGAGGAGGAAGAAATAATTTTTAGGAGAAATAAGTAGGCCCAGAGAACAGAAAATGGCCTGGGACAAAGTTTCTCTGGGCTCTAAGTGTGGTGTCTGATTTTCAGTCTCCTCCTCTGTGGTGTGAGTTTAATCTTCCTTGGTTAATGACATTTCAGTAAGAAAAATGAAGCAATTATCTTCCTCTTTGTCAGGTCCAGTCCTAAGATAGCCCCTTCCTATCCTTTGGGAGAGAAAGGAGGATCAGGAAACTGGCTGGTAGAGGTAAATAAGGTCAGAGTGACCTTGAAGTTGCTGCTTTAGTTCAAAGCACTCAGCTGTCAAATGCCATAGTCTGGGGTATCATTTTTTGAGACTAACGGACATCTCTTTAAAGTATTGTCCAGGAATATTGAAACAGTTTATTTGTAAAATCCTGGTGAATTACCCTGCAGCATCATAGACCTTTCCTTTGCCTTTCTGCCCCAGCCACACAAGCCTTCTGGTGTGAGTACTGATGCAACTAGTGTAACCACACTGCAGTGCAGGCCAGACCTGGCTGCCCTTTTTGACTTGTCCTTGGCAAAGCTACCTGTGCTTCCCTCCCTTTGCCAGCATTCTAAATTCTAAAGAAAAGCTACAGCTCAGTAATTGAGATGTTAACTACCAAACAATCTTCCTTTAGTCTTACAGGACCCACATCTGGCAGCCTTCAGATAATATCAGAATATGTAACACCCCTCCTTACTCTTTAGTTCTGTGCACCAACTAACACAAAGATTTGAGTTGCTATGAGCAACTTGCTTGCAGAAAGTTTTGCAGAAAAGTGATACAACTATCTAAAAAATTGCAAGAATCAGCCCCCAGAAGGTCAAGGTCAAATGCAATGTTTGGACCAGAGGTTAAAAAGAAAAGAGGAGACACACACCCTGGAAGACAAAGACCCCACCCAGAAGCACTTCCTACCCAGTGCCTCTGCACCTCCTTTCCCTCCTTAGAAAAGCCCTTTCATGAACCTCAATTCCCTAAGATTTTTTTTTGTTTAGTTTAGTTTATTTTTTTGTTTTTTGGTACTGGGGATTGAACTCAGGGGTACTTGACCACTGAGCCACATCCCCATTTAGAGACAGGGTCTCAAGTTGCTGAGGCTGGCTTTGAACTCGCAATCTTCCTGTCCCAGCCTCCCCAGCTGCTGGGATCACAGGCACGGGCCACCTGCCCAGTCCTTAAGATGGCATTTTTTAGGGGAATGATAGCTCCACATCTTCTCAGGGTGCTGGCCCTTGAATAACTCTGATTTCCTTGCCGTTAACTCTTGCCTTTTAAGTATTGGCTTTCAAGTGGTGAGCAGACAGAGTTGGGTCTGGTCACAGTAGTAAGGTGTAGTGAGCAAAAAATGGCTCCCCTACCCCTTTCAGGGTCTTTGGCTGGGCTATGAATTAAATTGACCTAAGACAGATTAACAGGAGCAAAACCATAAGTAATTATGTTTGAATGCAGGGGAGTCCCACACAAGACCCAAAGATGGATTGGATAATTGGCACTTACACAGCCTCCCAAGCTACAGAGAGGAACAGGGGCTTGGGGCTTCTGGGGGTGGTGGAGACAAGTTATGCAGCAAGAGGGAGGAAATGCATGGTGAACACAGGCTGTCTTGTTGCGTAGATATTCTCTCAGGTGATGAAAGCCATTTGGAGCACTCCTCTTCCTGATATACTTTACTAATGTAGATTTCCTTTTAGGATGTAAATTTCTTTTACAAAATGACAATTTTTCAGAGCTGCTCTTGTGTCTGCAGTTTCTCAGAATAGCCAGCTCAAAATACGTCAAGGAAGTATATTTTGGGGTGGCATATTCTGGTCTCCTACAGTCATATTTTGGGGCAGAGTATCCTAAGCCCCAACAAAGGAACCGCAGAGGCAATAAGACTCATATTGTTTCAATACAAATAGATTCCTGAGAGCCATGGCACATGAATAACAGCATTGCTAGGCATGGTGGTGCACACCTATGATCCCAGGAATTTGCGAGGCTGAGGCAGGAGGATTGGAAGTTTGAGGCCAGCCTCATCAACTTACTGAAACTCTGTCTCAAAATAAAATAAAAAGGGCAGGGGATACAGCTCAGTGATAGAGCATCCCTGGGTTCAATCAGCAGTACTGCAAAAACAAATAATAATAATAATAATAATAATAATAATAATAATTATAGTATCATTACCTTTTTCTCATAGTGAGAGATAAGAAATTAACCCCGGATGGCATATTTGACAATAAAGAACACCAAGATATAATTTCTTGATCTGAACAGAAAAAGATGGTTTTTGGACCCTGCAAAGAATCTTTGTATGCACTAATTATATAATAATCAAACATGGTAGTACCTCTTCTCTCCCTATTATTGTAAACCTTCATCAATAAATCAAAATACCTCATTATGGACCAAGGATTTTACATTATGTTCTAGAATCCGATTGTTCGTTTAGACTTGGGTCCCACACTCAAGTTCCTGTGCACTTAGCTAAGGGTAGGAGTAACAGGAGAGGTAATCTTTGTTCTTGTGAGCCAGAGTTTGGAACATCTTGGAGCAGGAAGAGACCTTGGCAACTGTCTGATCCAAAGCCTGCCTTTTGCAAATGAGCATGGAAATTTAGCAATGACAGTGCCTTGAGGCCTTTAGTGCTGACGTGGTAGTGAGTGCTGGGAGCTCTATGGAGGGAGAGGAAGGTGTGGCTGGGGTGGCAGTAGGGGTCCTTCCTAATAAGAGTGCTTTTGCTGTGCTCTGGAAGATGGCACTCCTGTGGGGACCAGGCACAGAGGCACAGAAGTGAGCAGGATCTGGGGGCCATTGGTGGGGAATGGTCTGCTGGGCTGCAAGTGGATCTCCAAGCTCTCCCTCTCACCCTCTTCAAATGGACAGGCATCTCTCCCATGAGGCCATTGGGACCCCTGTCATTCCCATCACTGATGGCATCTTCAGGTACAGACTCAGAGCGACAAGTGAGGCTAATCCAGGACGGCACCTGGAGCCCTGAAGTATGCATGCATGAACCATCAAAGCTCCCGTCCCTCACTTTGCCTCTGTTCCCTGACATGCTTGTGATCCCCTTATCTTTAATGGAGAATCTGACAAATCTCCGGTTCAGAAGTTGAAGCACAGGTTAAAATTCAACTCTGCTACCTGGGAGACGGAAGGTGAGAACAATTGCTTCCCATCTGTTTTGCCTGTTCAGCTCCCAGTGTACTCACAACACCATATGATGCAAATCCATGGTTCTCAGACTGAGGGGTGTCAGGACCCTCTGGGGGGCTCTACCCAGGAGTTCCTGGTTCAATAGACCTGGTGTAGAGCACAGGAATTTGCATTTCTGGTCTTTTTTTTTTTTTTTGGTATAGAGGATTAAACCCAAGGATGCTTAGCCTCCCAGCCACATCCCCAGCCCTTTTTTTTTTTTTTTTAATATTTTTTAGTTGTAGGTGGACACAATATCTTTATTGATTTATTTTTATGTGGTGCTGAGGATCGAACCCAGTGCCTCACGCATGTGAGGCAAGCGCTCTACCACTGAGCCACAATCCCAGCCCCTCTCCAACACTTTTTTAAATTTTATTTAGAGACAGGTCTCATTGTGTTGCTTAGGGCTTTGCTGCTAAGACTGGCTTTGAACTCGAGATCCTCCAGTGTCAGCCTCCTGAGCCACTGGGATTACAAGCGTGCACCACCATACCCAGTAGGAATTTGCATTTCTAACAAGCTCCTGGGTGAAGCTGATGCTGGCTTGAGGCTCAGACTTTGAGAACTGTCTCAATGTAACCAAAGTTGAGGCCCCAAAGGACCTTGAGACTGGAAATCTGGTTGCCAATGGACTAAGACAGTGCTGCTCCGGCCCTCGGGGTGAGGCTTTGTTAACATGGGATGATCCATGGCTGCTGGGTGGGAGACCTCAAATCTATTTCTGTAGTAAGTTGGTTATTGAGAGACACTGCAGACATCTGCAGACGCTGGGATGGCTATGAAAAGCTGTCCCTCTGTAAAAAGAAAGTGACATGTCTCTATAGTAGTAGGCAGCAACGTAGGTGGGGGGCTTCTCTATGACACCCTCTTTCTGCCCATCAGACTTCTCACAGGAGGGACTGGGCCTCTGACACCCGCACTAGTCAGACATGCCCACGTGCTGTGCCTGGGAGACTAGGCCTGCATTTTCAGGCAGCCTTTGCTTGCTGGGCACCTTCTCCCCTCCCTGCTGCAGAGGGTAGTTAAGCCGTTGGGCTGCGTGAGGCGTTGAGTGTTTACTTTCCTTCATTCAATGTTCTCATTCATGACAGTCAATTTTTACATCATTATCTTCTGCTAATTTGTCTGTTGCCTGTTTATTTCGAAGGCTCAATTGCTGAACCTGCAGAAGGGATGGAAAAGCCCCTCTTTCCCTCAGTTCCAAGCAGGTGGCTTCTGTGATTCTACACCCAGTGGCAGGGCTTGCTAGGCTACAGGGCTTTCTAGCCCCAGGCTCAAAAGTGCTAGAACTCAGTTCTCCTGATTTCCTCTCCGTCACTCTTGAGGAGCCCTAATTCACAGCACAGGGAAGTTTGGGGTTTGCAGATAGTGACACAGCACAAGGGACATAAGCAATGACGGAAATGGAGTCCTGGCCCTGGAAAGGTGGGCTGCCTTCAGAGTCAGGGAGGCCTGGGCAGGTGCCCGGGGTAGCCATGCAGGGGAGGTGCAGTGAGCCTTGGCCCTGGCCCACTTTGACACATGTAGCTGTGAGCCTGGGCAAGCCCAGTGGTCTCTCTGAGCCTTTGTTTCCTCTTCTGAGAAACCAGGTAACAACAATTTCTTATTCAGCTCTGATTAGAAGATTATGAGTCTGAACAGAGAACAGAAGATTGAATGATGGGGGCACTGGCTGGAGTGTGGTGGTCGTAGCAGCGTGGAAGGACTAGATATGCTGCTTTCTCTGCTGAATCTAGTGTCAGCTCTCCAGGGTCAGTGCAGCTGCCAGCTTCACCATGCAGAAGAGGTGAGTGAAGGAAGTTGCGGCATAAGGAGGTCAGTGACTGCCCCATCATGCAGGTGACAGTGAAGAGGCAGAACTGAGCCAGGCGCATGGCTCCAGAGCAGGCTCCTAGCCACGGCACCATGTAAGAGCAGAGCAAACTCCAGGAGCACACCAGCCCCTGGGCTGTGTGAGCCACAGCTAAAAGGAGCCCTCTGGGGCCACCCCTGTGCTCCCTCTAGCTCCATGTGCCTGTTTGCCATCAGGACCCAGGGACAGCTTGGGAGAGCAGACCTCGGGGAGGATCTGGCTCCGAGCCTCCCTCCCTGAGCCCAGTTCTATGATTCCTCCCTCCCTAGTCCATTTTCAACATTGTGGGTGCACATACACCCATGCACGCACGTGCTCACACGTACGCGTGCACACACACACACACACACACTGTTCAACAAGCTCAGAGTGGGTCAAGTGAGGGTGTCCCATAGTCCACCATGCAGCCCCAGAGGCCCCACATGTGCTTGCTGCCAGGTGGCCCATCACTCATCATCCCTCAGATTTGGGGTGAAGGAAAGATGACACCCCAGGGAGGGCCCCCACCTGTCGCAGTGCTCTCCATGCCAAAGTCAGCATTGTGTGTGTCATATGGAGGCAGTGGAGAAAGGGAGAGAAAGACAAAGACAGACCATGGACAAGACAAAGAGGAGAGACAGCCACAGAGACAGGGAGATGGAGACGGAACTCAGAGAAGGGCAGGAGTGCAAAACAAGGCGACATGGTGGAGGGGGCTGGGGGGCAGCCAGGAGGAAGAGAAAAACTGTGACCGTCAAGGTGGAGAGAGGACTGCCCTGTACCCAGCCTGGCAGCCGTGGCTGTGGGTGGGAGGGGCAGAGTGGGAAAGCTTGGGGGGCGAGTGTCAGTGAGCAACAGTGAGGAAGACACACAGGTGGAGATTTGAAGTCCAGAAAGGCGACAGCCACAGAGAAACAGGGGTGTAGTGGGAGCAGAGACGTGTGCTGGGGGAGAGAGGCTGGAAGACAAAAAAAGAGACCACAGAGAGAAGGGGAAACCAGGAGAATCATGAACAGCGAAGCAGGGGGACCAGAAGCTGACAGGGCGAGCACGCAGTGCCGGGGTGCCTCAGTTCGGAGAGGAGGAGCCAGTGGCCCTGAAGCAGCTCCTTCTCCAGGAGGATGTCAAGCACACCAACAGGAAATGTTATAGCCGTGCACAGGCGCAGAGGGAAGGAGGACCGGGGAGTTGTGGACAGGAGTGTAGAGGCTGGGCATCTGAAACACCCGGCCCCATCCAGGAAGGCTGCCTGAGGAGACAGCCTGGAGGGAAGAATGAAGGGCCGGTGCGGCATGCGGGTGGAGGGCAAGGTGAGATGGGACCCTAGACACAAGGGGTGGTGTGGGTCTCCTGGGACCCTGCCTGGGCCTCCTTATGAGGACAGTGGGGAGCCCTAGGCAGGTTTCCGTGGGCAGATCTGTGGGTTTTGAGCAGGAGTGGCTGGATGGGGAGTGAGTGATTGGCACAAGGTAGGAGGCAGAAGGGCTGGTCCCAAGCAAGAGAGAAGCCTGGGCAGTGACAGTGGAGATGGAGAGGAGGCCAAGGATCCAAGGACTCCAGGGACTGTGAGATCTTCAGGGCTTGGAAGACCATATAACTGAGGTAGCCAGGATGTGTCATGAGTGGCATGTACCAGGCAGCCAGCGAGGGCCAGAGTAGCTCCTCTCTCTATGGTTCCATAGCTTTGGGAGTCTCCCCCTATGTCCCTGCAGCAAAGCAGCACCTACCTATAGTCTGGGATGGGTGCCCACTTCTGTGGGTATTTCCTAGGAGACTTCGAGCTTCTTGCAGGCAAGGACCAAGCCCTTCTCACTCTGTACAGTAGCACCTAATTGGAGGCCCGGGCAAATGAACACTTGAGGCAGGGCAGAGGTTCTTGTGGAGAGGCCCTAGTGCCTTGCTGTGCAGAGCTGGGACCTGGACCAGAGGGTCATTCATTAAGGAAGATACTAAAGATGCCATGGCAGCCTTACTGGATTGGTTGGGCAGTTATCCAGTATTTCCTCTGTGTCAGTCTAGTAGCCAAAACGGGAGATGGGGGAGGGGGGTATAGTCACAGCCCATACAAAGAGACAAGAACAAATATGTTTTACCAGAATATATAATATAGTGTCAATCAGACTACTGTGGAGGTAGGATCAAGAGAGCTACATACAGGAAGTGACATTTGAGTTGGGCTTTGAGGATGAATAGGAGTTTGCCATGCTAACAAGGGGTAAAGGACTGGAGGCTGAGCAAAGAGCATGGCAAAGCATTGCGGCAGGAAAACATCTAGAAGAGACCAAAGCTAACATTGCAGGTGCTTATTCACTCCACAATTTGTACCAAATCCCCGCAGCCTAGCCTGCCTCTGCTTCCTCCTGCAGCTGGGTGGATGGATGATCTGAGAGTTGAGGAGCTGACAGCATCCACCTCAAGTAAGAGCTGGGAATTCCTCACTTTCTTCCCCAGGGCAGTCTCTGAAGCTGAGGGGCCAGCACTGCCCACCCAACAGCACAGCCCTAAAGTATGACATAGTGCCCTCAAGGACAGTCCTCCAACAAAGGGGGAGAGGAGTATAGATGACTCTGCTCTCCATGACCCATGCCTGCCAGGCTATTCTGCACCCATATGGGAGTCTCAGGGGAACTGAGTCTTCTCCCTTGGGGTCCTACCAGAAATGACCTCGAGAACACAGCTTCAGGTGGGCTTTCCCTCTTTTCCTACCCTACCCCTCTTCAACTCCTGGGATCACCTTCCAGTGAAATCCCCTGTATCCATCTCCTTTCTCAGACTCTGTTTTGGGTGACCTAGACTGCCCTGGGCTATAAGAAGGAGGCCATGGAAAATGCAATCCTTTCTGAATTTCCCCTTTGGGCTGAGCCTTTGACCTGACATGAGGGGACCAGAATTCTTTGGAAGGGTCCTTCCTTATCCAGACCTCTGTGCTCACTGGGAAGATGTGACAAAGGGGCAAACTGGCAGCACATGAGAGATCAGAAATATTTTCTGCCTTCGGAGCGTATCACGTGGACTGGGGACAGCAGATTGATGTTCCTAATTACATTTGGCTCAAGCTGATATTAAGTATCTGTCTCATTCCCAGAGCCCACAGCAACAGCGGATGGCAGGGATGGTGCCAAGAGGCATGCTGGGTAGCCAAGGATGACAATCTGGAATTTGAAATATCCATGAGATAAAAGTGGACAAGCCACAGCCATGGGTGCAGTGTGACTGGTGTTCTTGAGTTGCCCTTTAATGGCTTCCAATGGGGTTCTGGGTTTGAAGTGTCCTGTCTTGAGGCCCACCTATCCAAGATTATCCCAATCCAGACACAGAACCTGACCACTTCTGAATGCTGCACAGCTGGCTGATGGGAAATGCTTTTGTGGACCTAATTTACATTTCTTCTGCTGGCTGAAGATTAATTTTTGCTTGATTTGTTCTTGGTGGCATTAAATATTTGTTCAGTACTTAATGCGTGCCCAGGGATATGCTGTAAGAGAAGGCTGCCTTTGTGCCCAGAGGCTAGGGGCTCACTATGGATACTGATAGGAAGCTCATGAAAACCAGACCAGATCCTCAGAACTAAATGGAGCAATGCAGAGTTGTGGGGACTGGAGTTGTCAGGTGAACTGGCAAAGAAGTGGGGCTACCCAAGGTGGGGGCATCTGGTTGGTGCAGAGGATGATGAGGCCATTCCTGGCAGGGCGTAACTGTGGTCAAAGCCATGGAGTTCAACATAGAAATAAGCTCAGGAAGGGTCTGGCCCAAAGGAGACGCCTAAGGCCTGTGGCCACAGCTGCTACAGAGATTTAGTAAGTCCCTGAGACTTGGCTGAGGACTAGCACTTGCCCACCTACCTCCCCAGACACTTGGGAAGCAAAAAAATAAAACAGTAGGTGTGGATGGGCCCTGGCATTCACAGGCTCAAAGCACAACCCTGGGCTGCATTTAGGAAGAGTTTGGTTCAAGTTCTGGGTCTGTCTCTGTGTGATGGAGACTAAGTCTCTCCCCTCTGCAAATCTGTTTACTGGTCAGCAAAGTAGGGATGGCCGTTCTTTCTTCAGACTGTTGCATTTGGAGATACTCAAGTAAAAGTAAATAAAATCAGCGAGACGATCCACAAAGCTCTTCGCAGATGCCAGCACTCTATTATCCTTTATTATGGTTGCTCTAGTCTGGACATTGGTATCGGTGAAGGCAGGCCTCCCATCTCCTCGCCTTCCCAGCACCCTCCTCACAGCACGCACTCACACGATGTGGCCATCGCGATCCCTGTGAACTGCTGGGCAGAACTACAGCTTGCCAGAGGGTGGCGAGGCGAGGCTGTGAGGACACCCCCAGCCTCCACGCTGCCCACTCCTTTCCTCCTCGCTCTAACAAGCTCACTAGCTGCCAAAGCCGGCTCTGCCCAGGTACTCGGGAAGGAGACTCCTTCCTCAAGACGTGGCGAGGTCACCCTCCGGTTGGTGATTGCCCCTTAAATCCCTGCAGCAGCTCCAGTGTACGGGTGACTGGGTCAGGATTCCCTCACTACAGACTCACCTGTGTGTACCCCGGAGCAGCGCGGCCCTCCAGAGTGCTATAGACACCCCTTGGGCAGAGCCCATCCATTCCCTAGAATTCAGCTTTTATTACACGGGCTCCTTAGGGAACTTGCAACGAAGCGGAGAGAGGACGCCAGGAGAGATGGCTCGGGCCGGCACTGTCGTGTGCGCCTGTCCAAGTCACTTCCCACTCTGGTTCTGTTTCCTCCTCTATAAAACTGACCACGATGGCCTTGGAGCGAGCTGATTGCAGCAGGAAGTAGATTCAAAGATCTGCTTACACGGCCGGTCTGGCGACCGTGTGCGCGGGGTCTGCGCGCGGCAGGGTTGCTGGCAGGGTCTGGGCTGGCGCCACGCCCCTCACCCGCCGCGCCTCGCTCATGGCCCACGGGCCGACTTTTCGAACCTGCAGGGGGCGAGCCCGACCGTCTTCGCGGCCCGCGAGGCGCCTCGGCCGTCCAGCGTGACTTCACCAGCGTCCCCGAGCCAACCGGGCACCCGAGAGCCGGGTCGCCGCCCACTCCCCTAGCTGGCAGGTGCCAGGAGCCGCCCTCGTCAGCCGCGCTGTGTCCGGGCTCTAAAGGGTTAAGCCGCGGGCCTGGGCGCCTGCCCCGGGATCACCAGTGCCCGGCGGCGGGCGACCGAGCCGGGAGGCGCGGGCCGGCGGCAGCGGGCTGCGCTTCCTCCGCCTCTCCCTCCGCCTCCTCCTTTGTAGCGAGTTCCCGGCCCCTCTTCCTCCCCGCCCCCAACCCGGGCCCTCTCCCTCGCCGCCTTTCTTCCTGCCTCGCCTTCCTGCGGCGAAGGAGGCTCATCTATTATAAATGCACAGTCGGGGCTGACATCAGCGACGAGCGGCAGCTGAGCGCGGACAAGCGGTCCCTGCGCGCTGCCAGCCCGGAGCTCGGCCCCCAGCTCGGCAGACCGCCGGCGGGGCGTGGGGAGCGCGCTGAGAGCCGCCTGGCAGCGCGGGACCCTTCCCGCCGCCGCCCCCGCACGCCGCGCCGGCGCCCGCACTGCCGCCGACTTTCTGCATGACTGTCACAAAGGTAAGCGCGGATCGCCTGCCGCGCCCGGGACCCGCAGGCGCTGCAGCCCCCAGGCAGGGGCTGCGCAGGGCGCGGGTGTGGGCGTGGGGAGGGGGCGGCGGGGCCGGGAAGGTGCGGCGCGCGCCTCACTTGCTCCCCCAGTAGTATCCCGAGTCACTCAGCTGGAGGACTGCGGAGGTAGGGGGAGGATGCCGCTTTGGCAGCCCTTGTGATTTGGACAACATCCCTCAGCTCCCAGCCCAGCCCCGGGACTGCATTTTTAACCCTTGTTTAGGATGCTGCATTTTTAACCCCTGGAGAGCTGTGTTGGGCTCCCAGCTCCATGAAGTCCCTCAGTGGAGTCCGCCGCCAAGAGCGTCGCTGGCAGAGACGGGGTGAAAAGTGGTGTAGGAATGGCTTGCCGCCCTGAGCGGCCGGTGGAGAGGAAGCCCCACCCCACCTGCCGGTCTCTGCCCCCATCCCAGGTGCGCCTGCCCCACTCCAAGGCCATCCTCTGAAGAAGGCGCTGCCCTGTCCCCAGAGTAACTACCAGTGGTGGGCAAGCTCCGGCTGTGGCCAGCTGGAAGATACAGGAAGGAAATGTGTTAGGGAAGAGGAAAGTGGACATCCTGGCAGCCCCCATGTTGGAGGATTCTCGGGACTTGCATGGGACCCAGGTTTATTGGAAAACTTTGGGGGCTTCCTGATGTAGGGAGGATAAAGCAACTGGGGCAGTGAAAAGTGCCCAGGGTTAAGCCACCAGAGGAGACCGGAGCTCAACTCTATCCCAGATCCTCTGGGTGACCTTGGGAGGTTCCTTTGGGCCTCAGTTTCCTCTTGTGTAACATGAGGATGGTGAGTCCTGGGGGTGTGACAGGCAGTTGGAGAACCAGAGAGATCAGAGTGTGAACCCACCCTTTTCGAAAGCTTCCATCAGGGTACAGAATTCAGTTTGGCTTTGGGCTTGGGCTTGGCCTTGGGTTTAGCAATCCATGCACCAAGGCCAGACTCCATCTTTTCCAGCTGCTTAGCTGGCTTTCACAGCTGGGGAGTCCAAGAGTAAAGCAGGGCAGATAGCTTGCTTGTGGCCAGAGCGGTGGGGCCAGATTGCAGGCCAGGGGTGCAGGCAATGAGGAGGGGCAGTTCTGCTCCTTCTTATAAGTCAGGGGCTACCCCGGCCCTCATGAGCTCTGTCATGGGACAGTAGCTGGCTTGGGGTGCTTGGGCTCAACTCCAGACTTTGCCATTGTCCCTGGTTCTGAGACTTGGGTGCATTGTGGGAAGATACACTTGAAGGCCAAAGGGCTACTTCAGCTCTGGTTGCTTCTGGTGGCACTGTTGTAACCCACAAGGGATAGGATGCTTAGTGTTTTAAAATGATCCAAATGTTGTTCAGCTGGACTAGATTATTGTCAGCAAGGTTATTAATGCCAAAGATGCTAAGAGGCTAGGGCAGAAGAGTAAGGAATGGGTCTGGATGGAGAAGTAAAGGACGTGAGAATTGTAATAATGCAGAGGATTGGTTTGGCACCTCTTGTTTCTCTTTATGTGCTTGAATTCACACAGCCTTCCTTCCCAGAAGGCTTGCACCAAAGGTGTGTTCAGCTCCCTTTAGTTGAGAAAGGAAGAAGCTGAAGCTCAGAGGTGAAGTGACTTGCCTAAGGTCACCCAGCAAGTAGGGTTTGCCCTCAGGTCTGTCTCAATCTATGGCCAGTGATCTTTCCATTGCTCTGCACTGTTGAGCACCCTGGGACTGGGGGACTTTCATAGTGGAGGGGCACTGCTTGGAGGCCTGGACCCTACCTAGGCAGAAATGAGACAGGAGTCCATGAAGGTGAGTTAGTTGCCTGGTAAGCCCACTGGCAGACCTGGCTTCTATGACTACAGGGATTATTCACTAACCACCCCCATGCCCAGCCCCCCACAAACCTTCCACATCTCTCACCTCTGCTCTAACCAGTGTGGCCTGAGATTAAGCCTGCTCAAAGGATTAAAGAAAATCTCCACCACTGATTAACCCTGTCTTGTCCCCATTTGCCAGTCTTCACAGACCAGCAGTTTCCTGTGGGGCAAGGAGAGGGCAGGAGCAATGCAGGTGAGGACCTGGGGACCTGCTGGCTGCCTGCCAGCCCTGCTGGAAGAGCTCCTCCCTCTTGGGCTGGCAAAGCCAACCAGCCCCTGGAGTTGGAAGGCCTGGGCTCTAGTCCTGAATCTGCCACTGACAGGCTGTGCGAGCTTGGATCAGTCACTTCTGCCCATGGGCCTTTGTTTTTCCATCTGTAGATGCAGGAATTGGTTCCAGTGACTTCTAGGCCCCTGTGCTGAGCTTTGGAATGGCTTCGGCTCTGGTGAAGTCAGCTCCCATGGAGATCAGGGTTTGTCGTTGTCTGGGGTGATCTGATCCCCGGCAGGTATGGAGGACAACCCTAAAAGGAATGTGGGGGTCGTAGGTAGGCCATGAAGGATCCCCCTGCCCCTTTGTGTCAGGCCTCAGTGCAAACCGCAGCAGCTAAGAGCCTGGAGAAGGCTGGAAAGCAGAGAAGACGAAAACCCAGGAGAAGTGGCTAGATCTTCAGTAGCACCACTCTCTTCTAAACACACTCAGCACTCTTCCTTGTGAGAGACACCGAAAGCCTGGGGGACGCTGTTCTGGAGGGATTTCTGCCTTGACTGGCATTAGGAATGCAGCCATGCAGGTGTCTGGACTGTGACCTTCTAGCCTGATGGCATTTTTCCTGGTTATGATGTTTTAAACTCTTTTATTGTCTGGATTTTGGTCAGCTCCCTTTATTTCCTTATGGAATGAGAAGAAGAATGGAAGCAAAAAGAAGGAGGAGCAGAGGGAAGAACCAGATGCAGCTTCCCAGACCACAAACATCCATCCACAGGAGGTCAAGGATAGACCTCCTCCCCATTTGGGCCCATGGTGCTTCCCGTGGCAAGTCAGGGAGGAGGGAATGAAGGCTGCTTCCGGTGACAGGTAGCTCCTGACAAGTTTGCTTATGCCTGCATTTTTTATAATTTTCAATCTCTTCCATCTCAGTACCATGCCAGACTAGTGATGCTTCCCAACTTTTAAATATGTTTCTAAACTACTGTCAACAGGAAAAGCAGAGACCAGGATGCACTAGAATTGTGTGTAAAGTACAGGTTACCAGGCTGTATGACAAGCTCGTGAGCTGGGAGGCAGGTCTTTGCACCTTATCTTGCTGCTCTGAGTTCATTTGGAGTGGTGTCCTGGCTGTTGACTGTGATGTTATCAGGAGTGAGGCTTCTAGGTAAGGAAGGTGGCTTACAGTAAACGGGCACCCCTCTTCTCAGGTGTGCCGTGTTAGGTTAGATGATAGTGAGCCAAGTGCTAGTCCAGGAGCAAAGTGCCCTGAAGGTACAGGAGAAGGCATGTGGGCACAGAGAAGACCTTGGATGCCAGCATCCTCCTCTCCACCAAGCAGTTGATTCCAGGTCTATGAGGAGCATGGCCAGCTGCACCCAGGCCCTCTCTGCAGGTCAGTCTCCTCCCTCCTGTCCCATCCTCAGCCTGCTGATGGGATCCTGGCTCCTGCCAAAAGTGAATGGGACGAGGATGGTGTTGTCCTGTCCAGCCTGTGTTTAGCAAAGACCACATATCCCCAGGGAACCTGTAGAATCACCCATAGGGGAATAGAATGTTGGAGAAGTCAAACTGTCCAGTCCTTTCGTTGGAAAATGAGGGAACTGAGATCCCGGGAGTCGATGTCGTGAATTGCCTATAGTCATCCAGTAGGTTTGAGGCTGCAGGGGCTAGAGTTGGATCCTGGACCCCTAGTCGGCACTCTGTCTACCTGGCTGCTCCGTGAAGGAGACCTCAGGAAGCCTTAGCAGGCACGAGTGTTTGGGCTCCACTCCACTTACCCCTGGGTCTCCCCTCTCCTGGGCTGCTGATCTGGACTTCCCTCCACTGGCAACTTCCCTGGAGAAGTAACAGGGAGGGGACAAGGTGGCAGGGGTACCCTTGCTATACCTGGCATCTGGAGGTGAAGGGGGATCTCAAGGCCTCTGCCTCCAATTCCCTGACCGCATTCTAGTCTACGTGGGAGGTGCCTGGCCTCCTAATTCCACTTCCCAGTCCTCATTCCTGTCTGGCTCTTACTGGGAAAGGAGGTGAAGAGCCAGCAGGTCACAGAGCCTCAGATCAGTGGCACAGAGGTACCAGCACAGACTCAGCTCCCAGACTGGGGGTGGGAGGGCCTCTCACCACCCCACCCCCATGCCTCTTCCTTCCTCCTACTTCTTCTCTCAGGGATCTGGGGTTCTGGTGCTGGAAAATATGTGGCCAGTGGTCATTCATTTGTTCAATTAGCCTCCTTAGAACACCTCCGTGGGGCCAGGTCCTATGTTGGGCATTAGGGATAAGAACTCATAAGCCACAGACTCTGCCATCTGGGACCTTAAAGGAGGAGGTGGATGGGGAGGTGCCAGAGCCCTGAGCCAGGAGTCGCAAGGTTCCGCAAGTCCAAGCCAGCAGTGGCCTGCCTCGCCTAGGTGCTGTCCTGCTGGGTCAACGCAGGCTCCTTCCTGCCTTCAGGTCTGTCCCTCTCGGCCACGAAACCCACTGTCCTGAAAAGCTGTCACTTGTTCCTGATGGTGCTCAGAGGTCCTGTGTCTCCTTCACCCTGAGACATTGTCCCTGGACACGGTGTCCTATGACAACTCTCAGAGGCATCTGGGAGTTTTGCGCAGACTTGAACTTGGCCAGTTGGGAGCATGGATGCTGGCGGGACCAGTGGTTGGCAACATTAGGCCTGGCTGCTTGGTGTGGAGCGAGTTTTTCCACTGCTTTTGGGGCTAGCTAGCTGGAGCAGACGCCGCCGTCCCAGCCAGCACCGGCGGCGTAGTCTCAGCTTCTGGCACCAGAATAGCCCAGAGTCCGGTTTGGATGTGTCTGGCCACAGGACTTGTCTGGTGTCCAGGAGATGAGAGAATGTGCAGATTCCCTGTGTGCCCAGCCTGCCTCCTTCCTTCTCCAAGCAGCTCCATCAAGTTCCCCATCCTTGCCTGGGGACCCTGTGGGCTCAGGCCCAGGGGTCCCTGAGCAGCCTGCAGCTTGGGAAGCTTGGAGCAGCTGTCATGAGGCAGGCCCTGCCAGGGAAGGACAGATGCAAATCCAGTGGCTTCCACATGAAAAGAAGCTGTTTAGAAAGAGCCTTTCCTTTGTGGGCCTGAAGTGTGGGACCAGCTGCTGAGGAGGCAGGAGGGAGGCGGTGGGGAGGGGCAGTGGGGGAGGAGGTGCCACCGCCCTTCCTCACCCTTCCCCCTCGCCCCTGCAGAGGCCCCTGGAGGGACTTTGTAATTGCTTTCTGGCTGACACCCCCTTCCAATTAATTAAGAATGCCTGGGAGGCTCTTAGGTTTGCTCAGGCCCTCCATGTACAGAGTACCCGCCTGGCCTGGGTGCACCAAATATTTCAGTGCTTCACAATGGGGACGGTCCCCTCTCTGCTGATGAATAAACAGAGCCTCCTCTGAGGGAGAGATGGCTGCACCCTAGTTGCAGAGCTGGTGTGGGTCAAAGGTGGGATGTACCTCCAGATCTTCTGACTTGGGGCCAGAACCTTTTCAATTCCATCACCAAGGTCCCTATCCCAGGAAGTTGGATCCTCATCCCCACAGTAGTGACAGTGAGGAAACAGGCATTGGGCACATGTAACTACGTTAACTCTGCACAACCAAGAGATAGATTTAGTTATCCATCCCATTTTCCCGGGTAGGAAATTGAGGCTTAGCAAGAGGAAGAGGATGGTCAAGGTCAGATCCAGTGGGTGGGAGTGGGAATTTGCTCCTGGGCTGATGCCAGAGAACAAGGTTCTCTAACGCCAGGGGTCTCGTCCTGGTCCGCGGTCCCAGTCTGCTTCTCCCACCCTGAGGCTGTGGGCTCCTCTCCGTGGTGTCTGTGGCCCTGCTAGTGAGTATGTGCTTGTCATATGCTGATGGCCTAGGGGGTGACGACCAGGGACGTGTCCTGCTCAGACTTGCTTTTCCCTTTGTGGGAGCTGGGAGCCATACAAGCAAGTGGAGGAATGGTGCTGGGGGTGGGGGAAGGCCTCCTGCATGGGGTGTCAGGCAGGGCAGCCAGCCCAGACCCCCCTCCCCGCCCCTGCCCCCACAAAACAAGGTGTCACAGTGGCAGGGTCACCTTCTCCATTTGCATGAAGCTGGCTCTGTTGAGAGAAACCAGGTCACTGGTCCAGGCCTACAGCCCTTACCAGAAGCAGCCTGATGATGAAAGGGTGCCAGTGGCTAAGAAGGAAGGCTTTGAAGTCAGACAGATGGTACAGTTATCGTTTACTTGCTCTGTGTTCCTGGGCAAGTTGCCTAACCTCTCTGAATGTCTATTTCCTCATCTATTAATTGGGGATTGGTAATGGGAGCACTTAAAAGGATTATTATTAAGATTATGGGAGCTGATCCATGTGAGGCATTTACCACATGCCTGCAGGCAGTGCTAGCTGTTAATATAGCCGGAAGGATTAATGAGTGTCAGGGGGTTATGAAATGAATAGTTCAGAGGGGCCTGGGTCTGGACCAGCCTCCAACAACAGGAGGGGTGTGGGTGGGCCGACCTTGTTAGGGGTACCCAGAAGTGGCTTTTAAGCTGAGTCATGAATGATGAGAAGGAGGTAGCAGGTGAAGGGAGGGGCGCTGAGGGTAACAGGTAGGGTGGGCAATGGGCTGCGCAGGTGTCTGGAGTCAAAAATCAACTCACCGCAATGACTTCCTGCATGCCAGGCAGTGAAGGGTGAGTGGCACTCGTATGAGCTCACTTAACTCTCAGGCAGCATCATAGCATGGGTTACTGTTATTATCTCCACCTTACCAATGAGGAAACAGGCACAGAGAAGCCAAGCAACCTACACAAGGTTACCCAATAAGGCCGAATGGAGGCTGGTCCAGAAGTGGGCCTCCTCACTCCAGCACCCTTTCTGTCCCCTTCCCTGCTGCTTGGTGGCTGGAGCCTGAGCTGCTTCTTCAAACCCAGGAAAAGGGGCTGTGGACGTGCCAGACGCAGCTGCTCAGCTCCTGCCCCTCCGTACCTCCTGGACTGAGCGGGGAGGATGGGGCCCTCCTGGCTCTCAGGAAGCAGGGAGAGGTCGTTAATTTTTCCAAAAGGAAAAGTGCCTTGGCAGGAAAATTTCTACCTTATATTTTTAGTGGGTTTTGACCATTTTTGTTCTTTGAATCTTTCTTCTTTTCTCAAGTAGGCCTTGGTCTTTACAGTGAAACTCTAGGAAATATATATTCGTGTGTGTGTGTGTGTGTGTGTGTGTGTGTGTGTGTGTGTGGTGTTAAGAGGCCACTGGTCTGCATTTTGGCTTCTGCCCTAGAGAGCTAAGAGAAGGTGGCTGTTTTATGCAGGATTCATGCCAAGGGCTTAAACTGACTGGCCCACAATCCGTGCTAACTCCAGAGGTCCCTCCGGCCCAGGCCTGTGCATCTGTCCACACCACTTCACACTGCAGAAATGTGAGAGCCGGCTCCTAATCTTCATGTAGATGAGCTCGTTAAATACAAACGTCTCATTAGGCAGTTCCCAGTCCTTTACCAGGCGCTGGGTCCCTGCTTTCAGGGGCCTGGCAAATAATACTAACCACCCTGGAGGGTTAGGGATGTAGCTCAGTGCCTGCTTAGCATGTGCGGGGCCCACGTACCCCAGTATCAATCCCCAGTACCAAAGGAAAAAAAATAAAACAAGTAATAGCAACAATAGTAGAAGCAGCTAACCCTTTCAGAGCACTCTCAGTTTATGTCATGCACATAAAAAGTGTTTTAGAGGCTGAGGACATAACTCAGTGGTAGAGAACTTGGCTAGATAATGTGGGGCCTTGGATTCAACTTCCAATACTTAAAAAAAAAAGTTTCCTATTATTAATTTATTTAATCTTCATGAGAACCTGTGAGGTCTATGCTATTATCAGTCACCTTCCCATGGATGCAGAAACAGGCCCGGAGAAGGGAGGGAGGTGACTAACTTACCAGTCAGTCACACAACTGGTCAGAGGCTAGACCTGTCTCCCAGGCTCTGTGTCTTGCTGTCATGGTCAGAGCAAGGGACCATGGAGGCAGAAGTTGGAGATCCTGCCCTTGTCTGTGTGACCTTGGGCTAGTTCCTGAACATCTCTGAGTCTGTTTTCTTTCCTTTTTTTTTTTTTTTGGTACCGGGGATTGAACTCAGGGGCACTCGACTGCTGAGCCACATCCCCAGCCCTATTTTGTGTTTTATGTAGAGACAGGGTCTCACTGAGTTGCTTAGCTCCTCGCAGTTGCTGAGGCTGGCTTTGAACTCGCGATTCTCCTGTCTCAGCCTCCCCAAGTGCTGGGATTACAGGCGTGTGCCACCACACCCCGCTTGAGCCTGTTTTCTTGTAGGGCTCAATCTTACTAGGCACTACAGTATTTCAGTAATATGGAAAGGAAGGCACTTTATAGATGTCGTGGAGGGGAGAGTTTATTGTAACGTCCAATTTGTGCCCTGCTCTTCCCCTCCCCCCACCAGTGTGTCCTGGCCTTCAGATTCAGGCAGTTCCATCCAATAGCTAGCCCACTTCTCCCCTGTTGTAGTCCTGACTAATTGAATTGATTCATATTCTGTGGGTGGAAAAGTTCATCTCTTCCAAACAGCCTCTTTTGCTTCTCCTCTGTCAAGCTAGCTTGCTACAGATGAGAGTTGCTTTTCTTCTCTTCCTGTTCTGTCTATTTTGGCTGTTTTAATATGCTTGGGACAAATAATATGACTATAAAAATTTGGTGTCCTGCTTTTATTTGAAAAGTAGCCAAATAAAGCACTGAAACCTGGATGTGCATCAGCTTGTTGTGGAGGGTGGAAAGACTGGTCCCAGGGCACCATGCTGGTGTCTGCAGCCTAGTTGTCACTTGACCTTGACCTTTGTTGAAGGTACATCTTGAGGCCTCGGGGGCTCAGACATGCTTTTCATTTGGGTTTATGGAAAGGAATATCCTCTAGTAGCTTAAGGCGCACGTAGAACTTAAACACTTTGTGTTTGATTTCTGAACTAATAGCTTTATGTTCTGGAAGCTGGTGGAATTTCTAGGACATGGAAAGGAAGGTGATGGTGGAAGAAAACAAAGGGATTTAATTCCTGCTTTTTTTTTTAAGCTCAGGAAGAAAATGCCATTTTTGCCCCCCTGCTGACCTCCTGGTGAGAGATCAGTTTGCAGGAATGCACGGGGAAATTTGGGATTCTGAGAATCTTGGAATTCTGGGGAAGGGGATTTCTGCATACCTGAGGGACCATCTGATGACTTTTCATGATCACAAATCTGTCTTCTGAAGGCCCTGGGCCTGTCTTCCTGCTGTAGTCATTGTGTCTGGGCACAAACTCATGTTGCTGAGGACTGAGGCCCTAGTTACGATCTGACTTGTCCTGCTAAGCTGGCCCTTTCAGGATCTAGCTCTATATGATTTTTTCAGTCCTGGGAGCTCCTGTGAGGCCCAGTGTCCAGTGTGCCAGCTGGCAGGTAGCGGCCTCGCTTGTTATATTGTTGGCTGATTGATTCCTGAGCATGATCTCCAGTGCCCCAACTGCATTGTGAGCTTGTTGAGGTCGGGGGTTGTGTCTGGTTCCTGGTCAGTGCCTTTCACAGTGCACATCACAGGGCATGTTATAGACCTGGAAGTATCAGCTGTAGACATGCAGGATTCACCAGGATTTGGAGCAAACCTCAAATACTCCCCAGATGCTTAAGCTAAATCCTTAATTTAATTGATCCATGGACTGTTGGAGCCAGAGGGTCTCTAAAGATGTATAGTGCACTCCCCCATCTTGCAGAGGAGAAAATGGAAGCCCAGAAACTTTGCCGAGGAGGGCACGAGGAGATGTGGTTCCAAGGGGACCAGGGCTCCCCTCTCCCATGTTAACGGTGGGCTCCATTTGAGTGGGTTTCAGTTTGGTGGGTCTTTCTAGGCTTCTGGTAGTTGCTTGATGTTGGCAGGCCAAGGACTGATTGGAAAGTGGAAAGTGGAGGAAAATTCCAGAAATGAGACTTTGAAAACTTACACTAGATAGGAGGGGGCTCTGAGTGACCAACCAGGAGTGCCCTGCCTGAAGTCTGGTGCTGGCAGAGGCAGAAACAGGAGGAACAACTTCTGAGCTCTTCCCACTCAGCCACCAGGCTGTGATTACCGACTGAGGTCTGGCAGCCACCAGTCCTATGTGCCAAGATGCCACCGTGGCCTCTGCAGTGACCCGTGGCCTCAGTCCTCCTTCCTGGAAGCCAGCCTACTGGCACACTGGGCTGTAGCAGCCTTTCCCTCCTTCTATTTCTGAAACCATGAGCAGGGCCGCTGGGTTGGGAGCCTGGGTTGCTGAGAGCTTTTCCCTGGCCGGCCCTTATCATGCTCTCCAGAAGTCTCCTGGCCAGGTTTTCCCTGCAACTCTGGCTTGGAGGGAGGAAGAGAAAGTGGGTGGTGGGAAGGGGAGGGTGCCCTGGAGCAACAAACAAAGCCACCCCCAGAGGGGCCTGGGAGAACAGGGGCAGAGGAGAGGGAGCTGCAGGCTGAGCGGACCTTGGCTTTACAAAAAGCCGGAGGCTCAGCACCACTGTTACCTTACAATGATGGACCCCACGACTCTGCTGTCATACCCACTTTTCAGATGGGAAAGTTGAGCCACAAGGAGCAGGGATGGGAGGGAAAAGGGGAACCTGACCCTGGTTTGCCTGGCCGGACAGCCTCCTGGACATGCAGAAGCTGAGTGATCTGCAGGCCTGGGGTGGTGGTGACAGATGGTGTTATGTGGTTGCTTTTTTCCTAGAATGTCCTCCCAAGCTGCCAGTCTAGAATCCACTGGAGAATTCAGTTCCTTTGTGTCTTTTGGAAGTTGTTACCCTATAAACCCCCCTGGAAGGGATAATGTCTTAGGAGGTTGTCACTGGCTGGGCTGGGCCTGCTGAGACCAAAACCCTGGAGCAGCAAGACTCAGGAGAAATTCCCAAAGGGGAGCGGCGTGGAGGGTGGGGTGCGGAGTTGGTTTCCATGAGAGACCCAGCTTCTCTGGGAAAATGACGATGGGAGTGTTGAGGATGGCCAATCTTCTTCTGTGGACTTCTGTATTCTCACCACTGGCCACCATCCCTGTCCAACTTGTGTGCCAGGCCCTGGGTGAACCTGGATGCAGCATTGAACCAAAGTGGCCTTTCTCTGTAGAGGTGCACTAGTCCAGAGGGAGACAAGGTCACTCAGAAGGACACAGGGCTGCAGGAGTGCTGGGGAAGGGAGGAGGATGGGCATAGCACAAAAGAGCCGTGACAGAGGTGTGGCACAGAAATCTGAAGCTCCGAGGGGTGGAGCTGGGCAGGCAGGGAGACTTCTGGGGGAAGAGGCCTTGGCCTAGCCTTCAAATATGAGTAGGCAGAGGCAGGTGAGTGGCAAGAAAGGCATTCCAGGTGGAGGGGCTGCGTGAGCGAGGGCCCCGAGTGGCAGTGCTGTTGGTTTGGCCATTCTAGGTGAGAGGAGAGCCGGGAGCTGCTGGGCTGAAGGAGTGGGCAGGTAGGAAAGACAGGGCTGGAGAGGCAGGCAGGGGCCGTGGGAACTTCAGGATCCCAGCCAGGGTGCTTGAGCCACGTCCCGTGCTGAGGGTCCTGAGAAGAGTTCCAAGCAAAGAATACCATGATCCTCTGCACTTTGGAAGCACACCCCAGCTCACATTGCCCTAGAGGCTGGCAGGTGACGGACACTCACAGAGCAGGGCACAATGAGGTAGGGGAGCCTCGCCAGGCCCCCAGTCCAGGTCTCCCCGAGGCATATCCCTGGGTCTGGGCACTGAGTGCTGCACATGCCCCTCTCCCAGAAGGAGACAGCCCTGGCCTGAGCCATTCTCTGGTACCAGCCTTTCCCATCCGCCTGGGTTGCTGGAATAGTTGGATCCAGGGGTTGAGTGGGGGTGAGGGGGGAGGGGTGGGTGGGCAGAGGGCCAGAAGACTCCTGATAGGGATGCTCCGTTATAGCTCTGTGACAAGAGCGCTGGAATGGGATTCTAGAAACTCCCAAATCCCAGCCTTCACATTCCCTGTCTCTGTGATCTCAGGTTGGCCACTTTCCTCTTCTGGATGGAATTCAGGTTCCCCAACTGTATTAGGATAACGTCACTGGGTCAGAGGCAGAGTGCAGGAGGAACTGACACCCTGCGGCTGCCCAGCCTCCTCCCTCTCCTTGTCCCACACCTTGCAGCCATCCTCCCACACTGGTGCAGCCAGACTGCCCAGGCCTGTGAAGAGCTCCTGAGGCTTGCAGGTGGTGGGCCGGAGCTCCCGTCCTGGGCCAGCCTGCCCTGCGATTGAAGGAGGCTTTTCGGCCTGTCTCAGGCTTTGTGCGCACTCCTGTGCATCTGGTCTCAGTACCGACCCCTGAAATGCATGGGGGTCCTCTCAGGCTGTGCCTTCCGTGTCTCTGTGCTGCTTCTGTCTCCTTTGGTGGAGGAGACCTTCTTGATGAAATTCTATTCCATCTTCAGTGGGGCGGGGTGTAGGATCAACTGAGGTAGGACACAAGATCAACTCCAGGAATGGTTTTATCGATGTTTATGTGTGTAGAAATTTATCAGGCTGAACATGTACGATTGTGCACTATAAGCATGTTATATATATTTTCACCTTAATTAAAAATATAAATGGAACAAAACACCTTCCCAGTTTTCATATATCCATTCACTCAATACATACTTGTTTGTACTCCAGGCAGCCCAAGTGTGTCTAGGGCAAGGTGATGCAGATTTGGGTACTGTCATGGGAACTCAAAAGTATAGAACCTTCGGAGGCTCCCCATTGCTCATGGTGGTGATTTTCAACTCTGGCTATAAATCACCTGGTGAGGTGATTTACCAGGTGATTTGAATACCTGTCTCCAGGGCTGGCTCATGTGCAGGAGACCTGCATGGAGCTTGGTTTCATGTTCTACTATCACTGTTTTGAAGTTCTTTGTGATTTTTGAAAAAGGGGTCCTGAACATTGTATAGTTGGTCCCTCTTAGCTCCTTTTTTTTTTTTTTATGGGACTGGGGATTGAACCCAGGGGCACTCGACCACTGAGCCACATATGTAGCCCTATTTTGTGTTTTATGTAGAGACAGGGTCTCACTGAGTTGCTTAGCGCCTCGCCCTTGCTGAGGCTGGCTTTGAACTCGCGATTCTCCTGTCTCAGCCTCCCTAAGTGCTGGGATTACAGGCTTGCGCCACCATGCCTGGCTCCTCTTATCTCCTTTGCCCCATATAATAGAATGAGAATCTCTGGAGGTGGGGCCAAGGCATCTGTATTTCTTTCTTTCCTTCTTTTTTGGTACTGGGGATTGGTACCAGGGGTGCTTTACCATGAGCTACATCCCAGCCCTTTTTAATTTATTTTTGAGACAGGGTCTCACTAAGTTGCTGAGGCTGAGGCTGACCTTGAACTTGTGATCATCCTGAAGAGCATCTATATTTCTTAAAGCTCCCTTCTTAGAACAGCCAGGTCCAGAGGTGGCCCTAATCCTTGGACAGCTGCTGAAACAGAACCTAGAGCCTGGCTCTGTAGACAATGGAACAATAAGACCTGGTGCATGAGAGTGCCACAGGAGTGGTACCTAGGTGGCAGGGGCAGAGAGCCAGGAGGGACCTCAGGGAGGACGATCATGGACCACAGGGCGATCAAAGAAGTCTTCCTGGAGGAGGTGGCGCGTGAGCCATTCTGAGAAGGGGAGAGGCACCTTTTGGAAAGGGAAGGACTCATTTGGGGAGGGAGGAACCTCAGCAAAAAGCCATGTGGCTGGGAAGCTGGGCAGGGGCTAGATTGGGAAGCACAGGAAATCACCGTCTGGGAATTGGAATCCTGTCCGCAATGGGGAGCTGTTGAATGTTCTGGATCCAAGAATAACGTGGTCCATAACTGTTTGAATGAATAAACAAAAGAGATGTTTGGGGCATCTCAGAGGGGCTGCCCTCTGTGTTGCTGAGGTCTGCAACCAGAGCAGAGCTCTGAATGGCTTGTTCTTGGAGGCTCTGCGCCACGCTCCACGGTAGGCAGCGCCTGTCTGCAGGAACCTGGAGTCCCCAGAGTGTGGTCTTGGGCAGCAGCAACTGAAGCGTCCCCAGGAATAGCAGACCTGGAGCAGACCATTTCCTCCCACTTCTAGGAATGGCAGGCCATGGGTGGGTGTGTAGGTGGAGGTGCTTTGGGCAGCAACTGAGCTCTGCTCTCCAGCTCTCTCCAGGTCCCCCAGCCTGTGCAAGCAGCCCTAGGGAAGCACGCAGTCCCTGATGTCATCTTGTACCTCCATGGTCTGGTGGATACTGTAGGGCTGGGTGGGGGTCCCCTGCCTGGGATAGAGGAGCCCCATTTCTGAGTTACTAGCAACAGATCAAAGCAAATCTGTTTGTTTGTGTCTCCTGAAATATTTATGCAGGAAGATGAGAAAGTTGCTCTGTTTATTGAACTCATCCTCCAGGGAAGAAGTCAAGGGTACAGGACACTTCCCGTGTCTCAGAGCCAGTAAGAGGAGATGGGATTTCTTTGGGTTTGAAGTATGCTTGCAGAAGGAAGGGGGTGGGATTTCTGGAGAGTTCAGAATGTCCTTTCACCCTCCTTCCTCCAGTCCTGGGAAAACTTGATGCTCTTTTAAAATCTCAGCCTGGCTTCTATTCTGGGCTCTGACATGCTGTGTGACTATGGGCGAGTTGCTTAACCTCTCAGGGCTTTTATTGCTAACTTTGACAGTTCAAAGGTATCAACCCAGTTCTGTCTGCCCTTTTATTGTCTTACAAGAGCCAGGTGAATTAAGTGACCTGCTCCCAGGTGGTGAAGAGTGTGTAGAAATGCAATGTCTCAGCCAGCAGCCCCAGCTGGCACTTGGGTTGAGACAGAGGGAGTCCATCCTCCACCCAGGCCCTACCCCACCTCAGGGCTTGGGCAGTGGGGCCCCTTCCCTCCTTCCTCCTTTAGCTAAGCTTGGTGTCCCATATCCCTGAGAATGCTGGCAGGATTTCCTCCCAGGAAGGGAACACGGTGTCTGGTTTCTCCCCTGGGAGTCTCAGCAAGGCAGAACTTCCTCCTGACAGTGAGCTGGCCTTGTCTTCAGATGTGACGCGGTGGCTCCATTCCCTGAGCCCTGGGCAGGCTGCACATCACCTGCTGTCCCCACATATGGAACTGGGATCCCATCTAGCCACGGGGGCTTCTCCCAGGGCCAGAGTTCTGTTCTCAACTCCGTGATGGGCTTGCCATTCCTCAGGGTGGAACTTGCACGTGGCGATGTTAATGGCACTTAGATTCATTAGAACAATCTGAGTCTAGATGCAAACCCCCAGCCACTAAGCACCTGCTCCGTGCCAGGCACGGTCCTGGCTCAGAGGACCCTGAGAGGGGGCCGATTTCCCCAGCCTTTAAGGAGGTTATCCTGCCTGGGAGCTGGCAGAGAACAGTGAGGTGACTGGGTGAAGGGAGGGCTGGGTCCCTGTCCCCTGGGAACTGGGGAGGTGGACAGGCTCCTGGGAGGGGGTGGGGCTGTTTGGGGACAGAGTGGAGCTGGGGAACAGCTCGTGTGAAGGCAAGGGCCACAGTGCTTCTGGGGTGATCCTGAACCAGGAGGCTGGAGCTCGTGGGGTGTAGGCTGCCGAGGGCCTGGGTGGCCCGAGGCTGGTTGTGCGTGGGTGCTGCTCAGGACAATGGGTCACATCAGTAAAGAGCCATTGGTAGGAGGGAGATGTGACCAAGGTGTTAGAGTCTACAGTAAATATTCATCAAGCACATCCTGTGCTGTGACAATTCTGGGTGACAGGACACGTTCATGTCAGTGAAGAAAAAGCCCCTCCTCCAGCAGGCCCGGGAGTGTGGGGACACAGCACCAAACACTGTCACACAAATACTGTGACGTCGGCTGGGGGCAGATGCCATTAAGACAAATGCAGTGG
>CM053401.1:100851006-100878069 GCA_028644305.1 Xerus rutilus
CAACTCAGTGAGACCCTGTCTCTACATAAAACACAAAATAGGGCTGGGGATGTGGCTCAGTGGTCAAGTGCCCCTGAGTTCAATCCCCAGTACCAAAAAAAAAAAAAAAAAGTGTTGCTTTTAGCCAATCACATCTAATTTTTGTTTCCCTCCCATCAGAAAGAAAGAGAAAGGGGGGGGGGTAGAGAAAAGGCCTAACAAACAAAACCCTCTGTTGCTGTGGACCTCAGAGGCGGCCCCAGAATTGCTGTGGTGAACCAGGACAGAGGGAAGGCACCTGCAAAAGTTGGGCTGTGGCTCCCCCCGTCTGCCTCCTGGGCCTGCACAGGTAGACCTATCGCTCCTGGCAGGCCTGCAGGCAGTTCCAGGGCCCTTGTGGTGGTCCAGGCGTGAGGCCCGAGCTGGCCAGGTGGAAGGAGGAAGGGCTGGAGAGGGCAGTGGTATGTGATGCTTTGGAAGTTGGGGAGTCGTGGAGGTGAGCCCGGGAGGAGGAGGTGATGCTGGCCAGCTGACTCTGTGCTAGCTGCAGGCCCTCCCCTAGCCGGTCCTCATCCTTGTTCCACGGATTTGGCTGCTTCCGAAAGTCAGATCCTGCAGAGGCCAGAACTGGGTACCTGCGGCTGTGCAGGCAGCTCCAGGGGAGGAAGAGTGGCCAGCCCAGTTGAGTGTCCTGGCTCCTGGGGACAGAACTGGGTTCCTGGTCCAAGCAGTGTTAGTTTCAGGGTATTAACTACATTAAACTCTCCTGCAACTGCTGAGTTTGTGGGGGGGGCTAGAAGTTTTGCCCCCTCTTCTCCTGTACCTTGTGGTAGTAAGTGAGCTTTGCTCATAGCAACCTCCTGGAAAACAGCTAATTCAAGGGCAGCAATCTGGTTTTCTCTGGACAATAGGTCTGCTTTCTGAAAAGTCCAGTCTCAGAGCCACCATGAGGACCTTAGTGCCCCAGGGAGGCCAGTCCCTGAGCAAGAACCGCTTGTCTCCAGGCCCCATTCTGTCCTGGGACTCACAGGCCTCAGCAAAGCCCCTGGGTGGCATTCCTTCCTCCCCATTCTTTACATTTGGTTTTAACCCAAGAACAGACTTCATGCTCCTCCACCCCTCCCCGTCTCCCCGCTGTGCTCTTTTCTGGGTGCCATAGGCTAAGCTGGTCTGTGTAGAGAGATGGGGGTGGTGGCCACGCAGGAGCCTTGCCTGAAGCAAGATTCATTCTGACCAGCGCCTCCGGGCCTGGACGAGTGATTCCGCTTGAGGGAATCACTGGTAGAATGGTAGAATGGGCTGTGCTGACCCTGCCTGAGTACAGGCCCCAGCTGGGCCAGGCTGCATTAGGGGAGCCGGAAACGGGGGGGGGGGGGGGGAGCTGCCAGCCAGTACTCCTGGAGCTGGCCGCCCTGTTCTTTGGTTTTCTACTGCCCCAGGCCACTCAGCTGGACACCGGAGGCCTTCCTTCTCTGGCTGCCCCCAAACTCAGCCTGTGCTGTTCTGCTCCTTCTTGACTTAATCTGTACTTTCAAGGCCAAGTCAAAACACCAACGCATCCAGGGAACCTTCTCTGATTTCTTCTTCCCTGAACTCTGTTCTTCTCATGTCACTTCTGGGATGACATCATTATGTCCACATATGCCTTGTCTCCCCTGCCAGAGGGTGAGCCTGTGTCCTGGTGGGATGGTCGTGAGATGCCATGGAACCCAGCATGTGCTCCCTCGGTGCCTGGCCCTGTGGATGTTCCGTCAGAAGATGTTGTGTGACGAGTCTGCCTGGGTAGAGGAGTGTGTTGTGTGTGCAGCATAGTTTCAGTCATGTGACGTGCATTCGTTGGCATGTTCATCAGAGGGTGCAGAACGGAGCCTCCCAACCCTGCTGCAGAGGGCCTGGGACAGCTATGGCAAGCTTGGTCTTCCATCCCCGCACCCTCCCCACCCTCCCCCAGCCACTCAGAGGCCAGGCTGCCTGGAAGAATTCTACAGGAGGACAAATGCTCCCCAGGGCCTCCCAGACCTCCTGTCCTGGAGAAACTGTGCCCTGGTGACCCTGTGACAGCCATGTGCCCTCCCAGGCTCTGCCTTCCCCTGGGAGGCTGCCATATGCTTTCCGGATGTCCGGGTCTCATTATGCTCTGACTCAAAAATTCATCTTGTCTAATTGTGCTGGAGGCCTGAGTGAATTCAGAGACTGTTAGCCAGGCTCCATGGGCTCTGAATCTCCATGGCAACGGAGGAAGCCTCCTAATGAACTGCCTCCTTGGAGACTCTCTGGGGGGGTCCCCCTGCCTGTCTTATGGACTGCTCTTGTGGTCCTCCTATTGAGCAAGGTCCTCTCCAGAGGGGGCTTGGGACTGAAGAGAGGGCATGCAGGCAGCCCAGCATGTGGCCCCAGCATGAAGGAAGGGAAGATACTCACAGAGGATCCGCAGCGGGCTTCCTCAATAAACAAAACAAACAGTCCTTTAGTGTGGGAGACTCTCTTTCCTTCTCTTTCTCATACACACACACACCAAATTCTAGGAGCTGAGGCACCGCTTGCTTGTTTTGCCAGTCTTCCTAAACTGTGGGAGTTGTGGACCTCCTTGGAGGCCTGGCTTCAGTGCCCTTTTCTCCAGGAAGCCTTCCTGGAATGCCTGTCTCTCTGCCAGCCCCGTGCTGGGACCATGCTTGGTTGGTTCATGCCCCAGGGATGTTTTTCAGCACAGTGTGCCCAGGCGTGGACTTCACTGGTACACACTGTGCTTCCTTCCCACCAGGTCGCAGGCTCCCCCAGCACAGGTAAGCCCCACACCTGCTGCGTCCTTTCTGGAGCCCCAGACTGGGCCCCTGGGTACTCAGTCTGCTGGAGAAAGGGGTCTTTGCCAGCAGCCCCTCTCAGACCTCACTCTCACTCCTGGGCCCAGGCCTGGAGGCCTCTTTGTGGATGTGACTCCTGAGGCTCTGCTGCCTCCCATGACATGGTGATGGTAGAAGGTGGCTGCTGGGAAACAAAGGGGTGCCCTAAAACCAGGCTTCTGGGGAAAGAGTGGAGAAAGAAAAGGGACCTCCTCTCCTGCTTGCTGGGTCCCAGCCCCTGCCCTTCAGGGCCCTGCCCTTCGGCCTTCGCCTGCTCAGCTGCAGGAAGACCCTGCAGAGTGGGAGCAGGTGGGCGGGAAAGGTGCACACCCAGCAATTCTCCACGGCCAGCACTCCACCCTCTTGGCTGTCCTGCTGATTCTCAGTTTCTAGAAATGGCCTGGAGAGAGGAAAGGACAGGGAGGAGGCTGTCTGACTTTTAATTGAAAGGGACGGGACACCTCCCGACTGGCATTCCTGTGGTGTGTGTGTCTCCACCGAGGGGCACGAACAGTGTGCAGGTGTGTGTGTGTGAGAGGCCGACAGGCCGAGGTGGAGGCTGGGCTGTCTATCCAGAGACCAAGCCCCCTCCACGCCCTGTCCTTGGTGCAGTGAACATTTCCTGAGTGCCAGCTGGCCAAGTGCAGAGCCAGGCCCTGGGGACGCAGAGGTGGACGAGACGCGGCCCTGGCTCCAGGGCGGCTGGGCAGGTGGGGTGATGCGGGGTGGGAGGCTGAGAGGTCGAGGGGCCCACGGGTCCCCAGGCCTCATGCAGTCAGCCTCCCCAGCATGCCTGTGCCACAGCTTTGGGATTGGCAGAGGTCACAGTGAAGGACCATGTGGATGTGCGTCACGCAGGTCTGATGGGGACACCAGTTCAGCACTGTGTGAGGAATGCTGGGGGGAGCAGGCGGGTGGGGTGGAGGGTGCAGGAGGAGCAGCTACCGCTGTCTAAAGGAGCTGGAAGGCTTGTCTGAGGCGGTGGCATTAACAGAGACTCGAAGGAGGAGGAGGACAAATGACCAAGGTAGAGGAACAGCAGATTGTGCAAAAGCCCCAGGAAGAGAACCAGGGCTCTGAGGAATGGGCAGAGTCGCAGGCAGCCAGCCAGCCTACTTGTGCTGTGGCAGGGCTCAAGCCAGGGAGGGTCACCATGGACTTACCCTGAAGGAAACCGCTCCGGCTATATGCCGGAGAGTACCTCCAAGTTTATGTTTTAAAAAGATCACGCTGACTCAGGAGGCTGAGGCAGGAGGATCACAAGTTTCAAGCCATTTTGTACAACTTAGCAAGACCCTGTCTCAAAATAAAACTAAGAAGGGCTGGGGATGCAGCTCAGTGGTAGAGTGCCCCGGGGTTCAGTCTCCATTATGCAATAAATAAATACATAAACAAATGTAATAAAAGACCACTCTGACCTGTTTTTTTTTTGTTGGGGGGGAGGGAGTACTGGGGATTGAACTCAGGGGCACTCTGCCACTGAGCCACATCCCCAGCCCTGTTTTGTGTTTTATTTAGAGACAGGGTCTCACTGAGTTGCTTAGCGCCTCACTTTTGCTGAGGCTGGCTTTGAACTCAGGTCCTCCTGCCTCAGCTTCCTGAGCTGCTGGGATTCCAGGCGTGGGCCACCAGCCCACCTGACCTGTTTTTTCATGATTAAAAAATAAGAATACTCTAAGTGTTCTTTATAGTCACTCTTGTTGCTATAGAAGGGAACAGATAAGGGGCAGGAAGGCTACTGTTGGGATGGGGATATTTAGATCTGCCCAAACTGAGGACTGGCCTTGGACACACACACACACACACACACACACACACACACACACACACACCCATTTTACTGAGATGTTCTGATTCACCTCAGTAATGGAACATTTCTGGCCATAAAGAAGGATGAATGGAAAGGGGTCTCACCAAGTCTATAAGCCCATCTCCCTGCCACATAGCAGGCTGAACAGGATCCAGCTGTAACCCCCAGGGTTCCCAGCACTCCAGTGGGCCTGGAGCCCAGTGGCTCTGCCTGCTCTGAGGTCTCCCCTCCTTTTATTGCCCCCACCCCGAGGTGGGAATGGTGGATATGAGGTATGACAGCCAGGATCATATTCTCTCCTTCAGGGTAGGAGGCTCCCTGGGACGAGCAGCGCCCACACTGTCCCCTTCTGTTTGGAATGGCAGTGTTTCATGGAAGCACGCCCGTTTCCTGGGCAAAGAGGGACTGCTTGTACAAATCCTGCAAGCACACATTGCTTTCCCTTCTTGGCACCTGTGTCCTTTTATTTTCTGGGAGATGTGCATCCCCTTGCCTAGAAACAGCTGCCACCTTGGATTAGCACCATCCATTTTCCCTGAGCAGGAAGTTATCAGAGAGCCCCCTGCCCGTGCAGAGGTTTGTCAAAGTTCTGTTAGGATCAGAGGTGAGGGACATTGGTAGGCGGGGGTTAGGGAGGACGCGAGGTGGAGGGAGAAGTGGGTAGGTTTGCTGGGGTTAGGATGCAGAATAGTCTGCTGTAGTTGTGCACCGTCGAAGTTGAGGATCAATATAGTGACTTGCTTCCTGAACGAGTTTGCTGGATAGCTTAGTGGCCACAAATGAATGGATGAATTGAATGAATGAACAGATGACAGAAAGTTAGCTGGTAACCTCCAAATAATCATAACCTAGTGACACTTTTCCATGACACTATTATGAGGCGTGATGGCAGAAAAGCCTTCACCGAGGGCAAGCTGCAATGACAGTGCCAGGTCATCAGCAGAGGTCAGGGAGTCTGTGGGCTTTTGGTTTTGTTCATTTGTTTGACAGTTCTGGGATTGAACCAGGACCTGATGCATGCTAGATAAGTGCTCTACTACCGAGCAACATCTCCAGCCCTTTCTATTTTATTTGGAGACAGGGTCTCGCTAAGTTGCTTAGGGCCTTGCTGAGTTGCCGAGGCTGGCCTTGAACTTGCAATCCTCCTGTCTCAGCCTCCTGAGTCACTAGGATTACAAGTGTGCACCACTGTACCCAGTGAGCCTGTATTTTTCAGACAGTTAGGTTGACATGTGCTATGGACTTAACTGTGTCTACCCAGGTTCATATGCTGAAGCCCTAACCTCCAACATGTTTGGAGATAATGCATTTAATGAGATAATTAGGGTTAAACAAGGTCACAAAAATGGAGCCCTAACCCAAGGGCACTGGTGTCCTTACAAGAAAAGAAAAGATATGTACACAGAGAAGAGGCCATGTGAGGACATAGTGAGAAGGTAGCTGTCATCACGCCAGGAAGAGAGGCCTCATCAGGCACCACCCATGCTAAACCATGATCTTAGACTCTGGCCTCCAGAACTGTGAGAAAATAAATATCTATTGTTTAAGCCACCCAGTGAATGACATTCTGTTATGGCAGCTGGAGCAGACTGAGGCATGAAGACTCTGGTCTGAGCTGGGAGTCCCAGGTGACAGAACAGGGGGCAGCAGGTGTGCTGTGTCACAGAACGCAGAAGGGCAGCTGATTTCCCCCAGGCTCATCCTCGAGCTCCTGCACCCAAGACATTCAGCAAAAGAGCCTGGGATGCGGGGTCAGACTGTGGGTCCAGATCCTAGCTCTTCCCACCCTCTAGCTCTGAGGTCCTGGACATATTGTGAGTCCTTGGTTTCCTCATCTGTCAATGGCGAGATTAATGGCACTCATCCCACGGAAGTGTTGTGAGCACTCTATGTGCCCTCCATACACAAAGCCCTCAGCACAGAGCCTGGCCATGGTGAGCACTCCACAGGGCTGAGCTGGCCCTCCTCCTCCTTATGAAGTTTACCTGCCAATTTGGTCCCTCTGGGGAACCCCTTTCTCTCAACATAGGTCATCACAGGTTTCTAGCATGCTCAGAATGTTCTGGGACCTCCTTTCAGTATTAACCTCTAAGGTCAGGAAATAGGTTTGGTTCTTCATGTCTCCCACTTCCAAACCACCTGGCCTACCGTGAGCAGACCAGGCTTGTGGCTGAGTTTGCATTGTGGCTAAGAAGAGTGTGGTTAATGAAGGGCAAAGACACATCTGCACCAAAGCTGTCCCTGTACCCTGCCAGTCTTCAGCAGGGTTTCACACGAACAGTTTAAAAGCTATTCTTGAAAGAAAACTGATCTGATGTCAGCCGTGTGACTAGAGTATGTGCTTGTCCTCCCCACAGACTACTTGAGGAAGGCAGGAGTCCTCTCTGTGCACTGTGATTGAAAATAACCAGCTGGGTGCAGTGGTGCACGCCTGTAATCCCAGCACTTTGGGAGGCTGAGACAGGAGAATCACCAGTTCAAAGCCAGCCTCAGCAATGGCGAGGCGCTAAGCAACTCAGTGAGACCCTGTCTCTATATAAAACACAAAATAGGGCTGGGGATGTGGCTCAGTGGTCGAGTGCCCCTGAGTTCAATCCCTGGTACCAAGAAAAAGAAAAAGAAAATAACCACCTCACCTCTGTGGTAAATTCTGCCCGAATGCCTCAGCCTAGCTTCCAACATCAGAAATCTCACCTTTTGGTAACCTATAGAAAGATGATGCCTGATTATGCAGGCTTTGGTTTTATCTACTTTTCTATTGTCATTCCATATTGTGCAGTTATTACCTTGCTAATTAGGAGAAAATTGAGCAGACTTTTAAGAAGTTTCTAAAAAGAGAACAAAACTCCTAACTCTCAGCCTCCGTCCACCCTCCACGGTCCTGTAGCAGCATAGTCCAAAATGGTATAAGCTATTATCAAAGACACATAAAGTCAAGTAGTGTCATTCTTTTGGAGAGCAGTTTGGCAACATGTGTCACAAGACATAAAAGTGTCTATATCCTGTGACCTAGTGATCCCACTTCTGGGAATCTGTCCAAAGGAAGTGATCCAAAGGCAGAAAAGACTCTGTACATCAAGATGCTCAGCACATACGACAAACAATTGGAAGCAAAGTAAGGGCCTAACAAAAATGAGATTGGCTAAATAAATTAGGCAGCATTTATTCAATGGAACAGTCTGCAACCATTAAAAATTATAATGCCAAAATGATGTGAGGATGTGGTCAGTGTTCATGCTGAGCACAAAAGGGGTTATACAAAGTTTTATGCACACCGTGTTTATAACTATGTAGAAATTGCTTGGGAAGTACAGAAGTGCCAAGACTGGAAAGTGAAGAGAATAGGACAGGATCTAGAGGTGGCTGAGGATGAAAGTCCCATGTCCTGGGAGTCATGGCGGCAGAGAGAAATAGATTGGCATGTCAGGTCAAAGATGTCTACATGAATCCAGCTGGATAGGTCTGGAGCTCAGGAAAGGCCCAGGCCTGGGTGGGGAATTCTGGAGCCATCAGCTTGTAGATGAGGTTAAATCCCTGAGTATGGACGGCCTCTTGACAAGCAGGATAGTCTAGGCGGTGGAACCAGAACCCCCGGGATGTGGTTGGGCATCAGCATTTACTTGAATGTCCCCAGGTAATTCCAGCACCATGGAAGAGAGTGCTGGGTTAAAGTGAAGGGAGCAGCTGTATTTGAGGGAGAGAGCCATCCAGGTGACCGAGAAGGTATAGCTAAGGGAAGGTCAGGGAGGAGGGAGTGGTCATCGGCATGTCCAGCAGGCAAGCATGAGAAGACCTCGGCCTCTGGATTTAGCAGTATGGATGGATCAGGCCCTTCCGGCAGGGGATTGGATGAATCTAGAACTGCGCTGATGGCCCCGTGGTGCCCAGTGAAGGGCTTCACATGCAGGCATAGGCTGTGAGTGTCTGTTATTTTGAACTGAATGAAATCGTTGTTGGTAGTCTCTCTCCTTCAAGTAAACATTTTCCATACCCCACATTCTGGCACATGGTCTGACAGGATTTTTGAGCTGTTTCTGGTGGAGGAGGCCATGTAGAAAATGTGTTTTGGGCACAGAAACACTGAAATGATGAGGGTGTTTTGATAGCTTATGGATACAGTGGGCTGAATGTTTGAACCTGGGAGCGACACAGAAAAATTTGTAATGCGATGATTCTCTGGCCAGCCTTTGATGGCTGCAGATGGAGAGTAAGCTTCTTGGGCACAGAGAGGTGGTCAGCTTCTGGAGTGTGCACAGGGCAAGCACTCTGTAGGTGCTCAATGTGTCCTCAATTGACTGTCGATTGACTTGGTGCCAGGCAGTGCCTTGGTGTCCCAAGTGGCAACACACCATGGCCAGGAGCCTTTCCTAGTCATCTCATGTCTCTCTGGCCTTGTCCTTGGGGAGTCAGGACAGATCCTCAGCTTCTGATGTAGCAGTAGCAAAGGGCCTCATGGATTCTATGCATCAGGCAAAGAGGGAATAATAGATTAAATGTGATCCACCGTCTTGGGGATCCCAGCTAGGAAGGCTCAGATGGCTAAGGCTGGCATCTCAGGGTCTGGGGCCTTTTCATATTCACGTCTGGTGTTTGGACTGGTAGGACTCCAAGCTGGACGTGTCTGGGACTGCGACTGGAACCTCCACAAGGGACATCTCAGGGGTGTGGGTTTCCTCGTGACACAGCAGTCCCTGAGCACCTCTGTCACGTTCTGTGTGAGGACTCGGGGCTCCAGAGCAAACATGCCACCAACCAAGAGGTGGGACTTCTTACGACCTCACTTCTGAAGTCAGGTAACTGCCATTTCTCCACCCAGATCCCAGAGGGCAGACAGGGAAGTCGCCTCAGAGTCCTTCTAAGAAAGAGCTGCCTGGCCTCTCACTTCCAGCTCCTCTCTAACATAGGTCAGACCAGGTCTCTGGGAACAGATGCCATCTGGTGTTCCTGCCCTGGCTCTCCCCATACCCCAGGCTCTTTATTCTCTTTCAGTCAAATCGGCTGCTCTCAGGCATAGCACCTCCTGGAACAGGGGCCTGAGAGTGTAGGCTGTGTGCACCCCAGGGCTCAGCTGCAGCTGCTAGACCAGCTTTGCATAGGGCTCTGCCAGTGGGAGAGGACTGATCACACTTTTCCTGCTACCCACCTCTGGGCCAGGTTTCCTTCCCGTGGACCTAGGCAACTCAAACCAGACCTGGTGGCTGACTAGGGCGCCTGCAGGCCCAGAGTCTTCCTTTGTGAAGGGCTGAGCAGTGTCCCAGGGTGAATTGATCAAGGTCTGGCTTCTTACAGCTGGCTGCACACAACCAGACCTGAGAGGTGGTATTTGCTGTTTCCAGGCTTCCTGGGAGGAGCTCCAGCTTGCAGGTCCTCCCTCCCCAGACACTTCAGTCCTCTGGAGGACTGTGGTCGGCCTCTCCTGGACCAGGCCAGTCAGCACAGGCTGACCACTGCTGGCTGGGAGCCCAGCTCTCTCCCCCAGGGAGCCCCCAGCCACTTCCTGGTATTGCTCAGTGTGTGTGCGCACGCGTGCATGAGTGTGTGTGCTAGGGGGACGTTTTTGTTTTTCAAGGACTTGGCTCTGTGCAGGGAGGGGATTTGTTGGAGAACGATGTGAGGCCTGTGGGTCAGGGAACATGCTTTCTTTTCCTTCCCACTTCCCCTTTCTCTAGGGAGGGACACCCCCCACCAGAATTCTTGACTCCTGAATGGTTGGAGCTCCATTGCTTTATTCTTTGACTCTCCCGAATGCCCTTTCTCAGGCTTTCCACAGCTGGCTTTGGGAAGAGTGGGGGCACTCCAGGAGGGGGACGTGACATTTCCCCTCACCTTTATCCTCAGCATTTCCCTCCCTGTGTCCCCCATTCCAGCCCTCCATCCATCCATTCCACAGATGGGACAGGAAGGTGGGAAAACCCCACAGATATCAGGAGCCACAGCAACCTGGGACCTAGTGAGGGCCTGAGGGAGCACATTTGCAAGGTCAGGAGATTTGGCCCTCGTTCTCCATTATTCCCTCTCTGAGCCTTTGTTGGAAGAGGAAAAGAGGGTGGTAAACTGATCACATGTGCTGTTGGAAACTGCCCTTCTCCTGGTGGAGTCTGTATATTAGAAGACGTCCATAGCTGTTTAAGCTTTGGGACAGTGTGAAGTCATGAGGGTCTGCTGAATCCAACTTGGGTCAATGATGGGAAAAGGAAGGAAATCTCTGAGATGGGGGCAGGGCCTCAACTGCCCCCCACATTAGCTTTTTCCTTAGGGTCCGGGGAACAGTGGCTTTTCACTTCCTCTTTGCTGTGGGTCTCCCAGCACCTCTGATGACAGCAGGCCGGGCCTGCTGCACCCCCTTCTGTTCCCTTACTACCAGAACGTCCTGTGACTTAACCAGAGGCACAGAGCTACAGGAGGAAAGCTGCTGCTTGGCTGCCTGGGCCAGCCGGGGTCAGTCCGTGGGCTGGGGCTGGAGGGCTGTTCTCCACTGCACAGCATGTGGATGGGCCTCTGGGACCCTGTCACTGGCTATGATGGCAGACAGGGTGGGAAGGGATGGGGGAGTGTAAGTCACTTAGTATACTAGCCTGACCTAGAATCTGCCTGAATCATCCAGATTGGCAGCTAGCCTGTCCCAGGGGGCCCTGCAACTGTGCAATCAGCTCCTCCTCTACACCCCCAGTTTTCTTGGTGAAACCTGGCCACAGACTTAGGCACAGAGAGAGGACAAGACGATGATGCCATTTGTTTTTCGGCATTAACTAGGAGAATGCTGAGGGAGCACCTCCTAGGCTGCAGGCATCAAGGGGTGTAGAGATCTGTGGGACATAGGCCCTGTCTCCAGGCTGCAGTGCCAGCGGCCCTCACTCCATGTTGATGGGTGCAGCCTAGAGGAGAAGGCAGGACTTCCTGGGATGGGACCACATCCCCAGTGTCCAGTTTATGAAGCAAATGGCTGAGCCACCTCCAATCCTGAAGTTCTGCATTTTCCTCCATGGGAGGAGGGCTGAGAGCTGCTCCCTTCACCGATTCCTTCATTTGACAGCCAAGACCCCTTGGTGCCCAGCCCCACCTGTCTTCCCAGGATTGTCTTCCTCACCGATCTCCAGACCCTGTGTTCTGGAAACAGGAGACCCGTCCCTCTTTCTTTCACATCCTCCATTCCCTCCTCCCCTGCCATCCCTCCCAGGCTCCCTGTGCCTGCAGGTTCTGTTTATGGAAACATGGTTACAAATTGGATCACTATGGTCAGGGTGTGGTTTGAGCTTGTCCCCCATTGTTCATAAACTGGAATTTAACCCCCCACTGTAAGGTATTAAGTGGGTGGAAACAATCTGACTATGGTATTTAGAGGTGGGGCCAGTGAAAGGGGATTCAGGGTAGATAAAGTCATCAGGGTGGAGTCCTCATGACTGATACTGGTGACTTTAAAAGAAAAGGGAGAAGGGGGGCTGGGGTTATGGCGCAGTGGTAGCGTGCTCGCCTGGCACGCATGAGGCACTGGGTTCGATCCTCAGCACCACATAAGAATAAAATAAAGATATTCTGTCCACTTACAACTAAAAAATAAATGTTTTAAAAAAAAAGAAAAGAAAAGGGAGAGGGACCAGGACACACAAGTGTATGCACTTTCTGTCTCCTCCTGTGTGATATCCTGCACTACTTTGGGACTGTCAGCAAGAAGCCATCTCCAAATGCAGGGCCTCAACCTCAGGTCTCCAGAACTGTGAGCTTAGAAAGCCTCTTTTCTTTCTTTCTTTTTTAATTTTTTTTTTAGTTGTTGATGGATCTTTATTTTATTCACTTATTATTTATATGTGGTGCTGAGGATTGAACCCAGTGCCTCATGCATGCCAGGCAAGCGCTCTACCACTGAGCCACAGCCTCAGCCCAAGCCTCTTCTTTATAGTTACCCAGCCTCAAGTATTTCATTACAGTAATAAAAAAAAAAAGAAAAAAGAAAACAGGCTAATGCACTAAATCCTATGTCTGTCTTCTATACCTAAGTGACTGTTTTTCCCACAGTCTCATCTCCTAAGGAATTGATATGTTTATTTCACTTATTAAAATAGATTATCACCTCACAGAATAAAATTATCTGATGAATTTCAGACTTTGTGAGGCAAGTTTGGGAGGCCAACACAGCATCAGGCAAGCCTAGAATGTCCACATATAAAAATAGACTATCAGAGTGGAAATTGACCTGAGACATCACACTGTCCCTTGACTCCAGTTCACAGAGACGTCAATAAAAACAGAGATGTCACGTAGTACCTTCCATGCCATAGCCTGGAAGCAGCCAAGGAAAGAATCCAAGGGGGGAGAGAAAAATAGCACTTTGTACAAAGCTTTATTTGTGTTAATAAGAAATTGGGAAACATTCCACGTATTGAACAACTAAGCTGAGTCGACCTTGGTTCATCATCAGGAGGAAAGTGGCCCCACCCCTCACTGTGACCGGTGGGAGTGGCTCTCATGAAGACATGCCCCTCAGAGATAATAGGAGAGAACTCCAACCAAGTGTGGAGTAATGTGCTTACTGTGATTTCACCTGTTCTGTTGTATCCTTTTTTATGTCTTTTTCAGGTTACAAAAATGATATATGTTCATTCTAGAAAACTTGGAAAATCAGAAAAATGCAAAGATAAAATTAAAAAGTCACCCTTTAGGCTACTTTCCCTAAATAACACCTTCTGCACTGGACACTTTCCTTTCTACTTGGCTTTTTTTTTTCATTTTTTTTCTATGAGTATATATGAATACTCTCTATCTTTGCATATAATTTACAGCCTTGTATCAGGAGCATTTCCCCATGGTGGTATTTGTACCACATTTCATTGGTTATAATATTTCACATTTTGTGATCTCTGAAGTTGGGTTATATCTTCAATCAGTAGCATGTCATAAATTACTGCAGATTTTTTTTCTTTCCCAGAGGAAGACAAATAATGGTCAGTTCTATAGCTGATTGAATTAGATTGGATGAATTATGGTGTGTGCTTCAAAAGCATCCTTTTTAGGTCTGTATTAGATGTTATCATATGAACACAGATGTATGTTACTTTATTAGCCTCTTATTATTGGACATTTAATGGGTTCAATTTTCTACATTTTTGTTTTTGTTTTTTTTGGTTTTTTTGGTACTGGAGATTGAACCTAGGAGTGCTTAACCACTGAGCCAAACCTCAGTTCTTTTAAAAAAAAAATTAAAAACTTTTGAGACAAGAGTTTTGCTAAGTTGTTTGAACTTGGTGATCCTCCTGCCTCAGCCTCCTAGGCCACTGGAGTTACAGGCGTGCACCGCCAGGCCCAGCTCAACTTTCTATTCTTAAGAAACATCCTTATGTGTGAAATGTGTCCATCTTGCTCATGGTGTATTGGAGGAGATTCCCAGGGATAGATAAGAGACAAAAAGAATCTTTAAGGGTCTGGATACAGATATACATATATGTTGACAAGGATCAAAAGTAATCACGTGAATACAGAGGGATGCAGATGGGCATTGTATTTGTCAGCTCATTGTTTTCTATGACATTCTTTATGTATTGCCTTTGAAATGATGATCAAAAGGACACGTCATACTCTTCTAGGGTGTGCCCTAGTGATCTGCTTCCTCCTTTTAGGTCCTGCCTCCTGAAGCTTCCACTACCCCCTTTTAGTCCATTCAATGATGAACCTATCAGTAGATAAATCTATTGATGAGGAAAGAGCCCTCATCATCTAATCACTTCCCAAAACTGCACCTCCAAATATTGCTGTACTGCGGACTAAGCCACATGAGACTTTGGGGGACATTTCTGATTTAAACTCTAACAGAAGTGTAGTTTGAGAAATGCCCGGTACTGCATGGGAGCCCCCGAAGGCTGAAACAGACGGTGTGGAAGCGAGTGCTCTGAGGTCTGGGATGGAGCAGCAGGCTGGGAGTTGTTGAGGCTGAGAGGAGTTGTTTGGTGAGATTTGCAAACTCTAGTTCCGGAGAGCTGGGCTCTTGTAGCAGTTGGACTGCAAAGTCTAGAAAAAGCATGTGTGAACTGGGCAGAGCAAGCCATCTGGGTTTAAGCCCTGGTCTGACACTCACTTGCCCTCTAACTGACCTTGAATTATGGCTTCACCTCCTCACACCTGCTTCCTCTTCCATAAATGAGAGGATACTGAATGGTATCTAGGCTTCCTCCAGCTCTGCAGATCTGCAGCTTTGGAGTTCCCAGCATTTGGGGAGAGACAGGTGGCTTCATTTGGTTTATTGCTGACCCCAGCTCCCCTTCCTCTTGTGGCTCATTTGTTCTTTGGTGCTTGGAACAGCTTCCTCAAATCTCTTACCCAGATTCAGAATGTCAGAGCCATTAATCCCGCTGGATGGCACAGGGCATCGTTATGGCCAAGTTTAGCATAATATGAGACCCTCCCACTTCACCAAAATGCCTGATGGCCCTTCAGAGACACCTGCTGTAAGAGGCAGGTGATAGAAGCAGATTTTAGTCTTACCTTGTGTACTTTATATCTTAACTGGCTCCTCTCAAAAGCAGGGGCCAGATGCACTCCCCATTGCCACCCCTCACGCCAGGGTCATGAAAGAGTGAGAAAGGGGAGTTAGAGACAGTGCTTGGGTGAGGATATGAATTTGGCTGTTCTACATAAAGACCCAAAATGGCATAAACAAAATGAGGACAATTTTTCTCTCACATCATAATCTAGATGCAAGTGTCTGGGTTGTGTCACTCCTTTTCAAGTTGTGGGGCCCAGGTCCCTTCTCTCTTGTTGCTCTATATCTGAGATGGCATCTGAGCCTTCCTGTGAGAAAGTGGGGAGCAAAGGAGGAGAAAGCTGCCCTTCATAGATAACCAGGAGTTGCCTGAAGTTATTATTGCTTATATCTGATTGGCCAGAACTTTGTCACATGACCACATGTTAGGTTGCAAAGGCACTTGGGAAATGTGGTCTTTTTTTAACTAAAGACGTAAGGCTCTTAACTGTGAGAGAGAATAGAACAGAAGTGAGGGCAATGAGCAATCTCGTCAAGAATGAGATATTCAAACTCAGCCCTTCAGGGCTCCAAATAGCTATGTGATGATAGCAACAGCTTATTAAAATGGCTTACCAAATTGAGGTTTGTCAGAATAGATGGAACGAGAATCCTTCCCCATCTCAACCCCTCACACTGTCGTTCCTTTTTCTTTTAACCTTTATTTATCTATTTTTATGTGGTGCTGAGGATCGAATCCAGTGTCTCACATGTGCTAAGCAAGCGCTTTACACCAAGCCACAACCCCAGCCCCCATCCCTTCTTTCTATGCAGCAAATCTTGAAGAACCAGTCTGCAGTCTGTTTGTAGGTGGCAGGGCTCTCTCTGAAGGTTGAGAACAGATTCAGAATCACAAGCCCTTCTAAAAAGCCAGTGATGCTCTGAGCATAGTGGCACATACCTGTAATCTCAGCGACTGGGGAAGTTGAGGTAGGAGGATGCGACTTGAGGGACTCAAGTTAGTGAGTCCTTTTCTCTAAGTAAGTAAATAAACAGGGGCGGATTGCCTCTGGATTTAATCCCCTGCATCACAAGAAAAACAAAGACGGTGATGCACAGTGCCATAAATTTATATTTTAATATCCACCCAAAAGCTACTTACAGATGTCCTCCTGAATTAAACAGGGGCTATCAAACCATGACACTCAAAATTAGCAGATCTCTAGAGAGCTCATCAGGGCTTTGAAGTCAGTATTCCACTAAGACGTATAGTGCTTTTCCAGTCCTTGGCAGAACTCCTACTGTCCCTATGTAGATGGTTGGAACTCCTAAAATTCTCAGTATGAACACTCTGCCCTCCATGACATCCCTGCTTTTAATTATATATTACCTTGAGTTCATTTTCCTTGTTACAGATTTAGTGTTGTGGGTTGCTTAGTTAACCACCAGTGTGTAGTACCTATTTGCACAGTTGGAGACTGTGATCTTTCAATAACCACTGTGCACTGAAGGTGTCATCTAGGGACCACCTGCACTTGAATCTCTCGAATGCTTATTTCGATGCAGATTCCTGGGCTCTGAACTTCCTGAATCAGAATCTTTTGAGGGTGGGTCCCAGAATAAGTGTCCCTGTGCCAGTGAGAACCTCTGAACACATCTTTAATGTGTTGCAGAGTGGTTGGAAAACAAATCTCCCAGACCCTTATTGCTAAAGCAGCTGTACACGTAATCCTCCATCCTGCTTATGTAGGGGCGGGTTGCATGTCGTTTTGTTCTGCTCAAATTTCTTGCAAGACAACTGGTGCCTATATTAACATGTAAAACTGTGCATAGCTTCTTTTAGGAAGAACATAATAGGTGATTCATGACATTGCTGTCTTATTCTTTTTCCCCACTTGGTTTCTGCACTGAGTCATGGGCAAGGGTAGGCAAGGAGCCCATGGACCAAGCAAGATCAGAAACCACTTAGACACTTAAGAGCACACCAGCCCTCCCGGGCAGTAACACCTGCTGGAGAAACTCTAAAAGAGGGAATGTGAGAGATAAAGCAAGGAGGTGTACTGGGTGACTCTCCACAGGGTCAAGAGCAGAAAGCATAGAAGCCCTTGAGGTCAAGGATGTGGCTGGAAGCTGTGGTGGAAAATGGGAGGGTTTCAGGACTCCTCAGGGCCCTTTGGAGACTGGCCTCTTTTCCATCCCTGCACTGTGTGCTGGGGGAGGGGCCCTTTGTCCAGTCCTCTCAGCTGTGACTGGAGCGCATTGTGTCCTGACTGTGCCCCTCACAGCCTCTTAGTGACGGGTCTGTTGTCCAAGATGGGCCTGAGGCTAGCCCGGGCCTGCGCCCATGTATTATGCAGCAGCAGCCCAGACAAAGCTGCTGTGTGTGGGAGTCGGGGGAGTGGGGGCCTGTCCCCCACACAGTCCTGTTTTTTACCAGGCACTGGGAGGGAGAGGGTGGGATGGGGGTACTGTGCACAGGAGCCGGGACTTTTGATGGTGCCCTGAGAGGAGGGATGAGGGCATGGTGGGCACTGCTGCAGGCCTTCCTGCCTGATGAAGGAGTGACAGCTTGGTTTAAGCTCAGGGAAGCCTGGAAACAGTTCCTTCACCTCCCAGGGCTTCAAGGCCTGAGCAGAACACACTGTTTGGTCATTAACAGGGACTCTGTGACTCCTCATTCCAAGCAGCCAGTAACTGCCTGGGGCACTCACAGTGTGTCCTGAGGGCCTCAACCAGGAGACAAGACTCATGCTGACCTCCCTAATCATAGTGGCTGGAGAATTGGTTATTCCCTCTGTACCAGGAGCCTCTTGAGGGGTGCAGCAGGGTCTTGATCTTCTGAACCCCTAGCCCTGGGGCCTGGTGCAGGGCAGCCACACAGTGCATGTTTGTGGAAAGTGAAAGGGTTTCCAAACCTGTGCCCTGTGCCGGTGGCTTTGCTGTGATGGCTTTGGCTTAGGTTCAGATAAGAAGCAACTGTGCTATGGTCTGGGTGTGTCCCTGCCAAATTGTCATGTTGAAATCGCCACCCCAAGGAAATGGTATTAGGAGGTGGGACATGATTATATGATGAGGGTGGAACTTTCCTAATGGCAGTAGAGCCCTTATAACAGAGGCCCATAGAGTCCCTTGCTCCTTCTATCATGTGAGGATGGAGCTACAAATTTCCATGTGTGCACTAGAGAGTGGGCCCTCCCTAGACAGTGAATATCCCAGCACCTTGACCTTGGGCTTCCCAGCTGACACAACTGTGAGGAGTGAATTTCTGTTGTTTATGAGCCACCCAGTGTATGGTACTTTGCTAGACATCTGCGTAAACGAGGGCAAGAAGGAAGATGGTAGCCCTCCTGATAGATGTGTTCTGCTTGTCTGCCGATGTGAACTGCTCCAGATGAGGAGGGTGCAGGGGGCTGTGGGTGGCAGAACCCCACGAGAGCCAGCTGGTGGATGGCTTACACACAGGGCTCACTCCTCCCTGCCAGTGGCCCTGTCCACCCAAGGCCTCTCCTCCATTCTGGGGAGAAGAGCCCAACTCTGATGTCATTGCCCGAGGATTGACCCTACACTGAGTGTTTGTGGGCAACAATATAATGATGGACATAATTGGGTTGCCGTTGGGAACACGGCCCAGCAGAACTGTCTCAGGCTCCCTTTCAAAACAATACCTCTGCCTCTTTTCCACCACCCTAGACTCCCCTATGTACTTATTATGGGAAGGAGGGTTAAGGATCTCAGGTAGGGTGCCTATAACTTGAAAAGACTTCCAGTCATTCATTCTAATTTCTTCTCAGAGAGTTAGTTAGCCTTATTTTTTGTCTTATTTGTAGATTTCAAAATTCTACTGTGACTACCACAGAAGGGGGAGGTCTTGCTCAAGGTCACTTGGCCCCCAGGGTCTCTTGCTGCCTGTCCTGCTGGCCCTTCTGCCGCACCACACTCCCTTCAAGCAGGCAACTGCCTGGGATCCAGATTCAGCCCGCCTGCTGGCGTCTGCCCTGGGCAGCGTGGGAGTCTTCCAGACTGTGGTCCACTGGTTCTGACACACCAGTGCTCTGTCAGCACATGGGTGACAGCACGTGCGGGGAGTCCCAGGCTGCCGTCATCTGTGACGTATCCCACAGGAGGAGCCTGACCTTACTCAGGGGCCGGGGAGCTGGTCTGGACTCTTGAGCGCTCGCGTCTCCATAGGGGAGACAGGTAGACACTCGGGGAGGCGGGCATGAGGGAGCAGTGCCGCAGCCTGGGTCCTGGAACTGACTCACACAACCACACTCACCCCAACTGCACGGATCTCAGAAGCCTCTCGGAATCGGGGTTCTGAAAGGAGGATGTGGGATGTGGGGAAGGCAGGTCTGAGGGCGTCTGAGCGTGTGCGCGCACGCGCGGGTACACACCCGCACAGGCACATGCGGTCATTGCCAGCTAGCTCAGTGATCCCAGGTGACAGGAGACTGCTTCATCACAAATGGATAGAAGAGTTAAAGAGGGAGGTAAGATCCAATTGATGAAGGATTTGGGAAGTTGGACTTCATTCTTTTGGTGCAGAGATGTTGACAGTGTTAGAGGAGAAGAGGGTATGGTCAGAGGTGTTTTGTTTTTATTGGGAAGAAATTTCTGATATGAAAAAAAGGATTTCAAGGAAAAGAGGGAGGGAAAGCAGGACTCATATTTACAAACACTTGCTAGGTATTTGACTTCCTCTTTTTTTGGACCAGGGATTGAACCCAGGGTCATTTAACCAATAAGCCACATTCCCAAGCCCTTTTTATGTTTTGTTTTGAGACAGGGTCTTACTAAGTTGCTTAGGGCCTCATTAAAGTGCTGAGGCTGGCCTTGAATTTGCAATCCTCCTGCTTCAGGCTCCTGACCTGCTAGGATTATCCTATGCCCAGCTCCCCAGCTCTTTTGACTTTGATTTTGAGGCAGGGACTTGCTAAGTTGCTGAGGCTGGCCTCCAACTTGAGATCCTCCTGCTTCAGTCTCCCGAGTAGCTGGGATTACAGGCTTGCACCACTGTGCCCAGCTGGTATTTAACTTTTTCTTGTCTCATTTAATCCTCCTCAGAGCCATGTGAGTGGAGAGTACTAACCCTGGTTACCAGATGAGGCACTGGGAGACTGGTTGGGTGGGGGCAAAAAATGGCCCGGGAGTTTTTGAGGACTGATTTGCAGCTACCAGTTCCTTCACTTTCACAGCCACCGTGCTTTCCAGTAACACTGGCTCTCTCCAACTCTGTGCGCAGGATGGGGTGATGCCCGGCACTGGGGCTGCAGGGAGTGGTGGTTAGGGATGGCATGCCACACTACTGGGGACAGAGGTGAATGAGACTTGGTCCTTGTCTTCTAGGAACCTGTAGTTAGTGGGTGCAGACCCTGGAGCTGGCACTGGCCCCACCGCTAGTCTTGAGAAGGCCCTGCACGCCGCCTGAGCACTTTTCTGTTTCGTGTGTGGTTCATCCTCCCTTTCCTCTTCATCCTCTTTATCCAGGGACCCAGGCACTTGGTTCTTGTCTCAGTTCACTCCCAGCCTGCCCCGGGCCTTGAGCAAGTCACTGGCCCATGCTGAGCCTGCACGATCCCACCTCCAAAGAGAAGAGTAGAGCACGTGTGTGTGTGTGTGTGTATGTGTGCGCGCGCGTGCATGTGCATGGGTGTGAGTGCGTGCGTGTGCATGGGTGTGAGTGTTGGATTCATTCTCAACATTCAGTATGCGGAGTAGAAATAGAAGTACACCAAGCCTTTCCTCACTGGGTTCTCTCCCCGTGGAGTGGACGATGGAGTCATGGTCACTCCCATCTTACAGGCAATGAAAGTGGAGTCTCAAGAGAGAATCCTGGATAAGCAGGGACTGAGCCCTATTCTTCCATTCACTTCTAGAAATTTCACTTGAAATCCACACTGGGTACCTGCCATCACACTGAGTGGACCCTATGCTTGAAGGAGGCCCTTGGAGGTTGAGCCTGAACACAGGGGTTCACAGTTGAATCTCAGGTACCTGGACTGCCCTAGTAGGTATGCTAGTTTGGATTACTGGATTTTTTCAGTTCATTTTGCAAATATTTATTGCTCATCTACTGTGTGCCAGGCTCTGTACTAGGTGCTGGGGACAGAGGTGAATGAGACTTGATCCTTGTCTTCTGGGAATCCACAGTTAATGCTATGCTTTCAGGCATTTTTGACCACAACTCTAGTAAGAAAGTCATTTCTTATGGTCCAGCATGAGCATATGTGTGTGTACACACACACACACACACACACACACAAACACATGTGTTATATATACAAAGCCAAATCAAAAGTCAGCCTGTGCAGACCAGTATTTTCCAAGCTTTCTGCTCTGTGGCTGCTTCTTTGAATGCTGGTAGCAACCTACCTTTTTGGTTTCAGAACCTACTAATAGGAGGTGACCCTCCAGCGTGAACAAGGCTGGTGGAGTGTTGCGTAGATTGCACAGAATGTGTTGCATAGTAGTCCCAGGGTGGAAAAAAGAGAGCAAGGAATGGGTAATTTTAGTTAGGAAAATCAGAGAAGGTTGCTAGCTCAAGTGGCACTTAAGCCAGTCCCCAATGTGTGGTAGGAAGCCAACGCCCAAGATAACACCAGGGTGAGAGCAGTGGGGCTCCTGGAGTGCCCTCAGGGCGCCCGGCTGTCATCTGAGCAGCACTTCCTGGGTGGTCGTGCCCTGCCCACAGCCATCCCTGGGGATGAGGCCTCTTCAAGTCTTCATGTACAAATTGGGACCTGGAGATTCTCAGAAGCTGTGTAACTTGCCTGGAGTCACAAGTGGTTGAACCAGGATTGGAATTCAGGCAGCTACACTGTGATGTAAGTAAGAAGTTCCTGGGATGTGGCCCTAAAGTTACTCTGGGGGTTCATTCAAGGGGATGTATGAATACAGGCCTGAAATTTTAAATTTCATTCTGTAGGACCACATTTTCATTTTTGAGGATGGGAGGTAGCATGATGAAAGCTTTCTTTGGGGGAAGATCACAATGGCATAGGCATAGGAGTTGAGCTTAAGGAAGACAGGCCACCTGTTGGAGATAGGAAAAGCATCTTGCTGGCCAGGCCAGCAGACCTGAGATCTTATTTAAGGATCATATACCACATGCTGATGAAAATGAGAGGAGGGCAAATCATGTTTCCTTTTTTGCTTTGACTGCTAGGAAGCTCAGAGCCCCAATCTTTTTTTTTTTTTTTTTTTGGTACTGGGGATTGAACTCAGGGGCACTGAACCACTGAGCCACATCCCCAGCCCTATTTTGTGTTTTATGTAGAGACAGGGTCTCACTGAGTTGCTTAGTGCCTCACCGTTGCTGAGGCTGGCTTTGAACTCGCAATTCTCCTGTCTCAGCCTCCCAAAGTGCTGGGTTTACAAGCGTGAGCCACCACGCTCAGCTCAGAGCCCGGATCTTGTTGCTGTTTCAGGGAGCTGTTGAGAGCAAGTAGGCCTTTGATGTATTCATTTGGCTTTGCCTGAGTCCTCCTACGTCCACCTTCCTTTAGTCTGAATTGCATCGCTTAGTTTTTCATCCTGCTGTAACTTACATTTTAGCACGATGCCTTAGAGCAGGCTGAAAATAAAATACGAATAAACACCCGGAAACAACTGGAAAGCATTTTTTCCCAGGAAAGGTCGGAAGGCCTTGGAGGGTGGGATTGTCTCACCACCTTCTGGGGCTTCTGTTCTAGGACTGGGTGCCAGGTGAGTGCATCATATAGATATGATCCTTGTCCTAAAGTGTTCTCTCTCTGCCTGTGTCTTAAAGAATGGACAGGGACCACCAGTGAGGCACAGGATGGTCTCATGGGGCCTGGGTGAACCTGGTCTGGTGTAATTGTTGTGTATTTTATAAACATGTATTAGAAGAAAAGCAGTTAGCACATCACAGTGTCTTGTCTAAACTTGCTTAGAATGCAGTTTATAGAAACATTTCCATTTTAGGAAGAGTCAATTTAAATAAAAATGTAAGGGTCAGGGGTGTCATTCACCGTTAGAGTACTCACCTAGCGAGAGCACAGCTGTAGGTTCAATCCCCAGCACTGAAAAATGATCAAATTAATATGATTTGTATGATTTCTAGAAATGGCAAGAACATATTTGCAGTGGTACACAAATGGTGAAACATTCAACCCCTCATCTGGCACATACTAACCTGAGGCCCAGGAGGGACAGAGCACTTTTCTGTGTCTTATGAATTATTTGAAGCCACAGGAGTAAAGAGTGCCTTCCCCATCCAATCTTTTTATTTATTTTTATTTTTATTTTTGGTGCTGGAGATTGAACTCAGGGGCACTCGACCACTGAGCCAAATCCCCAGCCCTATTTTGTGTTTTATGTAGAGACAGGGTCTCACTGAGTTGCTTAGCGCCTCGCCATTGCTGAGGCTGGCTTTGAACTCGCGATTCTCCTGTCTCAGCCTCCCTAAGTGCTGGGATTACAGGTGGGCTCCACCGTGCCCGGCTTCCCATCCAATCTTATTTCTTACTTTGGAATCATTTTTGTATTTCCAGAATGTCTCCTCTCTTTTTCTCACTCCCCCTTTTTTGCCCAAGCACTGTTGGACAGACACGATTGGGTGGCTATTAGTCTGTTTGGCAGATGATCAAACTGAGGTGCAGAGAAGGGTGGGGCTGCCATCACTCAGCCAGCCCAGGCGCAGCATAGAATGTTCCAGGCCCTCTCACTGTGCGTGTCAGGCAGGCTTGGGTGGGGAGCCAGCTTCTGTGATGAAATCCCCCTGCAAATGGCAGTAGACGGTGTGCTGGGGGGAAAGCAGAGAGCCAGCTGGCCAAGAGCCACTTGGGAGCAGCAGCAAACCATCCTTGGCCAGTGACATGTCTCTCCACTTCCGGTTAGTTAGGACTAAATTAAGACAGGCCAACATGGCTCCTCCCTGCTTAATGGGTTGTGTTGCTTGGCTTGGTGTGGACAGATGAGGCCAACAGTGAACACTCTGCACTCTGACCACCGTGCACCCAGCCGGCGCCTGTGCAAGGACCCTCGGGCTGTCAGCAATCGAGCTGCCGTGTTCATTGAGCACTCGGGTATCTCAGAGGTGCCACGCCTGCCTGTGTGGAACGGAGGCTCAGATGAATCATACCTGGCCTCCAGCCCCAGGGCACTCAGTCCTGCAGGGGAGGGAGACCCATAAACAATGACCAGAGAAGGATGCGGGTGCCATAGGTGCTAGGATGAAGGGCTGGAGGGCTGGACCAGAGGGGACAAGGGAGCACTGACTTCTTTCCCAGGGTTCAGAGGCTCCACAGAGCGGGGACATTTGAGCTGTGCTTGCTCAGTTGCACGGGATTCACTGGAGGGGGAGAGGAGATAGCCTTTCTGACGGGTGCGTGCCCAGAGCTGCACACTTGCAAGAACCCAAAACACCACTTGTGCCCCAGGTGTCTCTGGCTTCACCGTTCTGCCTTTCCAAGTGGGCCAGGCACCCAGTGAGCTCACCATCAAGGTTAGGGTGATGGCTAGGCTGGAACCAGCCGGGCTGTTTTGGTTTGGTTGTTGGTTTGTGCCAGGGAGACAGTGTGACTCAAGAGGACAGGCTTTGGAGGGAGAGAGACCAACCTGTGTTCCCAGCCCTGCTCTGCTCCTTGACAGCCGTGTAACCTCAGAAAGTCTCTCCACCTTCCGAGCCTTGACTTTGCATCTTTACAATGAGGATAATGACCCCTTCCTCTGAGGAGTCAGCGTTCAGTGGACAGGGCCCAGGCAGAGAAGGACGTAACCTGGAGCCTGGTTTATAGTGAGCGCTCAGGCCCTCAGGGATGAGGATGGCAACGTGAGTGGCCACCTGGGGGAAGTGGACATGAATGATTCTTGAGACTATCCCGGGTGGATAGGATGCGAGGGCTGGTTTTACATTCACTTGAGCAGGGGCCACCTGGGCCAGACGAGCTAGAGTGATGCTGGTAGCTGGGGGATTTGGGTTGGGGTGATGTAGCCTGTCTTCACCCTGAGGGGGAAAGGACTCTCGAGTGTCATCCTGAACCTGCTCTGTGCAGCCCACCTCTGACACCTGTGCTAAGGGACCTTCCAATGTCTTTAGTTGCTTTCAGTGGCGGGGAGCTCACCGCTTCCCCACACAGCCCAATCCTGCCTTTGCACATCACATGTCACCCTATGTAGTGCTTCAGAGTCCCCAGATGCAGCCACACCCTCCCTTTGTTCATGGGTATTTGCTGAGCACCTCCCTTGGCAGACACTGTTGTGAATCCTGGGGATGTGACTAAGGAAGAAGGCAGACACAAGCCTGTCCTCGGGGAGTTTCCAGTCTTACCAGCCTTATCACAACTCACAACACCCCTGTGAGGTGGGCAGAACAGGGCTTAGAATTATTTCCATTTAGCAGAAACAGGTTGGGGGTGATGATCGTGATGGCTTTTATTTTAGATGCTTAAAATGTGTCAGGTGCTTTATTTATCTCAGGAAATCCAATCTTCACACCAAGCTTAGAGGCTCAAAAAATTGATACCAACTGAGAGCCACACAGCAAGGAAATGGCCTCTTCCAGACCTTTCCCATATTGCCTTTGAGTCAAGGCACTGAAGTTGGCCAGAATGGCAGAACAGGGCCCAGACTAGATTTGCTGGACCCTGTCCCTTGTGCCACCAGCAGAAACTCATGTGGGAAACCTGGCAGTGTGCATACAGGCAGAAGCTGGACACAAGTAACCTCTAGTCCACCCCACCCACAGCTGTGTTTACTTTACCTACTCGCCCCCACCCCATCCTATCCCAAAAGGACAGAGCGGGTGCGGTCAGCCTCTCCCAGCCTCCAAGTGCACCGAGGCACTGCAGGAGGACCAGGAGTCATCTCGGGGCAGCAGGGTGGACTCCTGGCTGGGGAAGCCAAGAAAGTCCTCAGGCGCCTCTGTCCAGAAACCCTGCTAGGCATCTTTACCCAGCCACCAAGGACCCTGACGCTCCCAGGAAATGGTAGCGGCAGGCAGGCAGGGCTGGGTGGGGAGCACTTGTGCTGGACCCTAACTCTTGGGTAGTCCTCATTTGGACCACTTTCCAAGCATGCAGTTAGAGGGGGTGTGTTTGAGCACTCGGCCCCTGCATCCCCCACACCAGGCCACAGGGAGCATGAACAGGTGCCTGGACCATTGTATTAAGAAGGAGCACTTTCTGAGTCCTCCCACCCTCTGTGCAACCCTCCTCAGCTCAGCCACTGAGCGCGGAGAGATGACAGAGTGATGAGAGAGACGAGAGATGAACTCAGAGGACTGGGGTGCCAGCTTGAGCAGGTGACCTGACCTCTCTGACTCTAGTTCCTCCTCTCATGAATGAGGATGAAAAATGAAGCTGATTGCACAGCTTAAATGAAATAACTCATGTCCGGATGCTCTGTAAGCGTGAAGCACCCTGCCAACGTCAGATATTAGAATCAACAGTGAATATGGCTACTGGCAAAAATGATTATGTTGTGCAGAACATGGAAGACCGCCTTTGAGAGGTGCTGTTTGCAATATGTTCCCAGCCTGGAGCTGGTATCAGGAAATGCCATTGTCCTTGGACCTAAAGCCAATATATGCTATACTAATTATGTGTTCAAATTACCTTGAGGGGCTTTTTGAACTTAAGACCTGCAGGTTCCTGGGGTTTACTTCTAGAGATTCTAATTCAGTGGGCCTGGGATACAGCCAAGAGACTCTTAATGTATTTATTTATTTATTTACAGTACTGGGATTGAACTCAGGGGGCCTTTACTACTGAGCTACATTCCCAGACATTTTTTTTTTGATATTTGCTAAGCCTCCCAGGCTTGCCTCAAACTTGCAATCCTCCTGCCTCAGCCTCTTGAGTCGGGATTACAGACATACGCCACTATTTTTTTTAATAATTGTTTTAGTTGTCAATGGATCTTTATTTTATTTATTTATATGTGGTACTGAGAATTGAACCCAGTGCCTCACACAGTGAGGCAAGTGCTAGGCACTGCCTAACCCAGTCCGAGGCAAGTGCTCT
>CM053401.1:100878569-100929585 GCA_028644305.1 Xerus rutilus
ATGGACTAGTAGACTCTTTTTGGAAGGCAGAGGGTGCCAAGTGGAGAGCATCATGAGACAGTCATCAGAGGGGTTTTCAAACAAAAACCCTTTTATTTCCTCAGTAACATGAAAAAAAGTTAATCAAAAAGTTCCTGCTCTAGTTTCTAGGCCCTCAGCGGGTGAGGCCCCTTGAATTGTTTCCAAAGTCCAGGAGGAAATTGTTCCTCCCACACGCGCCCCTGGAGGACAGAAGGGGATGGATGATACAAAGAGTTTATCTCCAAATAAGCGCTGTGCCTGTGGCCCGTCTGCTGCTCTGTGGGCAAATGGATGCGCTGCCCTCTTTTATACCCTAAATGACAGTCACATAAAGAATTTCAACTTTTCCTCTCTCATTTTGGGGCGCTGAGCGATAGGCCTCCTCATTTCTTCAACAGAGACAAAACAGCCAGCAACCCAGTCTCCTCTGCCTCACCCCTCCCCGCTCCCCCATGGGAGTTTAGATCTATTATCTCTTGGGAAGGGCAAGGGGAGGCCCTAGCTATATTACCACATTCCCCCAAGGGACAGCGTAGCAGCCAAGTAACAGGGAGCCAAGGTTTGTCTGGGAGACAGCAGCTTGAAGGTCCCTTGGCCACAACAAGTAGAAGGACCTCTCTGCAGAACCTGTGGGTCAGCAGCCTTTCCTGAAGGAGTCCCAGGGACTCTATTCTGGCAACTCAGATGTCCCCTTCCCCAGCACGCACACTTGACATAGCATGGCCACCTAGCTAGGTCTGCATGACAGTGAACACATGACCTTGCTATGCCTTGGCTTGACATGCCTGGGATGAGATCCCGCACAAGGGAATGATCTGGGCATCGGGGGCTCTAGCATGAGATCCCACATCATGCCGAGAGTCAGGAGGGCATTTCACAGCTGGCAACCCTTTGGAGGTGGCAGTGGTAGCTGTGACCTGTCTTCTCCCCAGCTCAGCCTTTAGCTGTGAAGCAGCCTTTTTCAAAAAATTGCTTAACCTCATTACCAAGAGGCAGGAAGCCATGGAGGAGGGTGTGAGAAATAGGGACTAGAGTAGGAAGAGAACTGGACCAAGAACAAGATACCCTGGGTTGAATCACAGCCCTTATTGAGCACCTACTGGGTGCAGTCATGGGCATGGCAATCTAAAGGAGTGCCATGGGCCAGCACTTGCACTCACTGGCTCTGGGTCAGGGTGAGTGTCCAGGGTAATGGAATCGCCTAGAACACTTTTAAAGATACAAATAGATTTATGTGCAGATTTTTATGGAATAGTGATAGCTCCTGAAGCTCTTTCACATGAATTATTGTCATTTCACTGGCTCCCCAAACTATCCAAGAAAAAAGCATGATTATATCCATTTTATAGGTGGAGAAACTGAGACTCGGAGAGGCTGCAGAGCTAAAACTTTGTAGGCACAATGTTCTTTGCTCTGCAGCTCAGGGAGCAGAGTCTGGTTTCGGGACCAGTGGCTTCTGCAGCAGTTGGTAGAGATACAAATTCTCAGGCCCCACCGCAAGCTGCAGGGTGGGCCCAGCTACATGTGTTTTATCAAGCCTGCGGATGATGCTGGTGTGCATGAGCCTGAGAAGCACGGGATTGGAGCAGTGTATGCAAATCACCTGGGATCCTGTTAGACAGACCAGGTCAGGGTGGGGCCTGGGATTCTGCATTTCTAAGCAGCTCTCAGGGGCTGTGGGTGCTATTAATCCGTAGACAGTGCATTGAATAGCAAAGATCCCAAACCAGAATCTACCTGGGGGCTTGGTTACAATACACACACCCTGGCCCACTCCCAACACCACGCTTCTGCAGGCTGGAAGTGGGACCCAGAAACCAGCATTCCACAAACATCTCAGGTGATTCTGAGGCATGTGGCCTGGGACTCAGTCTGAGGATTCCTCCTCCAGGGTTCAAGCTTACAGACGGGCCACCCAGCCTCATTTTCAAAGGTTTCCTCTTTTGGCCTTGAACCACTCATCTGATCGCCTGCCAGACGGAGGGTTAAGGGGGTGTGAGTGGGAGGCCATCTCTGAGCCAGCGGGGCCCTCAGTTCCTCAAAATAGGTCAGGAGCCTGGCACACACCAGGAGGCTCCGTGGATGCAAATAGAAACCATCTGTGGGCCCTGTGCTTTGAGCACCACTGCCGCTCCCCCCAGCAAGAGGAACACAGAGCTCAGAACCCCAGTGAAAGGGATGGGGTTTCACTGGGCGAGCCTGGGGCTGTTGTGCTACTGCGTGTCCAGACACCTTTGCTATGCTCCCTGTAGAGGAAAGGAGGCTTGCAGTATAGACTGTTTGCTGGGTGGTCTTGCTGTGTGACCCTGGGAAAGTCACTTTCCCCCTCAGGGCCTCAGTCTATAATGTGAGAGCCTGGATGTTCAAGGCCCTCAGATCCTTTTCTGTTCTGGCAGGTTATGGTTCCTTGAAAGTCTTTTTAGTGTCAAGACCACATAGGGAAGTGGGGCTGGAGGGAGGCAGGCATTGCTTCCCCCACTCCCCAGCTCTCTGCCCAGGTTGGAGGTCGTGGGATACAGTCATATGGGTATGGAATGGACAAGACTTGTGACTGGGAGCACCAAGGGTGTTGGAAGGCTTTGAGTTGGGTCACCCCTCCTTTTCGCTGCCCTTCTGTCCCTTCACTCTCTTGTATGTTGAGTAAACACTTTTAATACAATATGGAGCCCAGTGCTAAGCCCTGGGAAGATAAGGAGGAAATACAGACCCTGCATGGCCTCCAGTGCAGTCTGGAAACAGACAAAGAAAATGGAGACTCCAGTGTTGGATCCAAGCAGAACTCTGAAATCCCAACTCCTCCACTCATGACCTTGGACAAACCCAGTCCCGTCTGGAAATAGGGAGAATAATTGTATCTGTTCCGTGGGGTTATTTTCAGGGTTCCAGGATGGAGTGAGTGCAGAGTGCTTCACTCACAGAAAGCAGCTAATGTACCTTGGCTGTTGTAGGTAGTGGGATGAGCTAGGAGCACAGCACACAACCTGGGGCCTAGGTTCCCGACTCAGGCCACCCAGGGGAGGTGGGCAGCTCTCCTCCTGAGCCTGAGGCAGAGGAGGCCTGAAGCCTTCTCCTTCCAAGTCCAGCCCAGTGCAGCAGAGCAGCAAGGGCTGCAGGATTCAGAGCAGAAGCCTGGTCCAGGAATAGATTTTGTGTCTGGCTGGACTTGCGGTGTGTGATGGGCTCCCAGCATCCTTGGTGGACTGATTTGACTTCTCCCACCTGCAGGCTGCTGAGAAGCTGCCTCCCAGCATGTGCGGGTTTCCCATGGACTTGGACCCCTTGCTGATAGCCTGAGGGCAGTAGGATGGAGCTGGGCAGAGGGGAGACACCCTATCCAAGAGGAAGGAGGAGGAAAAGTCCCTCTGAGCTGGTAGCAGAGCCTGGGTCAGGAATTCCATGTTTGCTGGGGTGGAGAGAAGTTCTCTGGGGTGACTCCCTATCACAGCCTCCTTCTATCCCTGTTCATTCCATCCAGGAGCTGCCAGGTGTGGAGGTTCGGTTTGATTCTTTCTAGGAGGTGACTTTGAGGGGCTAATTGATGTGTTGCCAGTGCTGTCTATGCAGAGCCCTCTGCAATGGTGGAAATGCTCTGGAATCTGTCCACCGGTAACCGCTGCACACGTGGCCACTAAGTGCTTGAGATGTGCTGTCTAACCAAGGAACTCATTTTCAATTTGATTGAAATGGAATTCACCTGAATTGAAATGGTCACCTGTGGCTAGTGGCTGCTGTAGGGTGCCATGCAGCTTAGCCTGCTCTCAGCGCATGGGCTGGGGCGGGGGTTACTCCAACGTTGGTGTCCACCGATTTGTGCCTTACTGGCATGCTCCTCAGGTGACGTGGGTATATAACCAGCTTTGGAAGTGATTGGGTCAGGGGTCTGGGAGGTGTCATGCTGAGGGAGATAGCAAACGCCACCCCATTGGTGCAGCCTTGCGTTGTCTGTCTGTCTGCAGGGCCTATACCACCATTGCTATTTAGATCAACTACATATTCAGGGACATCGCATGATTCCTCACAATACTCATGGTGGGAGCATATAAACCATGGATATTGACTTAAAAAAAACCACCCTCTAGGCCACCCACCCACCTCAACATTGGTGGCTAAACATTTACCAGCATACCATTGCTCCAGAGCCACTGACACATACATGCTTTGAGCCTTTACCATGCACGAGGCACTGTGTTAGGCATTGTGGACCCAGCAGTGAACAAGAGACAGAAATCCCCTCCCTCCTGGAGCTGTCATTCTTGTGGAAGGATACCAGATTGGTAAAATAAAAGTCTGATGCTGGTAGTGTGTTCTTACTTGGGGTGGTGGAGAGGGTCTCACTGAGAGACCTGAAGGAAGAGAGTTAAGAATGTGGAGCATCATATTACAGACAAGGGCGCTGTCTCAGAGAGGTCTGGGGACTCTACCTGGGGGATGTGGAGTCTAGATTGGGATGTGAGTCACCTGGCTGCAAGAGCCTACCCTCTGAGCCACACAGTGCTCCCGCTGGAGGTGAGCTGGGGTGTTTGACTCCGCCTCCACACTCTGCAGCCAGGCTGCACTTGGTTGTGCTGTGGGGTGCAGAGAATGCAGGAAAACTCTCCTAGCACGTCCAGACCCCTGAAGCCGCACTACATTCATCTCAGAGCCCTCGAAGGAAGGTGTGTGGTCCAGCTTCTCTCCTGGGAATTCCTTTTTTTGGTACTGGGGATTGAACTCAGGGGCACTCAACCACTGAGCCACATCCCCAGCCCTATTTTGTGTTTTATGTAGAGACAGGGTCTCACTGAGTTGCTTAGCGCTTTGCGGTTGCTGAGGCTGGCTTTGAACTTGTGATTCTCCTATCTCAGCCTCCCAAAGTGCTAGGATTACAGGCGTGCGTCACTGCGCCCAGCTTCTGCTGGGAATTTCTTGAACAGCTACAGCGTCTTCACAAAAATACTGGAAGTCAATGAGAAACCAGCATCCTGGAAGAGACCTTGAAATGGCAGAGTGGAGTCAGTTGGCCAAATGCTTCCTGTGGGAGAAGGAGGAGGGTCTGCCTGAGGGACCCCAGAGAGTTAGTAGCTGGAACACAAGTTTCCACTTCTTTTTTTTTTTGTACTGAGGATTGAACTCAGGGGGCACTCGACCACTGAGCCACATCCCCAGCCCTATTTTGTGTTTTATGTAGAGACAGGGTCTCACTGAGTTGCTTAGTGCCTCGCCGTTGCTGAGGCTGGCTTTGAACTCACGATTCTCCTATCTCAGCCTCCCTAAGTGCTGGGATTACAGGCTTGTGCCACCGTGCCCAGCTAAGTTTCCACTTCTTTTCTTGTGCCAGAGGTTCTCAAACTGGGCTCCATGTGGTCCCCCTGTTCCGCAGAGCAGCCCCAGGGTCACTGCTGGAAGGTGTTCATCTCTTGTCGACTTGCATGGGCACAGCTCTGGTTTTTCTTGCCTTGCACTTGAGGATTGTGTTTAGAGAAAGGGTTCTTCTGCTAAAAACAATAGGCTCTCACACCTTTATTTCACAGAGGAGGAAACTGAAGCTTAGTGTCCCCTTGGGCATGCGTCTTAGGACCCTGTGCTTCCTCCATGTCTCCCTGTGTCCCTCCAATGTGTCTGGTCAGGAAAGCAGAGCAGGCCCAGAGATGGAGGAGGAGTAGGTGAGCAGCCCTCGTTCACTGCCCCAGAATGCCGTGCGTGACAGCGCCTTCCATTCATCGTCAGTCCCTGGGCTCGTGCTTCACCCTCCCACCGTTTCCAGGACCCTGGTGCCGTGATACCCAAGTTTCACAGATGAGCTGGAGAAGGAAGGTGACTTGTTCCAGGTGACATAGTAGTGCCCAAACCACAGAAAATGCCACCCTCCTTCTGATAGAACGTGGACGTGGATGGGAGTCGCTGTCCATCCTGATGTGCTGCCCTGTGGGAACAAGTGCCTGGCAGCCATCCTGGCAGATCAAGAGGTCCCTGGGGCTTCCTCCCGGCCCTCTGCTGTTGATGGAGCCCTGAGCTTGCCCTCACCTGAGCCAAAGACAGGGAAAAAACCAAAGCCACCAGGCACATTTTTGTGTTTCAGTTAAAGAACTAAATTTTTGTCATCGTCAACAAAATGCACCCGCTGGCCACAATAAATCATTTTTGAGAGTCAAGGACAGGAAACAGTTTGCTTCCATGTGGGGTGTACATAATGATTATCTCAGAGGAGGGGGAAAAAAGCCAGCTTCCATTTCTTGGGAGGCTTTAAGGGCCACTCAGCTACGAAATGAGAGCTTCTTCCTTCCGGGCCTTTGCCTCTCAGCGTGAGACCAGGATGGCCCTGGGCCCAGGGGAGGCTGCCGGGGAGCAGGCCTAGCAGTTATGCACATCTGGAGGCCAGCCTTTCTGTGCCTCTTCCTGACCTCAGGCTAGCCTAGCCCAGCCTCCTCCTCGTCCTCCTGGTAGAATCTGGCCTCCCCAGGTAAACACCTGGTTTCCTCTCTTACAGGAGAAGGGAAGAGGGTAGAACTAATGTTTGGAAAGCATTCATCCTGTGCCAGACACCTTGCCAGGACCTTGCATTTGATTACTGCATTGTATCCAGTGAGCAGGGTGACATTATTTTCATTTTACAGATAAGGAGACTCAGAGAGGTTGAGTAACTAAAGTCACACAGCTAACAAGTGGCAAAGACAACGTAGAAACCATTGGATTTTTTCTGACTCCCCAAATGCTGACTGCTATGGTTTCTTTATACATTTGTGTAGCACTCTGCATTCATGGAGTAAGTGGAGAGGGTAAGAGTTGGGTGGAGAGGCTGAAGAAGGACAAGATGCATGATGCTGAACAAGAGATCAAGAGAAGCCTTTGGCTGACATGCTGGCTCTGCCACTTTGCCCACTTGTGATTTTGGGTAAATCTCTCTGCCCCTCTAATTTGTCACTTTGTGTCCTATAGATTATAAATGGGATGGCAGTATCTGCCCAGCTCTGCCCACTGGACAGCTAGGAACTGAGTAAGGTGGTCTCAGAGAGAACCATAGTATGAGTGGGTCACAGCCAAACTTTGGGGTGATTCTGCAGGTTTCTGGTCCCTTGCTGATATGGTGTTACCAGCAACAAGGGACTCTCTAGTCCCTAGCCCAAGAGCAGCACTGGGTTAGAGGCCCTGGCCTCCTGAAAACAAGGAGCCCAGAGAAGTCAGGGCTTTGTGTCTAGAGGGAAGAACCCAGCAGAGAAAGTGCTGAACCCAGAGGAGTAGCTCCTGGCAAGAGGGCAGTAGCCAGACTCTCATCCTGCCTGATGATGAAACTCAGAAGCTCAGCAAGCTGAAGGCACAGCTCTGGCTGTAGTTCCAGAAGGGAAGCCTCCTGATCTCTCTAAGCTGAGAGATCTCCCTCAGCATCACTGAGTCCCCTGCTCCAGGGGAGCCCTGGACCAGTCATGGAGTAGGGTGGGGCTTGCAGGGGCCAAAAGTTGGATGAACTGGGAACTTACATCTAGTAACTGGAGAGAGAACCAGGATGACATCAAAACTTCTGTTACGACAGCAAGACTTTAATAAAATGGAAGAGCCCTGCTGTCTCAAGAGAGGCCATCTAGTCCCAGCCACTGTTCCATACAACCCTGGACCAGCGGTCATCCCCTTAAATCTTGAATGCCCCCTCCCAGGGACCAGAAGCTCGCTACCTCCAGAGGCAGCTTCCTTTTCTGGCTCAGGCAGTGCTGAAAGACCTTCCTTTTGGGGAGCTCAAATATGTCCCAGTTTCATGCTCACTGTTCCTAAAAGGTTCAGAGAGGGATGAGGAGGAAGGGAGAGAGGGAGAGAGATGTCTTGCCCTCAATGGAACTAGCCAGGGGACCCCCAGGACCTGGCTTTGGGTGTAAAAGGCAAAGGGCCAGATTTTCAGGTCCCTGTTGGTCAGCAAGGGCCCTTTGGCTTCCTCGCCCTGGCCCTTCTTCCGAAGGCCCAGCTGAGATAGGTCCCAGGCTACCCTCTGCTGGCAAGAGACCAGCCCGGGCGTGCCGTGAACCAGCCCTGGAAAGACCCCCACCCCATTCCTGGGAAGCAGGCCCATCACCAGCCTCTGTCTAGAACGGCCCAGGCCCACTTTGGGGGACACACTCAGTGGGAGGATTGCCTGCCCAGTGCAGACCCCAGGCTGGGAACAGAAGTCGCTCATGACACAGGGTCCAATTCAGAAGCACCAGCTGGGCTACAGGGGCAATGGTGTGAGCTGGGTAGTGGAGCGTTCAAGAAGCATACACGGTGCCCACCAGGAGCCTCTGCCACAAACACCTCTTCCCTGAGGCTGAACTGGGGAGGTGGGGAGGGAGGGAAGAAGGGCAGGAAGTGGGAGACACAGAGCAGGGGGCAGGAAGTGGGAGACACAGAGCAGGGGCCGGAGAGGAGAGGAAGAGGAGGAGGAGGAGGTGACATCAGACAACAACAGACCCAGCGACAGGGCATCTGGGTAAATGTGGGTGTTGTGGGGGCGAGCTCAGGAGATCCCATGAGGTCAGTGTGCTCTGTCCTGGGCACATGGTGGCAGCTTGGCATTGATTCCTCCCAATCCCTCAGAGGTGGTGCAGATATTAGCCTCCTTCATATAGGAGCAGAGGGAAGTGGCACAGAGAGGTTAAGTAGCTTCCCCACATCACACAGCTAGTCTGTAGCAGAGATGGGGGTTGAATTTAGGTCTGGGGGCTCTCAGTCCTCACAGCCTCCAGGAGACCCTGTGGGAGAAGCACAGAGCTGGGCCACTCTGCCTCTAATGAGGCCTCCTACCACCGTCCCCAGGGCCCAGCTGTGGCTGTGCTGGTACTAAAGGAGAACTGGTAGTCCCCAACTGCCACACTTGGGCTATTTGGGTTCTGGTTGAGGCTGAGCTGTTATCCCCCACTTGGCTGGGATCCCTCCAGGGAGGGAGTAGTTGCCCAGAAAGAGCACAATCCAGAGTTCACTTCTGCTCAGAAGACCCTAGTGTCACCTCCTGACGTCACAGTGCAGGGAGGGAGAACCTGGGGCCAGGTCCAGCCAGGGGCCAAGAAGAGGTGCTGGCTGTCCAGGGCTCTGAGGAGGCCTCTGGGGGCCTGAGTCAGATCTGAGTCAGGCCCTGAAGGCCAAGTTTGTGCTGGGCAGAGCGAAGAGGAAAAGGTCTTGCATGCCAGAAGGCTCCAGCGAGAGGCAGGGGGTTGGAAGGAGCAAGCTCAACATCACTCTTCCGTGGGAACTGTGGAATCTAGAATGTTCTACCTGGAAGAGACAGAGTGAGTCCCAGCTTTCCCCTTCCCATTGAACCTTTGCCAGATCCACAAACCACCTATCCTATACGTTTTATACTTTTTCTTTGAAACAATTCTTTTAAAAAAAAATAATAACCTCATTAGCAATAGTATCTGTGAAACCATGAAATTGGCATGTATGTCATGTTTTTTCTAATGCAAATGAAAATAAACACACAACTATTAAAATTAGAAACTTCATCTCTGTGCCATGTAAAGGGACTTTGAGTGACCACCTGGGATTCCCCTTTGGGGATGGATGATATCATCCAGATAAGGAACTGGACGCCAGAGAGGGGAAGGCCTCAGGGCAGCAGTGTCCCACCAGGCTCCTGTTCTGGGCTCCTGCCTCTCCAGCATGACTGTCCAGATGGTCATGGGCAGAGCTCAGCAGAGAGAGCAGGCGGGTGGGAGAGGGTCCAGCACTACAAAGGCTGGAGGTGGGGAGCTACGGACAGCTGGGATGGAGGCGCTCTGGGGGAGTGGAGGGGGCTGAGTGCTGGGGGAAAAGGGTTTGCCCAAGGGTGAGGAGTCTTCCCTGGAATTGTCCTTGGATTCTGAGTTTCTTCTTTCAGAGGTCATTGTGGCCTAGCTCCCAGCTTTGCTTAAACCAAATGCAAAGTTGTGTTTTTAGTCAAATTCCCAGAGTTGGCTTCCTGGTCCTGTGGGGTGTTCTCTTTTGTTTTTCCTCCCCTGGGGAATTTCAGTGTGTGTTTTATACTGAAATATAAAGGAAACTGGACCAAAACGCTGATATCTGAGCCCCATCCACAAAATACTGGATTTCCCAGGCCTAGACTGGGACCAAGGAGTCTGTGTTTGTAGTTAAGTGGCATAGGAAGCCCAGAGGCCTCCCCGACCCCAGGTGATTTTGATACAGGTGATTCTTGGGCCTTACCTTGTTTGGAACCTTGTTCCAAACAGTAGTCTGGCATAGGAAAATCCTGTGCTCAAGCCTCGACTCTGCTGTGTGGCCTTGGACCATCACTTAACCTCTCTGTGCCTGATGATGATGATAATGGTAATGATGGCAACGTTGGTGATATGTGGGACTAAGAGGTTTCTGAGGATGCCCTTGTGGATTAGAAACTCTAGAAAGAATCAGAGGAGGGGGTGACAGTGGCTTGCCTCCTTATGCATAGAGAAACACCCCCCAACCCCTGGCCATCAGCACTGTTCTCAATCTTTGTGGTTACCCAGCCCCCTCTGCCTGCTCTTCCCACACTGAATTCAGACCCTCAGGAGGCAGACCATGTGTGGTTGGTTTGCTCCATCGCTTGGCATGTTCCTTGGTAATGAAAGAACCCTATGACCTTTCTGGAAGGTGGGATGGGCATGTTCACCTAAAGCATGTTCACCTAAAGGAAGTATGTGAACACCCCGTGCCAGTCTCTGCTCCTGTAAGACTTAGAGATCCTCAGGCACAGTGCTGGCACCGTCATGGGCCCTGAATCGGTGGAGGCTCCACCCGGCCCCCACTCCCTGAGGGAAGGCACCAGGGCTCGCTGTCCTCCTGCACCCCTGACTCTCTCTGGTGCCCAGGCCCAGCCCTTCATGGAGCAGGAACCTGCCTGACCCTCATCTCTCCTGGCCCCTCACAGATGTCCTGGCGTCCGCAGTACCGCAGCTCCAAGTTCCGGAACGTCTACGGGAAGGTGGCCAACCGGGAGCACTGCTTTGATGGGATCCCCATCACCAAGAATGTGCATGACAACCACTTCTGTGCTGTCAATGCCCGCTTCCTGGCCATCGTCACGGAGAGCGCGGGAGGTGGCTCCTTCCTTGTCATCCCCCTGGAGCAGGTAGGTGGCCATGGGGTTTTCCTGAGACTTGGCAGAACAGGTTCAGGCCCAGGATCCAGGAGACCTGAGATCTCTTTCCAGAACTTTCCTAGAGGTGTGCACTTGGACAGGCCACTGCCCTCAGTGACCACGAGGTTCCCTTCTAGAGGGGCTGGAACACACTGTGTCCAAGACCAGCTCCGGCTCTACAGATCAGCTCCCTGGGCATCCTTCTGGTTTGTGGCTTGGGACGAAGACCCAGCCACAGGTGCACTGGGCATTGCACAAACAGCTCACTCTTTAAAAAATCATGGTGCTCCACTGAGAACCTGGCCATTGTGTACCTCCCTCCTCATCCCCGCCTCCTGACTAAAGGTCTTCTGCCTTCCATGGCTGTTAATGTGGATAGAGCAGATTAAACCTGCAAAGCCTAGATCATGAAATTTTTAAGTTGCAGCCATTGGGGCGGAGGCCCTGGAGGCCTGTGGGAGGTCATGCGCCTCAGGGCAAGTGCTCACTGTCAGTCCTGCTTCTTTATGGCTGAGTTCCCCTTCCTGGCCTGACTCATCCCCACTCCTACCCTCCAGCAAACCGCTCCCCTGTGGAAGGAAGGAAGCCATGGCTCTGGAAATGCACTGTTGGCTGGTGCTGGGGAAAGGATTTTTTAGTCTCTCCTATCCATAGTGAGGAAGCACAGTTCTAGAAAAGCCTCAGATCCTCCTTCCCACTGAGTGGGCAGCTTCAAGGACCCTGAGGACAGGGCCTGGTACACAGAGATGTCCCTGGAGCAGTGAGTGCTCTTGGAGGCAGGAGCCGGCCACAGGCTTGGGTATGTCTGAACCTCTGCCCTCATTTCCCTGTGATGGTCCAGCAGGGATCGTAGATCCTCCCCTGTCTGCATCTGCCTTGGCCTCAAGTGGGACTGGACATGAAAGCTGCTCATGAGCCACATGCCAGGCTAAAGATGTTTTGTTACTTTCTTGGGAAACTTGTCAGCTCTGCTGGAGGGCTTCTGAAATGTAGTCTGCCTCCTTGCCTGGAACAGATGGCCTCAGCTCTCTGTTGCCTTGGGATAGCACCGCTCCAGGAACCTGGCTGGGTCTATTTTTTGGGGGGAGGGGGTTACCGGGGATTGAACCCAGGGGTGCTAATCCACTGAGCTACATCCTCAGCCCTTTTTATATTCTATTTAGAGACAGAGTCTCACTAAGTTGCTCAGGACCTTGCTAAGTTGCAGAGGCTGGCTTGAACTTGTGATCCTCCTGCCTCAGCCTTCCAAGCTGCTGATTATAGGCATGCGCCACCACTCCTGATTCCCAGGAATCAGGTTTTTAAAAAAATTTTTGTTGTAGTTCTATAGAATGCCTCTGTTTTATTTGTTTATTTTTATGTGGTGCTAAGGATCAAACCCAGTGCCTCACACATGCTAAGCAAGTGCTCTGCCACTGAGCCACAACCCCAGTCCCCAACTAGTTTTTATAGGGGCACAAGCCCATTGCAGACACCCTGCCACTCTCCAACTTATTATGGCTGGCAAGGGTCAACTCAGCACCTCACCCCTTAACAGAAATGAATTCCAGGTGGATTAAAGATCTAAATGTTAGGAAGGAAGGAAGAAAAGACAGTGTGTTGGAGAAATATGGAGAATGTTTTTAAAATCATGCAAAGTAAAAAGACTTCTGAAGCAAGACAACATCCTCCAAACCATTAAAGAAATAATTGATAGGTTAGAATAAACTTTCTAAATAATAGTTTCTGTACTACAATGAGATTCCTAAACAAAATTAAAAGGAAAGCTCTCTGAAAAAATGTCCAAATATCATGTCTCAATAAAAAGTAATAGAGGAGGGCTGGGGCTATAGCTCAGTGGTAGAGCACTCGCCTAGCATGCATGAAGCACTGGGTTTGAACCTCAGCACCACATATAAATAATAAATGAATAAAAAAATATCTATCAACAACTAAAAAAATATTAAAAAAAAAAAGTAATAGGGGAGTCCTAGCTCCTTACATAAAAAAGAAAACTCTGACCTTTCTCAAAATGTTTTACTATGAATTAAAAAATAAAAAGCCATAGTGCTCCTAAATATTTAGACTATTTTCAAAATTAAGGCAGGTATATTTTTTATATAAACATTCTCCCAATTTTGTACACAGTTTATAGTGCACAATAAAAGATAATATTGAATTCACAGCCGGGCGCGGTGGCTCACGCCTATAATCCCCGCACTTTGGGAGGCTGAGACAGGAGAATCGCGAGTTCAAAGCCAGCCTCAGCAATAGCGAGGCGCTTAAGCAACTCAGTGAGACCCTGTCTCTACATAAAACACAAAATAGGGCTGGGGATGGGACTCAGTGGTTGAGTGCCCCTGAGTTCAATTCCTGGTACCAAAAAAAAATTGAATTCACATTGTAGAAATGTCCAACACCTGCTTATCTTGTATTTTGCATTAAACTGAGGACATTTCTTGCATGTGTTAGGATTTGGATGAGACATTCAACAATACAGTTATGAGTAAGTGTCAAGAATGTTCACTCATAGCCAGGTGTGGTGGCGCACGCCCGTAATACCAGCAGCTAATGCAAGAGGATTGCAAGTTCAAAGCCAGCCTCAGCAATTTAGGGAGGCCCTAAGTAACTCAGTGAGACCCTTTCTGTAAATAAAGTGTAAAAAAGGGCTGGGGATGTGGCTCAGTGGTTAAGTGCCCCTAGGTTCAATATCCAGTACCAAAAAAAAAAAAAAAAGAAGGAAAGAAAGAAAAGAAAATTCACTTGTAATTTTATTAAAAACCACTATTGTCCTCCTGTATAAATTAGAATTTTTTGATAAAAACCTATCAACTACAGAAAAAGAAAAGCTACACACTTGAGCACAATCTGTGCCATGTAGAACAGACCAATGATTTATGTCCAGAGTATATAAAGAGCTCCAGAAAAATCAATAAGAAAAAATTCAAAAGTGGGCATGGGAGATGCATAAGCAATTCACAGAAGACAAAATACATCTTTTAAGCTACTAGTTGGAAAAGACTGAAGAGTCATAATCCTCAATGTTGCCAAAGGTGTGAGAGAGTGGGTGCTTCAGTATACTCTTGGGGAGATACCAATGAGGCAACCGGGTCATGTCCATTGCATTTAAAGGTGCATGTCCACTGGCCCAGCAATGCCACTTTAGGAATTTGTCCTACAGAGCTATTCTCAGGTGTATTTTTTTTAAAAGTTTGCAGCTTTTTGTAGTATTTAATTTTTTTTGTTTTTTTTGGTACTGGGGATTGAACTCAGGGGCACTCGACTACTGAACCACATGCCCAGCCCTATTTTGTGTTTTATGTAGAGACAGGGTCTCACTGAGTTGCTTAGCGCCTCGCCCTTGCTGAGGCTGGCTTTGAACTGGCGATTCTCCTGTCTCAGCCTCCCTAAGTGCTGGGATTACAGGCTTGCACCACCGCACCTGGCTTGAAGTATTTGGTTTTTAAAGCAAACCTTGATTTCAAATTCTTTCCAATAGAAATAAAAATTCTGGCAGATCACTTAATTTCTCAACTCTTCCCCCCAGTTTCTGTAGTGGCAACAAAAGCATTTTACATTGTTAGTAACCCTGGTCTAGAATACAACTGGACGTTGTAAGCACTTTGCAGAAAACAGAAAAGACAGCATGGTATTTTTTACAAGGATAAATTGCCCTATATAGAAATATGTGATACATATGTACATATGCATGTATTTTTCATATGCACGTTTTACTTTATTCACATTCTGTGATGCAATTTGTGTAACTTGATCAGCCATGGTAATGACAGCTCCTACTACCAGTTGATTTCTGTTGTTTTCTCTCATATAAAGAAGTTTTCACTTTACGCAAGTATTTAATAATTTGTGCAGCATTTCATAGTAGAGAAAAATTGCAGATCCATCAATAAAGAAGCAGGTAAACAAATTTCTCTTTGTGTGGATACGACAAGGTCATCAAAACTGATCTTGTGGGCAAGCAGTGGTACACACCTGTAATCCCAGCAACTCTCGAGGCTGAAGCAGGAAGATTGCTAGCTCAAAGCCAGCCTCAGCAACTTAGAAAAGCCCTAAGCAATTTAGCGAGACCCTGTCTCAAAATAAAAAAATGAAAAGGGCTGGGAATATAGGTCAGTGGTAACATGCTCCTGTGTTCAATCCCCAGTAGCAAAACAAAACAAAACTGAGTTTCTATAATGGGAACAAAAGCATTTTACATTGTTAGTGACCTTGGTCTAGAATACAACTGGATGTTGTAAGCACTTTGCAGAAAACAGAAAAGACAGCATCATATTCTTTACAAGGATAAGTTGCCCTATATAGAAATATGGGTTACAAAACTCATCCTCTGATCTTCTGGATGAGTCCTTCTCAAACATTCAGTCTCAGGATCATGCTACAAGTCTTAAAAATTATTAAGGAGTCTAAAGAACTTTTGTTTATATCTATCAGTTTTTAGCATATCCAGAATAAAAATGAAGAATCTTAAAATATGTATTTATTAATTCACTTAAAATATTGATAACCTATGTCATGTTCTCCTGGAGGACATATTTTCATGAAAATAACTATACTTTCCCAATCTCCCCCCCAAAAAATTCAACAAGAAGACTAGCACTATTTTATACTTTTGCAAATCTCTTTAATATGAGTCTGGCTTGACAGAAGATGCCAGATTCTGCATCTGCTTCTGTATCCAAACTGTTGCCCTCTGGCACATCAGGCAGCCTCTGGAAACCCTCACCGGACACTTGTGAGAGAATAAGTGGAAAGGCTACCAAGGTCTTAGGGTCGTTACAAGAGTGCTTTGACTCAATGGATTCCCTGGAAAGGTCTTGAAGATCTGTCGAGGTCCCCAGACCTGTCTGAGAACTGCTGACACAGAGGTGTATTCAATGAGAAAACGATGACATACTGTTAAGCAAAACAAAACAAAACAAAAAACAAAAAGGCAATATATGATTATTCACATTAAAAAAAATCTGCCTGGAAAAAAAAACACTCCAGATGTTAAAGGTGGTTCTCTCTGCCTTGGAAACCATGGTGCTCTCTTTCTTCTTTTTGCTTAGCATATATTCTTCTTATCACTTTATTTTACTTTTTTTTACAGTGAACACTTAATATCATGGGCTTTAGTAAAAAGTAATGAATGTGACTTGTGGACCTGGTCAGGGGAGAGGCTGGGGTTTCAGAGTCCCTCAGCCCAGGGAGGAGTCGCTCAGCATCCTTACCTGGGCACCGCGAGCACCCTCGGCTTTGCCTGCTGCCCACTCCTGCTCCAAGGGACCACTTCCTCTACCTGGAACACGAGCATTCCCAGCGCTCTCACATGGGCGGATGTGCGTGCAGCAATATTTTCTCCAGAGTCACACATGACTACCTGCTCACTGTAGAAAGTTCACACAGAACTGAATGCCCAGGATGGGGCTGGGTTCCCTACCGATGATCAGGGGACTTTATTTACTTTGAAGCAGGACCTGGAGTCTGGGAACTATGTGGAGTAGGGTTGAGCCTCCAACGAAAAGGCTGCTTAGGAGTCAGTGCAGCCTCTGCCCCACCACCGCCTGAGCCACACCTGCAGTCTCCTCCCCCTGCCCTCAGGGCTGGGCCTGCAGCCATGGGGCTCCTGAAGCCTAGGACTCCTTCAGGCATGGGACTCCTGAGGCCTGGGACTCCTGTAGGCAGGGGACTCTACCTGGCTGGTGCTGAGGGAGAGAAGGCAGAGCTACCAACAATCACAACAATGCCAAATCCAGACCCCTAGTGTATTGGGCAGAGCTGTTCCCCATCAGCCAACTTTTAGGAAAGAGGAGGCCACTTATTTTAATTTCAGTTTTGTTCCCACGCAGTTTGGTAGAAGTCTCTCCCAAAACAGTTTTGGATATTGCTCAATACAAACACAGAAAAGACGGGCCATTTCTTGGTGACTCCAGGTTGTGGCTTTGAGCGTTCCTTATGAGCTGTGGACACAGTGGTGCGTGCCTGTCCCTGTACTGAATGGCTCCAGGTCACTGTCCTGAGCCACCAGCAGGCCACAGCCTTGTCTGCCCTGGCAGTCCTGACCACTTCCTCCTCCACCGTCAGGAGTCTCTTCCCATCCCTTCCTTGGCTTTCTGAGAGATTTGGGCCAGAAGAGGGTAGAACTTGCCCATGGCTCCCAAATCTCTGCCCCAAAGAGGCTCAGAACCTTCCAGAAAGCCTTTTTGCCTTTGTTCAGACTCCCTCACAGCCAGCTCACTTGTGGTTTCAATATCTGCCATCGACAATTTTTCTCCAGGGTAGGAAGCCCTGTCCACAACCAGCACAAACAGCTCTAGCAACGCTGTTCCTGTGGACGCCAAGGGCAGCAGACTCTCTTTTAACTGGTCCTCTCAGGGGGTGGGTAGAGCCGTCCTCATCTCACACTTGGGGAAACTGCAGAGGCTGCAGAGACAGGCAGGAGCCACACCTGAAGCCAGCTCACCCGTCAGCGCAGGAGCTGCCCCCAAAGCCCGCTTGCTCGTTTCCCAGTCTGTGACTTTTCCCCCTGCCTGGACTCTGGTGCACGGAGCAGTTCTGACTGGCCGACAGATCCCATTTCTGTTTGGACCCTGAAGGAGCAGATGTGTCTTCCTCGAAGCCCTTGTTCAGGCTGCCACTGTGAAGGCCAGTGCTTGTTTTTTTCCATAGTTAACATGCCGCTACAAGCTCTCGCCTCTCTGGAGTGGAATGTTAAGCTCCAGAGAATCGCAATCAGCACCCTGATTGCCCGGCACAGCTGGAGGGGCCTTATGAATATTCCAGGGAGCCGGCACTGTGCCCTGCAGCCTGATTATCCACAGGGGCCTCCCCAGGTGCACCCTTCTTTCCTGCTGCACCCCACCAGCACTGCTTGCCACCTCCAGAGCCAAGCTGCAAGAAGACCAGGGCTGGAGTCACAGCTACCTGGTATCCCAAGGGGCACCTGGCAGGAAGGAAGGAATCTAACCTTGCTAGGACTGTTTGTGCTGGTCGGGGACAGTCTAGCTTCTTTCATAACCCAGCCCAGGTTGTATGCTTGCGTCACTTGGGGAGCTTTCAAGGGTTTAATATACCTGCTCCTTTGGACTCTCACTAACCCCCACAACAAAAGTAGTTATTCTCCCCATTTTACAGATGAAGAAACAGGCTCAGAGAAGTCAAGTTACTCCTCCAAAACTGCACCACATACAATTGGCAGAGCTAGAGTTTAAGACCAGGGCGCTCTCAGCCACATGCCTGCCCACCTCACAGAGTCAAGGATCAGCATTTCCACAGATTTGTCTTGAACGGGAACTCAACCAATACCTTGGGGAGCTCCTCCCATGTGCCAGCAAGTGGTTGTCTCTCCTGGCAGCCAGGAGAACAGGTGTTTTCTAAACGCCACACAGGTGCGGCAGGTGTGGGGACACTTCCTCTCTGAAGAACCGAGGCAACAGTTCTAGTCAGCAGAATCAGCAGGGGAGGGGTTCTGCAGAGAGAGACCCCGTGAGATCATTCCTTCAGTTAAGGGACAAGGCCCCAGCCTCCAGCACTATGTCATGTGGACCATCAGGCCTGGTCTCCGAGGGACCTGGTAGGAATCCTACTGTAGGCTGGGCTGGTGGGTGTTCCCTGTGAGGGCCAGGCGCTGTCTTGCTCCAGGAACCAACTTCATGTTGGGCAGGGGAGCTTTTGAACACATGCATCCTCCATGCACCCTGGAACGCATCTTGCATTCCTTGGAATCTGGAGTGCTGGTTACTTTATGCTCAGATATAGCTGTAGAGGATACAGGTAACTGGTAACTCTGCTTTAAAGCAGTGGCCCAGTCCTGGGGTTGGGATGCTGGGCTCTGTCTCCAGGTGGGGGTCATCCTTGCAGCTCCCGCCACACCATCTTGCCCCATCTCAGCCTGGTGACAGAACGTGTCCCCCGGTCTCTGGGGTGAGGGGACGTATCCTCCTCCTCCAGTCGTGGCCTCCTCTTGCCTTCTCTCTCATCTCTGATCATCTGTGGGGTGGGAGGCCTAACCACGACTGAGCACTCACTGCAGTTCTAGGGTTGGTGGAAACTCGCTGAGGCAATTTTGGAGCAAAAGTGGGCAAGGCAGTCTTAGGAGAGCACAGCCGTGGTCAGGAGAGCAGCTCAGGACAGTGACTAGGAGCTTGAATCTCTGCCCTGCCACTCAGGTGCTGTGTGACTTTGCATGAGTCATTTTACCCTCCTGTGCCCTAGTTTTTCCTTCTGTGAGATGACGAGGTTGGACCACATGATTTCTAAGGCTCATTTTAGCTCTCACATTCTGTTCCCTTCTAATACCATTTTATTCAAATATGTCCTCACAAGTGTGCGGGTAGGCACTGTGTAGGATACAAGAATGGCTCCTTCTTCTCCTTCCTCAAGGCCCATCTCAAATGCTGCCAGCTCCATGACGCCTTTCCAATCCAGGGCCCATCTGGAGGTAGTTTGTGTCTGTCACCGTTAAAGCACTTCCTACATGCTCCTTTATTTTCTCAGTGGTTAGTCCAGCCTTCCATCCATCCATAAATCCATCCATCCATCCACCCACTCACCTACCCATCCATGCAACATAAGGTTTATTAAGCACCTACTCTGTTTCACTCAGCGCTCCTGGACCAGGGATGCAACAGCAAACAAGACCAAGTCCTTGTCCATGTGGAGTTTACATTCCAGTGAGCTCCCTCTCTTGGTTTTTGTTTGTTTGTTTGGGGTTTTTTTGTACTAGGTATTGAACTTGGGCACTTAACCACTAAGCCACATCCTAAGCCTTTTTTTATGTTTTATTGTGAGATAGAGTCTCACTGATTTGCTGAGGGTCTCGCTAAGTTGCTGAGGCTGGCTTTAAGCTTGCTATCCTCCTGCCTCAGCCTCCTGAGCCGCTAGGACTACAGGCATGCATTACCATGCTTAGCAAGCTGCCTCTCTTCAACTGAGAGCCCAGGAGTGGGGGGACTGGTAAAGGGGGGCGTTGCTCGGCAGGGGAGCATCAGGCAGGCCTGAGCCACGTCCCAGAGGCCCAGTCCCATCTCCTATAGTTGGGGTCTTCTTTTTGCTGGTCCTGTCAGCCTCTCCCTTCTGGGCTTGGGGGGAATGTGGTGTCTTTGGGGGCTGCACCCTCCTCTGAAAGTCCTTCCTGCAGTATCGCCTGCTGTCCCAGCTGCTCTTACTCTAGAGTGAAATCTAGAAGTTGGTGACCAGTTAGCTCCATGGCTTGCAGGATGTTTGAGGCCTAATATTAACAGAAGGGCGGGGAGGAAGGTGCCCAGCCCAATGCAGAGGACTGTGGTAAAGTCAGTCTTCCTTGCTGGTCCAAAGACTTTGCTCCCATTCCAATCTCTAATCCCTGCTCTATGCTCAGCGTGGAGCTTCTCCAGCCTCATCTCCTCATAGAAAAGCCCCAAATCTTGTCATTGCCCGTCTGCCCTGAGGTCCCCCTCTCCTGGGGGTTCAGAGAGCCTTTTCCAAATCCATTTTTCAGCTCCTTCCTCAATCGCTCTTTGTTCTCAGCTGCTGCCTTCCATGGGTGCAATTTGCATCTCAAAGCTGGTGACAGCCTGAATGTACAGTAAGTGACTCTGGGAAGGGAAGAATTGTGCTCAGGGAGAGAGAAAAGTTGCAACTTTATTCCATTTGTCTGAAGCCTGAGATTGACAGCCTTGCTTTGTATCTTTTCCATTTTTGGAAGAATGGCTGCTTATTTTTGAGGAGAATGTCTTCGGCAGAAATGCAAGTGTTGCTCCGTTCATTTATTTCAAGGTTATGGGATGGGATGTCTGGAATTGGGGTTCTGGGGGCCGGATGCCTGGTTGGTGGGCATCCTGAGGGGTGAGAGGATCCATCCCTCTGCCTGGGCCCGGCCTCAGCTGAGCTCTCCCCTGCCTCCATTGCCCTCCTTCCTCACAGAACCAGAGGCTGGGGACACTGGCGCCTGCTTCAGGACTCTGAACTGCCTGCTTCTGAGACTCTGAATTCAGGTCCTAACTCCAGCCAGCAGCACTGGTATGGACTCCAAAGCAGCCCACCAGTCGCTTAATCAGCTCCCTATTTTTCTTTCAAGGCCTGGAGCCTCACAGAGTCAGGGGACTAATGATGTGTCCCTAGTCACACAGTTCCAGGCCCATAACCGCCATGCCTCAGTTTCCCTCTTGTGAAACACAGATGGTACTTATGTCTCAGGGTGCGTGAGGATTAAATGAGGTGCTGTTTAGAACACTGAGCTCACCGTCCGGAAGAGTGTGTACTAAGTACAAGGAGCTATGGTGACACTCAGGACTTTTGCCCACCCTTCCCCTATTCCTCCCCATCCCAAGATAGGCCTGTGGGCTTTGGAACCTGCATCCAGTAAGGGCCAGGCTTGTCTCTGGCCCATGTGCTGCTGTCTGTGTCCCTGGAGATGACCCCTCATCCTGCCCAGAGGGGAGGGCCTGCAAGGTAAAGCCATTTTGCCTAAAAGGGAAGAGAAAGGGTGGCCCAGGGAACCATGACTAATGCGCTGCTCCATGCTGAGTGCCTGGAGGTGAGGGAGTTTGGGAAGGAGGCTGGGCATTCAGAGGCCCCCTGAAGTTGGCCTGCCGCTTCCTGGGGTTGGGCGTCCGCCAGATACAATGAAGTAAGCTGTGAAGCTTTCACAGCAGCCTCTGGCATATAGCAAGTGCTCAATAAATGAGAGCTATACTGTTTCCATGATTATGACTCTAGTAAGCTCCAGGTTGGGAGGAAAGGGGTGCTGGGAACTTGGGACGGGGCTGTGTGGGGTCTGGCCAACTCAGGTGTTAGCGCGAGACCATCGATGGGTGCGGGTTTACTATTCTGCGCTCTGAGCTGGCCTGACGTTCACATGGTCCTTGCAGCCCAGCTCCCCAGCGTCCCAGCACCCATGTTCTCTAAGCACCTCACTGTGCTGTGGCGGATCCTAGCCCCAAGAGGAGAAGTATCCTGCCCAAGTCTGCACCCATGGCCTCTTTCCAGGGCTCCTTGCACTTGACCTCTTCTCAGAGTTCCAAGTGCCACCTGATAGGGTGTGACCGTGCCAGTGGCTTGCCCCTTCCAGTGTGCACATGACGAAGGCTAGGGTGGCCCACAGGAGTGTGCTGCTAGTGGGACTTCAGTGGGCAGCGAGACCTGCGGCACAGGGCAGCCGCCCTCAAGGCCCCCAAGAGGGACCGGGCGGAGGGAGACCCGCTCAGGAAGCTCCACTGCATGGGCTGTGACCCACCCTTCAAGGAACAGAGGGACATAGGGTGCGTGGGGCTGGGGGAGTGGGATGAGGTGGCCGGCTTGAGGCAGCCCATCCCCGGGGCTCAGTGGGTCCTGCCCTGGACTTCTCCCCACAGCTTCCAGACAACGACCGCCTGTTGGCTTCACAAGCTCCAGGCCCGGCCTAGTCCAAGGCCAGTGTCCACTTCTGGAGTGCCTCCCCCGTCCCTGCCCCCACCCCAAGGCTCTTAAAGGCCGCCGTGAAGAGGGCGTGGGTCATGGCATTCATGGCTCTTAAAACACGAGCCAGCTCTGCCGCCTCAGGCTTGCAGAGCACTCCGCTCTCATCTGTCTTCCCCGCTTCTCATTCCACTCAGCTGCGACCTTGATTTTAGTTGCTAAGCAACCTGTGCCTAAGTCTCCAAGTAGGTCATCAGGTGAACATGGAAGAGGGAAGATAGGCAGTGGCGATGCTTCAAACTATGCAATTTATAGATGGAGGCACTGGGGCCCAGAGAGGCCAAGGGACTTGGTCAAGGCTGCACAGCTCGGCAGTGCAGTTTATCAGAGGATTTATCAGGACAGTGAACTCTTCAGGATCCCATCCTCTCAACCCCATCCTTACCAAGAGAGGCACCCAGGAAGCAGCAACACCTTAGGGGCTATCCATGAGAGGTAGCCATCTTCCCAGGCAGGGAGGCAGTGTGTCTGGTGATTTTGGGGGGCAGGATCTGACATCAGACAGCCTGGGTTGGAATCTCAGCTCCACCATTTACTAACCGTTGCTGTGGGCCCATTGCCGTACTGGTTTGTCCCTCAGTTTCCTCGGCTGAGAAGTGGGAGAAATGCTACTTTGGAGTGTGAGACTTTTCTGAGGAGGTACATGGCCCGGAAGGTGCTGGAGCCTGGGGAGCCTCCCCGCATGCACCTGCTCCTACAACCCGCTTGCTGGGCCCTGGTACAGCCCTCTCGCAGGACGTCACCCCCGCCCCAAGCAAACCATCCTTCTTGTGAGATTCAGCCTCAGTTTAACAAGGCCACACGTGTTGTACAAAAGATTTCAAACTTTGTTTCTAACACTGGAGGCTTTTGTTCACGTAAAGCAGGCTTCTTAACTTTTAGGGGTTAAGGAAGACCCCCTTTGGAGTCTAGAAAAGCCCATGGACCTCTTCATAGAATAAAGTTTTGGGGTACATAAAGGAAATGCAAAGAATTACAAAGAAAACTCATTCTGTTGAACTATAGCTATCAATAAGTATGCCAGGATTGTGTAACGGAGTGGAAATGCTTTATATCACTGCACTAAATAACAGGATCAAGTAGGGGGCCTAATAACTACTCTAATCCCCAAATAGTGATGAGCATAAACGGCGTTCTGAAGTAACAGATGTGATCTGAGAACATCTGTGATACTCATGGATGAAAACATGACAGGTTCGGCTGATCCTACGGGGATTCACTGCCTACGTGGATGAAGAAAGACTGGGTGAAATTTCAGGTAGTTGTGAGGGAAAACATAGCTGTAACTTGTCTCCCACCCAAGTTCAAAGACCTCCTGGAGGGGTCTATGGACCATTAGGTTAAAGACCCAAGAGCAAAACCAGAGGGAAAATCATCATATAAAACCCAGACGAACAGAGCTGCCTTGGCTGAGGCTGGCGGGGAGGGGCATGGCAACTCACTTGCACCCCTTGGCCCTGGGAGCACCCTGGATCCTAAGCTTCCCTGGAAGTCGGGAGGCCTGGCTTCTGATGGCTCTTTGTGACCTCAGGAAAGTCCGCTGGCCCTTCTGGGTCTGTTTCCCAACTGTAAAATGAGACATTGGTCCCACTGTCCTCTGAGGTCTTGCCCACCGGCACTCTGGGAGTCTGTGTTTCTCCCCCGCTGGAGACAAAGGCCCCAGGAGCTTGGGTCTGCAGTGCCCTGGACCAGGGAGAGGGAATAGCTGGGGCCAGGCTGGCAGGCTCCCAATTGTTCAGGAGAGCTAGAGGAGGAGGAGATGCAGGGTGCTCTCCAGAGCGACAGCTGGGGGAGCCTGGCTGGGGGCCGGGCCTCGCCTGCCATCTGTGCCTCCTTCCTGCCCACCCCGGTGGGGGTTGCCAGTGGGAGTGGTGACGGAGTGGTAACGGGGCTGAGGCCAGCAGGAACCTGGATGGAGTTGGGAGGGGCTGGTCAGAGAGCCAGGGAAGAGCTGCACGCTTACTCCTGGGTGCTTAGCTCTCTCCACCCTGGCTCTCCCACCCCATCTTAGAGAATTCTGCAGAGGAAAGGTGCGCAGCCCTCGGTCCAGTTAGGCTACTTCATGGCTGTACAACCGTGGGCAAGTCACTTAGCCTCTCTGAGTTTCACTCTTCTCTTCTGTATAGACATCATTCCCAAGGCCTGTCCTTTGGCACTGGATCAAGGTTTGAATGACATGGAGTAGATAAAGTACCCCCTAGCGTGCTCACAGCAGGAGACATTTCCTGTGAGCTGTGACATGCCCCTGCTGGTCGGGGTGCAGTGCAGGGTCATGTGGACCTGGGTTTGTGAAGTGCTGTCACAGTACCCGCACAGAGATCTTGCAGTCCAGCTGATTGCCACCAGGGGCTTTTACTCCTGCTGCCCTTGCCCAGACACTCCCACCCACCTAGAGTCACTCACCTATTAATAAGCAAGTGCTTGTTCCACACAGGTAAAGCCTTCACGCACTTGAACTTTAAGTTATGTTCACCAAGGACGCAAGTGAAAAGCCTGCCTGTCACACCTAGCTTCAGTTGCTCCCTTCCTCCACTAGGGGGCAACCAGTGCTTTCAGTGTCCTCCCCAAAGTTCATAAAAACACATGCGCGTGTGTACACACACACACACACACACACACACACACACACACGGCGTTCACACACACTGTCCCCAACTTAGGGTGGTTCACCTTGCACTCTCTTCAACTTCACAATGATGAGAAAGTGGTGCACATTCATAGAAACCGAACTTCAAATTTTGATCTTTTCCCGGGCTACCACTGTTCTGGTACTTCCTTGTGATGCTGGGCTGCAGAGCCGCCACTCTGGGCAGCCACGTGGTCACCAGCATCAACCCCGGGAGGCGCTGTGTGTCTGAGCTCTGGTGTTCAGGAAGTTGGATCCACAATTTCAACCTAAGATGAGTTGCTCAGGACATAACCCCATCCTGGGGGTCTTGAGGACCATATGTATATTAAACGAAGATAGACTCCCACCTACATCGTTCTCTCTGCATCTTGCCTTTTTAAATGTAACTACATATCTTGAATGTCCTCAGATATGGAGTTTCCTCATTCACAGTATTGCCTAGTCTGTATGTGCCGTCATTATTATCTGTTGATGGGCATTTAGGTTGTTTGCCAACTTTCACTATTATAAACCATGTGGCAGAGAATGGATGTAGAGAATGGATAGGTGGAGGCCTTTGTGGCAGGGGCATCTGCAGGTTGGACCTCTACAGGTTGAAATGACAGTTCCAGTGCTTTCTATCAGGAAACATGCACAGAGCAGGATTTCTTTCTGACATTGTAATAAAGTTTGCTAGCAAGACACAGAGAGCAATGACCATAAAAACAAGTGATAAATCAATCAAAATTAAAAACTTTTGCACACCAAAAGATCTAATAAGAGAGATGGCGGGGCTGGGGCTGTAGCTCAGTGGTGGAGCACTTGCCTAGCATGTGTGAGGCACTGGGTTCAATCCTCAGCACCACATATAAACAAATAAAATAAAATAAAAGTATAAAAAATACAACAAGAGAGAGAGAGAGAGAAAAGGCAAGCCACAGGCAGGGGGCAGTGTTTGCATTGCCCATTTCTGAAAAGTACTATAATCCATAACATAGGACTGCATTTAAAGATATGGGCTGAGGGGCAGGACGTGCTTGGCATGCAAGCAGACATTGTGGAGCCAATGAGCTGTGGAAAGGTGCTGCTTCCTCAAAGAAGTCTCGACTAGCATTTTTATTAGCGTGTCCAGCACCTGGTTGCATTTCTTGTGTGTGCTCCTTGTTCATGTCCTTTGCACAGCGTTATTCACCAGGAAAATGCAAATTAAAACCATGAGTCACACCCACCATAATGACCAAAATTCAGAAGACTGACAGTATCAAGTGTTGTTGAGGATGAGGAACAACTAGAAAGCGCACACTTAGCTGGTGGGAATGTACAATGTTATAACCACTTTAGAAAACTGGGAGTGTCGAATCAGTTAAACAAATATGTACCCCAATGTAATCAAGCAACCCCACTTGTAGATTTATGCCCAAGAAAAATGCATACACACACACACACACACACACACACACACACGCAAGATTACAGGAGAGCCGGGTGCGGTGGCGCACGCCTGTAATCCCAGCACTTTGAGAGGCTGAGACAGGAGAATTGCAAGTTCAAAGCCAGCCTCAGCAATGGCGAGGCGCTAAGCAACTCAATGAGACCTTGTCTCTACATAAAACACAAAATAGGGCTGGGGATGTGGCTCAGTGGTCGAGTGCCCCTGAGTTAAAAAAAAAAAAAAGATTACAGGAGAATGGTCTCCAGCAGCTTTATTTACAATAGCTCCAAACCACAAATAACCCAAACATGTATCAACAGAATATACGAATGGCAGTATATTTATAAAATGGAATAGTATGCGTCAATAAAAAAGAATAACTACCAATGCACACAGCATCCTGGTGAATCTTTAAATCGCATTGAGCAATAGAAACCAGAAGCAAAGCGGTATACACTGTATCAGTCCACTCATGTGAAGTTCAAGAGCAGACAAAATTGATCTATGGTGATGAAAGTCAGAATAGTGGGTGTGTGAGTGTGAAGAAACTTCATTTAGGATGACAGAAATGTTCTATGTCCTGATGGTGGTGGTGGTGGTGTGCACACATATGAAAATTCAATGAGGCTAACAACTAAGATCTCTGGATTTTATTGAATATAAATAGACCTCAGTTCAAATTTCCAGAATAGACATTTCTTTTTATCTTTTCTTTTTGAGACAGTGTCACTAAATTGCTGAGGCTGACCTTGAACTTGTGATCCTCCTGCCTCAGCCTCCTGAATCACTGGGATTACAGGCGTGCACCAATGCACAAGGCATGCTTCTGAAATGTTGATAGATATTGATACAATTGGTTTCCACTAAGAGCAGCATCCCAGCATGGTGGCACACCCCTGTAATTCCAATGACTCAGGCAGTTGAGGTAGGAGGATCACAAGTTCAAGGCCAGTAGTGAGGCCCTAAGCAACTTAGTGAGACCCTGTCTCAAAATAAAAAATAAAAAGGGATGAGGATGTGGCCCAGTGGTTAAGCGTCCCTGGGTTCAATCCCCAATACCAATAACAACAACAACAACAACAAAAATAAAGATAACAAATTACATTCTCACCAGCAAAGTAGAAGTGTGCCCGTTTCCTTCCTCCCTTGAAAATTGAATGTTATCATACTTTTTTCCTCCCCTCTGTGATACTGCAGATTGAACCCAGGGCCTGGCGTGTGCTCAGCAAGTGTTCTACCACTGAGCTACATCCCCAGCCCCATATTTTTATTTTTGCCAAAATGATAGATTGGAAAACTTTCTCAGAATAGTTTATATTTTAAAATGAGGTCAAAAGTATTTTTTTTTTGGTACTGGGGATTGAACTCATGAGTACTCGACCACTGAGCCACATCCCCAGCCCTATTTTGTGTTTTATTGTAGAGACAGGGTCTCACTGAGTTGCTTAGTGCCTCGCCGTTGCTGAGGCTGGCTTTGAACTCGTGATTCTCCTGTCTCAGCCTCCCTAAGTGCTGGGATTACAGGCATGCTCCACTGTGCCTGGCTTCAAAAGTATTTTTATATGCTTCAAATCTATTTGCCTTTCCTATTTATGTGAATTGTCTGGCCATGTCCTTTGCTCATTGTTCTATAGGGCCTTTGATTTTTTTCTTGATTTAAGAAGTCCTTTATATATTAGGGAAATTAGCCCTTTGTTTAGAGTTTGAGTTATAGGTATGCCTTTCAAATGGTGATTTTTGCAATGCAGATTTCTTCATTTAAGTTTCAAGGATTGGGGAGTAGCTCAGTGGTAAATCTCCTGCCAAGCATGTGTGAGGCACTGGGTTCAATCCTTAACACCAAAAAGCAAAAATAAAAATAAAATGAATTTCAAGTAGTTTAGTTTGCTAGTCATTTCTTTTATGGCTCTGGCTCTTGGGCCATGATTAGAAAGGTCTTTTCTCTGAGGTTATAAAGCAATTTTCCCACCAAGCTTTTTAGTACTTACAATATTTTTATGTTTAAATCTTTGACTTTTGTGTGTGTGGTGGGGTACTGGGATTTAACCCAGAGGTGTTCTACCAGTGAGCTACATCCTCAGTCCAGTTTTGTAAAAAATTTTTACTTTGAAATAGAATCTTACTAAATTGCCCAGGCTGGCCTCAAACTTGTGTTCCTCTTGTTTCAGCCTCCTGAGTTGCTGAAATTACAGGTATGCACCACCATGCCTGGCTTTCTTGATGTTTTTGTTGAGATTAAGTTAAATCTATAGATTAAATTCAAGAGAACAGTGATTGTATGATGTTGAGTCTATGAACATAATTTACTTTTTCTAGTCTTTTCCTTTCATAATATTCAATTTTTTTCACATAGCTGTTATACACTTCTTGTTAACACATTTACCTTTTTTGTTGTTTTGTACATAGACTTCTTCTTCCATTACATCCACTAGTTGGTGATTGTATATTTGAAAGCCATGGATTTCTCGATGTTAGTAATCATAATGTTACTAAATTTACCAATTGTTTATAGTCATTTTTCTGTGGTTTCTTTTGGATTTTCTAGGGATATTACCATTTTCAAGGAGTGATACTTGTACCTTTTCATTTATATATTTTAGACATCCAGTTTTGTTGTTATTATTGCTGTTGTTACATTGTTTTGGTTTTTAGCAATGCTGGGGTGGGGGGCAGAAGATTTATCATTAAGCCATATCCTCAATACTTTTTCTTTTCTAATTACATTGGCTAGTACCTCCAGAGAAGTGTTCAATGATAGTAGTGTCTTGTTCCTAACTTTGATGGCAAGGCATCAAGTATTTACTTATTAAATACTTTGAGTTGAAAAAGATAGTTCCCTCAGCATTTTATTATTAAACATTTCAAACATACTGAAAAAATTAAATGGTTTTGCACTGAACACCACCTAGATTCTACTACAAAAAACTCACTCCTCTTGCTAATGTTAGATGCATTAATTGTTAGAGGTGAGGAAGGGTCTTCAAACAGAAAATTCCTTGGGGGACATTCTGTGTAGCTGTGTACATTGCTACACAGCAATGATTTCTGGGTAAATCATCAGGCGATGCTCAAATGTACAAATACTGTGAGTGAGTCCCTGGGAAGTGCCCTACCCTGCCCAAGGAGCTACATGGTGTCAGAAGTAAAGGAGAACCCAGGTTTAGGACATGAGGAGGGTGGGGTGATGCTCGGAGGAGAAGATGCAAAGGACAGCAGCCGCATCCCACAGTGTTCCCAGCTCCTGTGGGACCCAGGGAGGGGCTCTTTCTTGATAGCTACTGGGGATTTCCTTTCTCCTTTTCTTTCTCTGTCTTCTCCTCCTTCCCTGTTGATTCCTCCTGGCAGAGCCACCAAAGATAAGGAATGACCTGAGAAGGTGCTTTCCATCTTTCCTGAACCAGCTCTTCCTGGACAGTTGGGGGCAGTGGAAAGTGGTGCAACCCTGGAGTTTAAGATATTGGTGTTGGAGGATGGATAAGGAAGGGACCAAGGGAGCTCTGTGCCTCTCTCAACTCTGCAGGGGGCCTCAGTAGTGTCACTTTTGTCTGTACTATGAGTCACCACATTGAGTTAAAAAAAAAAAAAAAGGTAGAAAAGAAAGCACACAGATTCATAGTCAGGCAGACTTTGGTTAGATTGTTGGCACTGCCAGAATCCAAGTATGACCTTGAGTGAGTTCCAGGCTCTCTACTGCCCCTCAAGGCAGCCGGAGGTCCATTGTCTCAATGGAAGCGTAGGCGCTGCCCCTGTTGACGGAGGCCCTCAGCTTCCCTCTTTCCAGCCTGGCCCCTCTGGGTCTCCCATCACTCTCATGGAGTCCCAGTAAAGCAAGGCCCTAAGGCTTCTTCTCCCTGTGAAATGAAGTGCACTGCAGTTGGTCCACCAGCCTCTCCCAGGGCCTCTGCTCAGACCTGAGCTTTCCTGGGCTTTCCTGCCTCTCTGCCCTCTGGCCTGTTCCTCCCGCTTCTTCCTCTGCTGTGCCACCTGGTTCTGCCTCCCACAGCACCCCCACCATGTTTGGAGAGTGATACAGATCTCTTTCCACACCCAATAACCATGCCCATCCATCTCTGTATTCTCAAGAGCCAGGTTTCACCGAGACACTGGACAAGAGAAACTGGAGGCTCAGGGTGCTGATGAGTCTTGGTCAAAGCCCCAGGTCTGCTTGACGGAGAGCTTTGGATTGAAGACCTGGTCAGGGTGAGACAGGCAAGGCAGAGGAGTCCTACAGACCATGCTAGGCCACCGTAGCCAGGCAGCCTGATTGGGTGTCTGTGACCAGCACCCTGTGTTCTGGGCATCTAGAAGCCAGGTTAGCACTGGGCTTCCTCCAAACCCAGGCCCCTGCTCAGCCTGTTTGCCCCGTTTGCCCCAGCGCTGAACTAGGATGACTGAAGGAATGAGGAAGAAGCTTGTTCTTTATTTGTGGGGAAGGAGTTGCTGGAAAGGGAGAGACTTCAGACCAGTTTCCTCCATGTCTGTAAATGGAATATGGTCGTGAAGATCACATGCTTTGGGGCTTAGAATCCAGACGTAGCCACTTTCCAGCTGAGTGAGAACCGGTAGCCTTGGTCTTCTTACATGTAAACTAGAGGTTAATAAGTCCTACCTCACAGAGTGGTTGTGAGGACAGCCATCTCTCATACCTAGCACACACCTCTGGCCAGTGGGGAGAGTGCAGGAGATCAGGAACCTTCTGGATCAGGCAGACAACACAGATGAGCTGTAGTGACAAGGCCCCTGTTCTAGGGAACCATGTGAGCCAGTCAGGAGACATTTCTGACACTCATAAATGCTGTGAAAATCAACTTAGTGATGAGAGAGTCTTCAAGGGTCATATGAGGTAAGACTGTCAAGAAGGGCCTCTCTGAGAACCTGAGTGGGAAGGAGCCGGCCACATACAGACTGTGCGAAGAGTCTCAGGAAGAGAGACCAGTGTGTGCCAGGGCCCAGGGCCCGAAGAAGGCCCAGGAAGGTGGAGCCGCTGGGGGCACTGTGAGGGAGACAGGTAGAGGCCACATCACTCAGAGCCCCGGAGAGAGACCACACTAAGGGTGTGGATTTTCTTCTAGGCTAAGAAAATCTTAGCAGATTTTCTTCTAGGTCTTACAATTCTTTTACACATAATAACATCCCTCAGAAAGCCTGAGGCGGCCGTCGTTCACGCTGAGACCTGAGCTCACTCCCTATGCTGCAGGGCAGTCTAGCTCAGCCCTTCTTGCTAAGACACCTTTGCCTACCTGCAGATGGGCAGGTTCCCTAGTGGGGCCCACACAAGCCTTCTCTTTGTCCAGGGCAAATGCAGAAGTGTACATTGAATGGGGTAGATTTCCTAATGGGTGGGGGTGCAGGCAAAGACTGGGAGAGCCAACTCGAGGAAACCATTCCTGCAACTGACCCTTATCTTGGACTGACCCTGTACTTGGCGTCCCATTTTACTCAAGAGCAATGGGTGAAGCTTCTCTAAGTTAACTGTGATGTATGTACCTGAGCTTCAGAAATAAATCTGAATTTACTGTAGAGATTATTCTAAAGGTGGATTTTGTTCTAAACAAAGTAAGCCCTGAATTTCCTGCTAATAAAAAAATGTTTATAGTTAACCAACTAGATAGAGGACCAAGAAGAAAGAAAAGTACAATCGTTAGTTTTTGTAGATAGATCAAGAGTGGAAAGGAGCTGGGCACGGTGGCACATGCCGATATTCCCAGCGGCTCAGGAGGCTGAGGCAGGAGGATTGATAGTTCAAAGCCAGCCTCACCAACTAAGCAACACCCTAAGCAACTTAGCGAGAACCTGTCTGTAAATAAAAATGGGATGGGGATGTAGCTCAGTGGTAAAGTGCCCCCCTGAGTACCAGAAAAAAAAAAGTGGAAAGGGATAATAAATGTGATGAAGAATTAATATACAGAGTTAATATCTCTAATTACAAAAGTGCCTATAAATTGTTAAGAAAAAGATAGACACTTGTGTTATGCAGCTTCTCATCACTGTGACAAAATAACGACTTAAAGGAGGAAGGGTTTACTTTGGCTCATGGTTTCAGAGGTTTCAGTCCATGGCTGGCTGGCTCCAGAGCTTTGGCCCTGAGGTGAAGCAGAAGTCAAGGCAGAAGGGCCAGTTGGAGGAGAGCTGCTCAGCTCATGGCAGCTGGGAAGCAGGCGGAGGGGGAGGAAGTGGCTAGGGATGAGATACAGTCCCCAAAGGCACACCTCCAAGGACCCCTCCCTTCAGCCAGATCCAGTCCTGCACTATCTGCCACCTCCCATAGTGCCATTGATCCACCAGTGTATCCACCCACCAGTGAGGTCGGAGCCCTGGGATCCGACTGCTTCCCAAAAGCCCCACGTCTAAACGCTGGTGCAACGGGCGACCAAGCCTTCAACACGTGTGCCTTCGGGGAACATTCCAAATCAAACCCATAATGATACTCCATTGGAAAGAACTCGAGTACTTTATATAACCAGAAAATCCACAAGCAAATAAATGCATATGAACAACTAGCAAAGGAACACAGAATCAGCCTTACCAGGTATTAAAGACTTGCATATGAAAACAGTGAGATATTATTTTTCACCTAAAAATAAGTAAAACATGATCATATCCCACGCTGTCAGGAGTGTGGGGAAAGGGTCATTCTCTTGAGGTGCTGATGGGAGTACAATTTAGTACAACTTTTGTGAAGGGCATTTTAAAATTCATAACAAAAGCATGTCTTTAACCTGCTAATCCAGCCTTTTCACTTATAAGAATTTATCTTATAGAAAATTCGCAAGTGTATGCAAAGATTCAGCTATGACATTTTACTGCAGCCTTTAGAGCACTGGAAATTAATTGTAAACCATTTATGGATCCATAAGTAGGGATTGCACAATTTATGGGTACAGCCCCACCGTGGAATATGGCACCGGCATAAAAATGGTTCTGTCAAAGAAATAACGCATAGGAAAGCCAAAACAACAGCTCTCTCTAGCTAGGCATAAAATGGAGTTGTTTTTCACCAGGACAGAGGAGTACTTATCCCTCATCTGTATGTCCCAATTTTCTCAGTTTTTTTTTAAATTCCTTTTCTTAGTTCTTTCTTAAAAAGTGAAGAGAGACCCTCTGGAATGTCAGGGATTGTGCCCACAGTGTGGGACCCAGGATGACTGGCACATCCTATCCACTCTGTGTTGGCTGTGGACCCACATGGGTGACAGCCTTGCCTGCTCCAGGCCTCAGTTTCCCATGTCAGAATCTGAGACGACGACACCTGCTCTGCCTCCCACACCACAAATGGAAAGTGAGTCTGTTCGTTTTCTACGATTGCATGACCAGTGGCCCCGAGTGCAGCTGGGTGGTTCTGGCTGAAGGTCTCTCACGAGGTTGCACTTACAGCTGTGCTGGGGCTCGATCTTCTGAAGCCTCAGCTGGGGGACACAGGCTTCCCAGCTGTCCTGTGGCTGTTGGCAGGAGACCTCAGCAGAGACCCAGTTCCTCACCACTGGGCCGAGTGTTCTCACTCCTGGCAGCTTATCCAAGTGCTTATCCAGGGTAAAGCGACACTCAGGGCAGAAACCAGGCTCTCTCACAGCCTGCGCCATGCCCTGTTGGTTACAGCCCAGTATGGGAAAGCTGCTAGCACCTCGCCAGAGGGTCCTTCCTGCCCAGGAGAATGTAAGCCACCACAGAAAATAAGTCAGAAATAATTAGTGAAGAACAAAAGACAGTCAGAAAAAATAGTTTTAAAGCAGAGTGGCTAATAGGTCCAACCCACACAGGAGCTGGGGCTGGACCAATTAAAAAATGGCTCATGGTTTATTTAAGGGGGTACATTAAAGACAGGGATAAGGTTTCAGGGGTGGAGTCTTGCTTCATGATGTCTTGCAGTCTGCAGGTTGATTGGCATCTTGGCAGGTCACACCTACCTCTGAGAGGCCGTGTGGCTACAGCAGGTCACCCCATCTCTGGTGCTGTGTGGGACCTTTTTGAGCAGAGCTGAGGGGCAGTTCACATGTAATGGATGGTCTTAATAGCAGGAGTGCCGCTACAAGTTCCCAAATACCAGATCTACTCCATCCATGGCTCCAATGCTGAAGTCACACATAGTCATGGGTAGCCCTCGACAGCCCAGCCCTGGCACCTTGCGGGCAGGATGGCCCAAAGGTGTGCATAGCAAGAGGGGGATCCCAGGGTCAAAGTGCCAGCAGAGAAAGGCAGGCAGTGTTGCGAAGGACTGTGTGTCCACTTACAACATTCTGACAGCATCTGACTCTTTGGAAACCCTGGCAAGTGTGATGAGGGCGACCAGGATAGTGAACAGGGGCAAAGGGACCCTATTTGTTTGTTCACTAAATACGGGTTGGGGAAGGCTGGCACCAAAAAGTAATAGTGATTATCCCCAGGGATGGTGGGACAACTTAATAATTTGGAGTTGTGTGTGTGTGTGTGTGTGTGTGTGTGTGTGTGTTGTATTTCAAGGTGTCTTCTTTGAGCATGCATATTTTTACCCCCCTGGTACCAGGGGACTGAACCCAGGGGCGCTTCACCACTGAGTCACATCCCCAGTCCTTTGTATTTTTTATTTAGAGACAGGGTCTCACTAAGTTGCTTAGGGCCTTGCTAAGTTGCCGTGACTTGCTTTGGACTCATGATCTTCCTGCCTCGGCCTCCCGAGCCACTGGGATTGCAGGTGTGCGCCACTGTACCTGGCTGAACATGTGTAATTTTTGAAGCTGAAGCAAAAGTATCTAAGGACAGTGAATTTATGTGACTCTTCAAAAGAACTCACAGTGGTGCAATGGCCCAGCTGTGGAAGCGAGAAGAAACGATGCTGGTGCCGTGAGAATCAGGAAGAATCCTGGTCTCGGGTGGAGAGGCCGGGGAAGAGGGATAGGGGAACCAATTAAGTCAAGGCAACGGACCAGGTCCTCCAAGTCATGAGGCAGGGGCCTGCCACCCCAGGCACCTGTGCCTACCATGTGGCCAGAGACTGTAGGGGAGACAGCCAGAGCCAGGCGTGTGCGCATGGCAGCTGGGGTGGGTGGAGGACACTGCAACCAGGACAGCCCACACCCCCAGGAAAGGCTTCAGGAAAGGCTGTGGCTTGGAGGGGGCTAAACAGTGTTTGGGAGCCACCGTGGAGCAGAAACTGAAGCCAGGGAGTGGGGGTGGGGGCTGCAGCATCTCCCTCTGGTTCCCTCCACAGCCGCTGTGAAAGGGTGCTGTTTGGAAAGCCCGAGTTGGTAGGAGCCTCAGAATTTATCAGGATTCATCATATCCTCTTATAGATAAGAAATAAACCCTCTTACAGAAAAAATAAGAATGACGGCCTCAGTCACACACCACTGTGGGTGCCCAGGCGGAAGAGGGGCTGCAACTTCTGAGAGCTGGCAAATAGAAAGCTGATTGACTTTTTCCTGTGGCCCCAGAAGCAGGAGAGAGGGGGCGATAAGAAAGAGGGAATGACGTGACGGCAGGATCGGGGCACAGGAGCCCGTGGCCCAAGTCACCAGGAAGCGGATTTCCATCTCAGCATACAGAAGGATTTTCTGAGTGAGTTGGGCACAGTTGTGAGCTACATTTAACTGGGAGCGTTGGAGCAGTGGCTGCTGTGAGGGTCACAGGAACCCCAGCGGTAGGGGAGGACTGGTCCGCCAAACTCCCTCCGGGTCTAGAATTCTGGATGTGGTGGAGAGCAGTGAGGCCACTGCCCTCTGCTGGTGGAATGGCGGTAGCACAGCTTCCCTCTTGGCGCAATGCCGTCTGACTAGGCAGGGCTTCCCTGAAAGACAGCAAGCCTTGGGGTCTGCGGTCTGAGAGCTCCCCTCTGGGGTACTGGGGAAAGGCCAGGGGGTGTCTCCTGCACAGCTGTGGCCAGGACCTGGGTCTGGCCCTGGCGTAGCCATCTCTCACTTACTCACTAGGTGACCTTGAGGCAGCACCTGCCCTCATGGGGCCTTGTGCTGATGGTGGGGTACTGTGCGGGGAGAGAGTCTGATCCAAGGGGATCCCCTTGGACCACAGCATGAAGAGCACCAAACTCAGGGTGACCTCATCTGGCAAGGTCTGAGACTTTAGAGCTTGCACTGACCTCAGCCACCATTTTCTCTTACCTCCCCCTCACTACCTTTTCTAACAATGCCCACAGGCTCCTTCCTCTCAGACCTGCCTCAGGAAAGTTCCCCAACATCATTTAGAACAAGATGACAGTAACCAATAACATCTCCCACTATGCTCTCTCTTCAGCAGCATTTGTATGTTAAAAGCAGCAAAGTAAAACACCAAAGGAATGAATCTCTAATGGTGGAATTTAGGTGTCAGTCAACTATAGACTCAGAGATCCTTTCATAAGGCAGCAAGGTCAGGGAAGAAGGAGGAAAAAAATCTTCCCTCTCCCTTTTTCTAGCCAGCCAGACCACAGGCTGGGAATACAGTATTGTTCTCAGCTCCCTGAGCCACACTTTAATTGGGAAATAGAGCAGAAGGTAATCTGAAGAAGACAGCCATGATGGTGAAAATACTTCTAGTCTAGCATGCATTGGGGTGTTTGTGTCCTCTCTCAGCAGCTGCCTCTGACTCTGCTGTCAATCACTGGTGACAATTTCTCTTTCTCAGTCAGGTCAGCCTTTGCTGGGGCCTCCAGAATGCCCTTCCTGCAGCTCACCTCCCCCGAGGAAGGAAGGGTCAGTGCACCATTTCTGTACAGAGCAGGGGCTTCCTGGGGCCTGGAGAGACTTGGAGACTTGGGCAGGTGGCAGGTGGAGTCATGGGTTTTGCTGTGAGTTCTGCCACTTACCTGCTGTGTGACCTTGAGCAAGTCCATTAACCCTTCTGAGCCTTGTGTCCCTAACCCCTGAAATTAGGGTCATCACAATTCCTCCAGAAGAATGGGGGGACTCGAATAAGATGTTTATAAACATGCTTGTAAACCATAAAACCAACATCATTGGTAGAATAATATGTCCACCCTGGCCCCATGAGACACCTCAGCTTTGAATTCTGCCTCTCCTCCCAGTGACCTTGAGCAAGTCATCTGTAAAATAGAGACGACAAGTTAGCAAATATTTAAAATGTTCAGAAAATACTAATGCATAGTAGATGTTCTATGAATGTTAGCTGTTATTGCATCTCCAGGAAGAGGAACTTATTTATGTAACTGATTTTCACTGAGCACCTACTATGTGTTAAGCACTGAGGACCCAGCAGTGAACAAAACACAAAAAATCTCAGCTTTTTATAGGGCCTACAATCCTAGTATGAGAGGCAGATAATAAAGTAAGTAAATTGCAGGGCACAATAGAAAGTAAATAATGCTAGGAAGAGAAATTGGGGAAGAGGATGAGGGCAGTTAGAACTTTAAACAGGATGGTGGGGATCCGATTGGTTCTGTTTGAATTAGATGTTCACCCTGGTCCAATCAGCTCTGAGGAGATGGGGGGGCGCTCAGTGAAACTGACTGACTAAGCTTGAATTAGATGCTCATTCTGATCTGGTTAATGTAAGTGAGTGTGAGTGAGTGTGTGAGCGTGAGTGCAAGCATGAGTGTGTGTGTGTGTGTGTGTGTGTGTGTGCGTTGGGGGTGGCCTCTGCTTGTGGTGCTAACAGCTGCTAGCCGGGGCATCTGGCGGGGCCTGGTCAGGGAGCCATTGTGAGCTTTAGCTCCAAGGCATGGTGAATTCAAGCAGGACCTCTTCCTCTTCCTCCTCCCTTTCCTCCTCTCCTCTTCTCTCTGTCCTTCCAGGCTCACCTTGGCCTTGGATTTCCTAGGACCGATCTAGCTGAAGGTCATTTCTCTCAGCTGTCAGCTGGGGAGTTAGAGGGTGAAGGGTCTCCTTTGATAGCAAGGATAACCACATGGAGAAGCCCACCAAGGGCCAGACTCCTCATGCTGCCCCTGTGCCTGTGACATGGGGCTGTTGTTCTTAGCAAGCCTCAGAGGCTGACTTGAGTCCAGGTCCCTGAGATGCCCCAGCGGGTGCTCAGAACCCCCTAGGCCTGCTGCCGCCTCTGCTGCTCCAGTGCATGGGCACCGCCTGAGGATGTGCTTAACAGGCTCCTTCCCAGAGGCTCTGATGCCCTGGGAGTAGAGGAGGCACAGTGCCTCTGGGACTGCAGCGCTGCAGACACACCCTCCCGCTCCCAGGCGGCTGCTGGTGCCCCGCCCTTGCCTCTCTGACCCTCTGGCACAGCCCAGCTTCAGCGTCCTCAGTTCCAGCAGAACCCCTCCCATCCGTACCTCGAGGGTGTACTGCCATCCCTCCCTGCAGAGCCTGAGCAGAGATCACAGATCAGAAAATGCCAAACCACAGAGGTCACTGGGCACAAAGCCCCATTGTACAGATGGCACAAGTGAGGCTCAGAAGGAGCACTGGCACAAGGCCACATGGCAGGGGTGGGGCTGAGAAGCAACGGCCCTGCTGCCTCAGGAAACATCTCAGGCCAGGGAGGTCTCCTGGGAGAGATGCCCAGGCGCCACCCCAGGGGCTGTCTGGCTTTGCTTGGAGAGGCAAAGCTTATTTGACCTTCAAAGTCTCCATGGGCAGAAAGGAGGTAGCTGTGCTTGCCGTGAGCCCTGGTGGCCATGTTGGGGAATTGCCCACCCTGGGTCAGCCACTGTCCCTCCTGCTGAGGAAGGGCTCTGGGTCCAAGGGGCTCCTCTCTCACAGCCCAGCCCCATTTTCTGTGAATCTTGCCTCCCTTGTCCTGAAACATCTCTCCTCCCCCTCCTCTCTCCTCAGCCATGGCTAGGCAGCCAGGTCCCTTCTAGTGGCATGTCCAGAAAGATCCAGATCCTGTGGCTCAACAGGCCCCAGGTTGTCTGCAGCTGTGGGAAAACGTGTGAGTGGGTGGGGCTAAGCATTTCCTGTTCTTACCCATCAGGCCTCCGAAAATCCTGCCTCCTGGGCCCAGTGCAGTCCAGCCCTTGGCCCAGGAGGTACCCCTTTCTCTTGCCCACTGCAAGTGCTGCCATCTCAGGGCCTTCCCATCTAGTCTGGGAAGACCTTGGGCCAGGAGCTGCCCAGGGAGGCATTGATGGGACCGTCTAGGGCTCCACAGTGCAGGGTAGGACTCTGGAGGATGAAGAATCCCCTAATATCTGTACCAGTGGGAGCCCCCGGAAGATAGCTGCAGGGCCATTGCGCGATAAAGGAGAAAGACAGCAGTGGCTGTCCTCGGGATTGGCAGGTGGGGCAGCCAGGGCCAGACTCAGAGGAGCTGCCCACACGACCTCCCCTAAGGCCTCCCAGACACACAGGCACTGTGCGCCCAGCCCCCAGCCTTCGTGACTGCATCCAGTGCTCAAACAGGGCAGGCCACACGTCCCATTTATCGTTTGACAATTAGAGTAGAAAATGTAGCCACAGGTCACTGGAAAGATAATGGATCTGGCTAGAGGCCAGGCGGCAGCCGTACCAGGGGCTGGGTTCACCTCCCTGCCCCCTCCTGCAGCCCAGCTCAGCTTGGGCTGAACCAGCGCCTGCGCTGGCTGCGTGCTGGGGAGGAGGCTGAGGGCCTCCTGGAAACGCCCTGCTCCTCGCTCGTGCGTTCAGGCCGTAAATAGTGACCCAGTCCATTACGTGCCTGGCCCTGTACTCAGGGCTGGCTGTCGGACAGCGGCCAAGCAGACACAGTGTCGCAGAGCTGATGTTCAAGGGAAGCGTCCCACCTTACTGGTCTCTGGGTGGCTAAGCCAGAGCCTGGGGGTGGGTGGGTCCTTGTCTGTGTGCTGGATGAGCACGTGGGTAGGGCTCAGTCCGAAGCAGGGACTCTCAGTGCTGGAACATCCTGGTGTTGCAGATCTGGCACTTTCTGGGTCCATGTTCGAGTGGCCGTGCTAGTTCTGCATTCCCAAGTTGTGCTAGACAAATGCTCAGCCTTGCAGCGCTCACTGCCCGTGGGGGAGACAGCCCACGCGACAGCAGGCACAGCGAGAGCGGGCTGCGAGCTGGGCGGGGGCAGAGGCAGTGCAGGGGCAGCTAACCCGTATTTCCCGGATGATGACACGGTAGCGGCTAATGCTCCTTGAGCGCTGATTCCATGCCAGGCCCTGTGCCCAGTGACCTTCTATTTGTTGGCACATGAGGAAACTGAAGCCCCCGGAGGAGGGAACTGGCGGGTTACTCATCAGCATGAGCAAAGCCAGAACTAGACCAGAGTTCTAGAAGCTCTGGGCACAGGGTGTTCCTCTCCCTACACCCCCCCCCCCCCCACGCGCAAGTCAGTCTCAGCCGCTGCAGCAGAAATGGGAGGCCGGCCCAGGCGTGGGCTGTTCACCTGCAGTGTGAAGGAGACTGTCAAGGCCATCACCTCCGTGGTGGTCAGCCCCTTCTGTGGCCTCTTAGATGTCCCTGAGTGTTGTAACCAGAGGTCCCATGGCCTCCACAGCAGCAGCGATGGCCCCGGGCTGTCTCCATGGTGTGGGCCCAGGACCTCTGCAGAGTCTGCACACACTGATGGATGGAAGATCTCCCGATGATGTCTCGAAGAGGCAACACGGAGCACTGGTCCAGCTCAGAGGGTGCAGATGGTGCCCTGGGACCCTCTCCCACAGCCATCCATACAGCACCTGTGCAACTGGCCAATGTGGGGATCATCTGATCTGAATATAGACTGACATTGTGTCTGGGGCCAGAGAGCATAAGCAACAAGTCTTGCCCCGCTTAGGCTTCATTTATGTCCCATACTCTGCTTGAAACCTTCCTTGACTATCTCATTTAAGATGAAAGTGCTCATTTAAGATCATCTCTTGGGGAAGGCAACCAACACCGGTGAAATAAAGCAAACAGGACAAGGCAGTGCTAAATGAAGACTCAGAGCAGCAGTATGGTTAAGCCCTGAGAAGCACAGAAGGCTGCCTACCATGTGAATGGTACCCTCTAAGTTGTACAGTGCACAGTTCATACCACTGTATAGGGGATCCTGATTAGGTTCACAGTTTATGGCGTGGTTAACGCAACAAAATTTTACTGAGCGCTTACTATGTGTCAAGCACATGATACTGGGGTTACAGCAGAGAGCAAAACGAAGTACTATTCCTTGTGTATAGCTTATATTCCATGTGGGAAGCAAGACACGAGTCCTGGCTTTGCCACTGTGTTAATTAATCTCACTAAGCTTCAGTCTCCTCATCTGTAAAATGGACACAACAATGTGTGATGAATGACTGAAGTTACGTTTGGTTTCAGGTCTGACACACGGAAAGCCCCTCAGTAAGACATCACAGGCTACAGGGAGAAAGGCTTATAAACGTTGAGGGAGAAGGGAGAACAGAGACATGGAGGAGCCAGATTAGCCCAGCATAAGCAGGAGCCGCCGTGGCCTTTGAAGGACAGCTAAGTGTGCAGAAGCCTTCAGGAGCAGGATGGGTGGCATGGGGTAGGGGTGAGATTTGTCATGGTCCAGTGAGGACCCTGATATGGGGACCATATGTTTCCAAACTGAGAGTGAAGCTCATGATCTGGCAGTTCTGTGTTTCAGATGTGAGAAGCAGTCTGAGCAAAGGTGTGGTCTTCCAAATATTGGGACGTGAGGAAATTTCAATATTTTATTACGACCTGAAACATAACATTGAAAACTGTCTCTTTAAGTGTGACTCCCCCCGTCCCCCTAAGGGTCGAGAAAACTGAAGGGCAAGGTTAGAGCGCGGTGTGGGTGGAGATGAGGTGGGTGGGCACCTACAAGGCAAGCAACTAAGCTAGGTCTGCTGAGGCAAAGAAAAGGGAGCTCCGTCAGGAGTCCTGACTGCTAATGACAGGAAATCACCCCTGACCCCTTTCTGTAGGAAAGGACTTGGGAGTCTCAGATTTAAGTGGCCGAGGCTGGGGGTGGTGGAAACTTCGCAGGAATCAGCATCCTGCACGCACTGGCACTAGCCCCGCCCCTGGGTGGGAGAGTCTGATTGGCTGAACCCCGTCACGTGCCCATCCTAGGCTGCAAAGGATTCTGGGTAGGAGGAGCCCCACTTCGGTTCCTGTGTGGAGGGTTTGGTGTCGCACCAGTACTGGATGCTGTGAAGAGTCCTCCAAATCCAGAGTGAGGCTTGGATGCCCAGCCTCTCAAAAAAATCCTACAAGTAGTTACACCTACTATGGAAGATTCTGGAGAAGTTGTACAATGGAAGTAATAATTATAGAAGGCCAGCCTCACACTGGGGTTCCAGGAGAGACTGGCTCTGTAGAGACCGATTAGAAGGCAGCCAGAGCCCCTCCCGGGGCTGTGGACCTGGAGGAAGGGGCAGATGTAAGGGCATTTGTGGGGATTAACTTCTCAGAGGCCTCTAGGGATCCTCTCTGAATACTTAGAGGTACAGGGAGTCCCAGAGGCTTAGCAAGGGGCTCAGATGTTAACAGCTGTCAGAGCCCTAGGGATCACATGGCGCCAGGCTGACAGTCAGACTTCATGTCCTTTGCCCGCTCTGATCGACTGGCCTGGACCCCCTGGGTTGCAAGACTCAGGCAGAACTTAGTGAGCGATTAGCAATGCTTGCTAGAGATGCAGAAGCCCCCAGGGGCGGCCAGTATACGAAGTGTGTGTTACCTCTTTCTCTCAATGCTGTCTCCACTTTCAAACTGAGACCCAGAGAGGCAGACTTGTCCAGGGACATACAGCCAGTGAGCATCTCTTTCCACTTAGCATGGTCTGCTACTTCTCTTCAAATTCCAGGTAGGCCAGGAAAGATAATCCTAAATGAGTTTCCTCCCATCCAGCAGGAGATGTGTGTAGAGTTGGGGTGTCACAGGAAGGGTTTCAGTCAGAAGGACCCTCATCTCCTTCTCCTTCCCTGGGCCAGAGGAATAATGGAAGAAGGGACTTTAAGACTCTTGGTAACCTGAAAAGGTCTGGTGGATTCTATCTTGGGATGGCCCTGTACAGCAGACCGCCAGGCCTCTGGGCTAGAAAGAGACTGCTTTGGGAACTGGCTTCTGACCTTGAGAAGGTTTACCTGCACAGGGTCCTCCTTGTCCACATCCCTCCAGGCAGCTCCCACGTAGGGAGGTTTGCTCTGGGCTGCACTGATGTGTCACAGGAGGCTGAAGATGAAGGCTGCTTGGGGCCAAGAAATAAGAAGACCCTAAAGACTCTAAGCTCGTTCGCAAGTGGTCCAGACCACAAGTTCCCAGCAGGCCATGCCTGCTTGGAGCCAGCTTGTGATGACAGATTGCAGATGGAGCGAGCACTTTTTTCTTGTGATTTTTCTGCCTGAGCCAGAAATGTCCTTTTCTATTTGTTTTAAAACAACGCAAAGGCTTTTACCCCCCGCAATTGGCACAAATATTATCAGGTCTTTGGGGCCACTTCTTAAACACTTGTACAGAGTTCTGTGTACTTTCCTGCTCCACGGCGGGCCTCTAGGACATACTGGCAGGAGGCTTGCTTTCACCTGTGGTCCCCCTACACCATCATACGAAAGGCCTCAAGTGCATTTCAGTATCTCAGGACATGTTGCCTCACACTCTTTGTGTAGAATTTGTTCCATCTCCCAGGGATGCAGTGGCTTCAAGGCCCTGGGCAGGACCTGGTCACGGTGCTACAACTTGTGTTGTCCTATGACCTTGGACAAGGTAGTTGCTGGCTCTAAGTCTCAAGGTTTCTCATCTGTAAAATAGGGAGGAGGTGTTTAACCTCACCGCCCCATCTGTCCTGTTGGAGCAGGGGTGACAGAGGGCCCTCCCTCAGTTCAGGTCAGTGGAAGAAGAGATGGTGCAATGGAAATGTTGTCCTTGAGCTCTGCCAGGGCAGGTGGAGAGAGAATAGGTTCTGGAGTTGAGGCCTTGGGGAGCTCCCTGGCCTGGTGATTCCAAACAAAACCTCAACTTTTCTGAGCCTGTTTTCGCCTTATAGAATGGGGCTGAAGAAGATGTCTGTGAAGCTGCCTGGGGTTTATTAGAGAACCGAACCACCTGTCTGTTGTTCCTGAAGAAAGAGCTCAGGAATGATTTGGATAAATGGGTGGGTGAGGGAGTCATCATCCATGGCATGGACACAAAGGCTTTTCCTGGGAAAGCCTTGCTTCAGCACGCCTCCCTCCCTCAAGGACATGTTCCCTGGGCAGACTCCTGCCCTCCCTGACATCTCTAGGTTCACTAAGCATCACAGTCCTTGCTCTGCAGCAATTGCCTGGCACACTTCTGGGTCCAGTGCATTCCCCTGCGTTAAACCACCAATGGCTCCCCATTCCCATGGAGTCAAATCCAGATTCCTACACTGAGGCCAGCAGGTTCCTCAGCAGTCTGATCTGGGTCTTCCTCTGTGGTCTTGTCTGTCTCTACCTATTCAACTTTCCCAAATAGACCTGGGCCTTTGCAGGTGCAGGTACTTCTGCACCTCAGGCACCTGCCATGCCTCCCTTCTTCCCTGGCTGTTGGCCTCCTCCTCCTTTTCAAAGGCCCTCCTGACCTTCCTGTCTCCCGCGCCTTCCCCCCTGTCCTTGCCCAGCCCTCAGCATTGCCTCCATCAGAACCCAGCCTCCACCTACGTGCTGGGTCATCTCACTCTTTTTCTTGCCCCGTTGGCTGCAAGCAGCCAGGAGGGACCCATATCTTTCCCTGCATACCCATCAAGAACCCTCCTTGTGGGTTTGCCAGGTACAGGCAGTTTGGAGATTTCTTATCATCTCTATGTTTTAGCACAGGGTTTTATTTTTTAAAAGGGCCAGTTATTAGGATATTGCAGAGGCAAGCATGAACTCAAGTCTGTAGGGTGGCCAGAGCCCAGGTCCTAGAGACCGAGATAACCCCTTCCAACACACACGAACTCCCTCACTGTCGCTCAACATCTTCCAGTTCCAAGCTCAGGAGCCTCTTCTCCCTTCTGCTATCTGAACAGACACTGCCCAGGACCAAGGACAAAGGTGGCCCCTGCACCTCTCCTTCTGGAGATGGAAGAGGATATGTCTCCAGGAGCCACCTGGGGTGGTACAGCCAGCACTTAGATGATGGACACCTCACTGGTGCCTTGTGTGGCTTGAGAGGCTTCCCATAGTGATACCCAGAGCTCCGAACCGGCACAAGCTCTTCCAGGTTGTCACTGCTGGTGCTGCAACCAGGGACCAATTTCCTCATTTGTAAATCTCCTTCCTAGGTAATACTAATGCAGATAACATATTTGGAGTGCAGAGATCTGTATAAGTGTAAGTTGGGGCACAGCTTCCTTTGGGCCCAGTGCCTGAGACATAGGGGGCCTGACCTATACTGAAGGTTTGGGGGAGAGGGCTGATGGTACCCATTTTATGACTCTGTCTTTTAATGTTAACTTCTATCTGTGGAGAGAGCTGAGAAGTCTGCGAGCAGCCTGATGGGATAGTCTGAGATGCAGGGCAACACACAGACGGGAATGTGATGACAGGGCGGTGGCCCATCCTCAGGCATCTCGCCCTTTGGCCTGGGATCCTACCAGTCAGCTACCCATCTCCTGGGCCCGGCGTTCTCCTCTGCCCTGAGTTTTACTATAAATGCTCATTACTTAATGTGACTTTTATCTTCCTGTTTGCTTTATCTGTGGTTTCTAAAATAAGACTGTGTTAAATGTTATGCGTGATCATGTGTGATAATGCTTGTTAGCTGCTCACCCTCCCCCATGGGGTAAGACTGACTTGCTGCTGGTCCTGTCCCCACATGTAGATCTCCCTGAGCAGGGAGCAGAATATGGAGTCTCTAGGAGAATGGTTTCCAAACACTGCTGTCCACTGGAATCACTTGGGGAATCTTTAAAACCTACTGGTGTGTAACTCGTCTCTCGAAATGGTGATCTAATTGGTATGGGCTGCAATCTGGGTACTGAAGTTTTTCAAACTTCCCAGGTAATTCTAAACTCTGGAAAAGTTTGGGAACCATAAGGTTAGAGAGGAGAGACCAGGAGAGAGATGAGTGAAGGTGGGAGCGTCTCCAAGAAGAATTTAAGGGACTTCACAACCGAGTTGCCACCAGCCCCTTTGGGAAACCACACTGGAAGTGTTGAGGTTCTACTTCTGATTTCTGACTCTTCCCCTGATTTACCTGCTGTCTCCTTCCATCCTGAAATGGGAGCCAGCATAGCAGAGGGCCTTAGAGGTCAAGTTTAAGTGACAGCTGTTCACTTCCCAGCTGTATCACCTTCTGCAAGCCTCTTCCCAGAGCACAATTTTCTCATCCATAAAATGGATTGCTACAAGAGGGCTATAAAGACTTAATAAAACTTTACAGGGTTGTTACAAAGAGTAAATAAAATAATGTCTATAAATTGCTCAGTGCAGGCTTGACACCTGGTAAACACTCATCCAATAGTCTTTGATCATCAACAGTGAACTTGATGTGGACCCTGCGTTCTGTCCTGGTATGCTCCAAGCAAGGTGTTCTGTGTTTGTACAAGTGCCCTGCTCCATAGAGTAGAAAGGGCAGCCACAGAGAATCAGGAAGACCACAGGCAGACCACCGCAGGGTCTGGAGATCTGGGAAATTTGGAGAGACCAGGGGCAATATTCAAGGTCATTTAGCTGATGAGTGCCAGAACCAGGCATGGAAACACTACCTCCTGCCCAGTGTTTTCTGCCTTGCTAAGCTGATTCTGCAGGTTAGAAAACATTTTGCTTCTGTGCACAAAATTCAGCTCTGCAGCCATCGGAGGTTCCAGGAAGCTGAAGCTGCAGTGCGAGTTGTTTTAGAACCGTCTGATCGTCGGTCAGTTCACTGAGTTCAGATAAAGCCTGGGCAGGGGCCCAGAGCCCATGCTGCTCCCCAAGCAGCCTGCCAGGCGAGCTGCTCCCAGGGCATCACAGGCATCACTGCACCGCCAGCCTTCCTGGAGGAGGCCTGGCCCTAACTGCCTGCACACATGCCATACATGCTCTGAAACCCACTTGCAATTAATTATTTAACTTTATTCAGTTTCAGGGAGCTTTTTTCCCTCCAGACCATGCAGGTGGTAACAAGGGAGCAGAGAAGCCTGTAGGAACAGGTACACTTATGTTCCATAGAAAGTTCATGAAACAGGGATCCCTGGGAAACAGCAGTCCACATCTCATTTCTTTAAGACCTGTTTGCCTGAAACCAATCAAGGTGATTGGGTTTCTTTTTTAAAATAAAAATGTTAAATATTGATGCTGTGGATGTGTCTCAATGGTAGGGAGCTTGCCTATCATTTCAAGGCCTTGAATTTTGTCCCCAGCACTGGGAAATAAAAGGTTAAATGTTCATTATAAAAGAATTGGAAGCCACTAATAATTTATAACTAGCCAAGGGTTGCCACTATTAACATTTTGATGTATTTTCTTACAGCTTGTGTATTTTTAGTAATATGTATCATATATATATAGGTATCACATATAATATATGTGTATACACATATATACATGTATACACACACACACACATATATATATGATTTTATGATTTTTTTTTGGTACTGGAGATTGAACTCAGGGGTACTCGACCACTGAGCCACATCTCCAGCCCTTTTTTGTGTTTTATGTAGAGACAGGGTCTCACTGAGTTGCTTGGTGCCTCGCCGTTGCTGAGGTTGGCTTTGAACTCGCGATTCTCCTGTCTCAGCCTCCCAAAGTGCTGGGATTACAGGCGGGCACCACCGTGCCCAGCTTGATTTTATGATTTGATTCTGTTTTACTAAATGTTAGATGTTAGGTCTTTAGCAATTCCCATGCTTCTAAATGTCCTTTGAACATGATTTTAAATGACCTCTTAGTATTCTGCTATATTGGCATGCTGCAATTCCTTCAGGTGGTGCCTTTAGTTAGGCATTTATTGCGTTGTTCCATGTTATAAATAACACAGCAGTGAGTGTCTTAGTGTGCTTCTCTGTTGATTGCCCTGGGGTAAATTCCCCAAGTAGCTATGACCTTGTGAAAATTTTGGAGGGAGTTGTCAAACAGACCTCTGGAAAAGTCACCCTCCTGCTCCCCGCTCTGGTGCAGATATGCCAGCCCTCCAAACTCTGTCAACTGGCATGTGAGTGCATTCCATACAACCTGAGCAGGGCCCAGGGCTCTCCCTGAAGATTCAGGGTATATGGCAGCTACCAGCCAACATTTGGCACAGTAGGAGGTCTGGATTTGTGTTTCCAGCCCTCCAGGCTCCGGTCCACACCAGCAGTGTGAAGGTCTCCCTGAGATCCTGGAAGCCAAAGAACAGGCCTCCCCACCCCACCCACACAGCTAAGTCCTTGCCCAGCCCTGCTGGGCCTGAGTCACTGATGCTGGGGACCAGAGGGCAGGTTAGGCCCCGACCTGGGAGGACCTGCCCCGGGATGGTTCATGAGCTAACCATCCGAACTCTCCTTCTAATGTTCTGTCACAGTGGAAAACCTGATTCCACTCAGAAGCTCCCTAAACCTCTCTTTCTCAGCTATAAAATGAGATTGTCATGAGGATGACATTTGATCATATAAATCAAAATAAATTTGATTGTATAATAAAACATATTAAGGATAGCAATTCATGTAGAACCAACTATGAGAAGGCAGGGGCGGTTAACAAGCAAGAGCCAGATTACAGGTGGCCTTTATTCACAGCCCCTATACAGAAGCAGGAATCATACAACAGAGACATTTATGGAGTTTAGGGAGAGCATTGTCCACATTTTTAAAAATAATTTTAATTGTAGATGGACACAAGACCTTTATTTTGTTTATTTAGTTGTTTGTTTGTTTTTAATGTTGTGCTGGGGATCCAACCCAGTGCCTCACATGTGCTAGACAAGCGCTCTACCACTTAGCCACAGCCCCAGACCCTGTCCACATTTTTTTTAATATTATTTTTTAGTTGTAGATGGACTCAGTATCTTTTTTATTTATTTTTATGTGGTGCTGAGGATTGAACCCCGTGCCTCATGCATGTGAGGCAAGCTCTGTACCACTGAGCTACAACCCCAGCCCCACATTTTTTAATAACTAAGAATGGGCTTCCTGTGGAACATCTGGCACAGGTGTTTCACTTGTTTGTTCTTTAATTTTATGTCAATCAAAGTTTCAAACGTGCAGCGTTCATGACATCTAATAGCATTGCAAGGCCTGAGGTTCTTCAGGTGATGTGTTAGAGTTGGCTTGTATGAGCTTGTGAGAGCCTTCTGTTAAGTTTTTAGGAATTTTGAAAGCCAGTTGTTAAACATAGCCTTTATTAAAAATTCAGCTGCACTAACTTAAATTAAATATAGTCAAAACAGAGGTACTAAGAATTAAAAATTCATCACTTCCTAATTGTTTTAGTAGTCTATGTGTTCTTGCAGTTATTTATGTCAATGATGTCTATAGAATGGAAATACTAAATAATGGTGTGCCTGCTGCTGAGTCTCTTCTAACTCTGTATTTGGTGACATCAGCTCTTTAGCCTGAGATTAGCGATGGTGGGAATATTTACACTATGGAAATTGGTGATCACTACAAATTCAGGTCTTTTATCTCCGGAGACAGAGTTGTTAAACATCTCCATTACCCCTGCCTGGAACCTCAGCTCCTGTCCACTCTGCTGTACCCACAATCTCCACTTCCTAAAGGTAGTGGCTTTCATTTGCCTTAATTGTTCTTTTTGCATTACTCTCCTATTTCTTTCTTTTTCTTGGTACTGGGGATTGAACCCAAGGGCACTTAACCACTGAGCCACATCTCTAGCTTTTTTTTATATTTTATTTAGAGATTAGAGACAGAGTCTCACTGAGTAGCTTAGGTCCTCGCTAAATCGCAGAGGCTAGATTTGAATTCTCAATCCTCCTGCCTCAGCCTCCCAAGCCCCTGGGATTACAGGTGTGCACCACCACACCCAGCTCCCCTATTTCTTGATTACTTGCTTTTACCCGTGTGTCTTGATTTTTTTTGAACTTAGGCATTGCCTGTTGATTTCCTATTATGGAAGACGAAACCTGGTCTTCTCTCTGCCTCTCCTCCACCATACACACTAGCACCCTCCTGTTACTGTCTTCCCAGCACGTTAGAGCACAATTCTTGTTTAAAGAAGTATTCAGGATTTACATTATTTCAACTATGTAAATATCGTACATGAATCATTATGCACTATGATTACATTAGCTTTTGTAGACAACATTTTCCCCCTGGAGTTAATAATTACATTTTTAAATTTGCTTGGTTTCTCTATAAAAAAACTGGTTTTCCAACTTTTCTTTTCAGCAATGGAACTCATCTTTCAAACAAAATATATTACCTCCTGTAATAAACAGGAAATGCAGAGCCACCAGGTGGAAAAGGAGTCCCTCTCTTCAGGGCTGCCACTTACAGCCAAGCAGACAGTGCTACAAAACTCTTAGGGACACTGCTCCCCTGAGCAAGAACGTGATTCCATCGTGAGAGTCCCATGCACCACCTCATTAGGGAATGTGTCCATTGTGTGAAGTACACATGACGCCGGGCTCATGCTCTGCTTTAGAAAGTCTTGCTCTCTTCCCCAATATGGGGCTCTGGCCTCTCTGGCCCTCTCTATCGGTTCCAGTAACATTGCTGAATCTTCCCCTCTGGTGCATCACCCGCAAGCTGCTGGCTTGAAGCTCCTGTTAGCTGATGGCCACCTATC
>CM053401.1:100930085-100969049 GCA_028644305.1 Xerus rutilus
CCTCCCTAAATTGCTGAGGCTGACTTGGAACTTGCGATCTTCCTGCCTCAGCCTCCTGAGCTGCTGGGATTACAGGCTTGCGCCACTGCACTTGGCTAGGAAATTATCTTTTAGTAAACCGAGTGCAGCCCAAGTGTGCTACATCGATGGTGTCCACTCCCTCACCACTGGCTCCCTGACTCCCCATCCCTCCACCCACACCTGGAGCAACTCCAGTGCACATGCTCCTGCCATAGTGAGGGCCCTGTGCAGACGCAGGGGTTTTTAATCCTGTGTACCGTATTTTTACTGTGCCTTTTCTATATTTAGGTATGTTTGGATACGCAGATACTTGTGTTCTGATTGCCTGTGGCATTCGGTACAGGAGCATACTGTGCAGGTCTTGGCCTGGGAGCAGCATCTACGCCCCTCGGCCTGGTGTGAAGTAGGCGCCCCTCATCCAGGGGCATGTAAGTGCACTCTGCGACGTTTGCATAATGACGAAATTGCCTAACAATGCGTGTCTCTGGAGTGAGACGTGGTTGGATTGGAGCCAGGCAGCTGCTCTATTTCCTGGGATAGATAAGCAGAAGGACAGACCAGGCCCTCTTGATGTTGTTGGATCTGATCCAGGGGAGACGGGACTTGTAGCAACCTCCTCCCTGGACTCTGGCGGCAAATGTTCAAGCATGCTTCTTCCTCTAGGTCCCAGTTAGCCCCTCCTGCCTCCTGGAGTTTGGTGTGATTTGTCTCCAGTAGTTGGGAAAAGGTGGAGTGACTGGTCAGAAGATGGGAGCATCAGGGTAGACTTTGAGATTCTACCCCTCCTTTATGTGAATGACAATGAACTCAATTTCTAGTGCTAAGCAGAATAATGGCCAAGAATTGAGTAGGTCAGAGTTCCGGACCCTCCTGACTCTGAGTAAGACCCTCGGCTGCTCTCTTCTCCCTGTAGGACACGTGACTGTTGCTGTGCTCTTGACCCCAGGAAAGATTAAACCCCAGGAGTGGTTAGATGCAAAGCCTGGGATCAATGTCTGCATACTATAGTATAGCTTAATTGGATGCTTTCAGAGGGTTTTTCACTTTCTTGCTTCTCACAACACTATAGAAGTGTTTGGTTGTTGTCATTCAAAAAAGTTGATAAGAGGTTTAAATTCAAAATCTTATCCAGATACTTTGGCCCACTGTGAACTCCAGCTTTTCTTCTGAGCTCCTATACTGCATTTACAGACAGTAAATTGTGTCTGTTTGCAGATCCCTTAAATGGAGAGCATGGTTTCCCTTAGGAACAATGTCTTCTAGAGGCCCTCACTAGGTCCTGGCCCTAAGTCATAAAGACCCACCACCCTCAAAGTGTCAGAAAGCAGAAATATAACCAAATACCTCCCAAATCATGTAAGTTTTTTTGTTTGTTTGTTTTGTTTTTGTTTTTGTGGTGCTGAGGATTGAATCCAGGGTCTCATGCATGCCAAATCAGCACTCCACAACTGAACAACGCCCTCAGCCCTCAGCGTAGCATTTTAAAGATGCAATTTATAGCCAGGCATGGTGGTGCGCGCCTGTAATCCCAGCTACTTGAGTAGCTGAGGCAAGGAGGATGGCAAGTTTGAGTCCAACCTGGGCAACTTAGCAAGAACTTTTTCTCAAAATAAAATTAGAAGGGTTAGGGATGTAGCTCAGTGGTACAGTATCTGCATATCTTGGGCAAGATCCTGGGTTCAATCCCTACTACTGAAAGAAAGGTAGGAAGGAAAGAGGAAGGAAGGAAGGGAGGGAGGGAGGGAGGGAGGGAGAAAGGAAGGAAGGGAGGAGAAAGAAAAATTCATACCAAATGTACTGACCACACAGGAAGAAAAAAAAAATGCCCATGAAAAAAAAAATCACATCTAAGCAGGGCACGGTGGCACACGCCTGTAATCCCAGCACTTAGGGAGGCTGAGACAGGAGAATCGCGAGTTCAAAGCCAGCCTCAGCAATGGCGAGGCGCTAAGCAACTTAGCGAGACCCTGTCTCTACATAAAACACAAAATAGGGCTGGGGATGTGGCTCAGTGGTCGAGTGCCCTTGAGTTCAAAAAAAAAATCCCATCTCAAGTTTGACCTATGTGAAAAGTTGTATATAATCCTTAATTAACATTAAGTAAGCTTCCTTAGGAATTATCAAGTCTTTGGTAATCTGGTAGTGCATATGTTTTGTCTTTATTAGGTCTCCATGGCAACTTCCTTATATGGGTATAATTATCCTTCAGATGAAGACTGACACAGGCTAAGTGACTTGGCCAAAGTCTCATGGCAGTAAGGTCAGAGCCTGGTTTGGAACAGAGGCTGAATGTACAGAGCTCTTGCTTTGTTGACCCTCAGCCCCGCCCTGCCCCCACTCCCCACATTTGGTCTCTACTCCATCCTGTCAGCTGCCTTTACTGTGTCTGCACATGTCTGCTCTCTCCTCGCAAGGCCCTGGGCTCCCCAAGACCCTGGACTGTCCCCTGGTCTCTCCTGTCTGTAGCACAAGGTGGGGCTGGAATATTCTATTGGATGGAGCATTACAGTTTAATGGGCTCTGACCCAGGCACTCACCGAGGGGCAGTCCCAGGCATCGCTGGCCTGCTGGAGAGAGCGCCTGTTTTTGCCACTGATCCTCCCCACCCCTTCCTCCCTGAAATCCTGTTTGGAAGACTATTGACTTTCCAGTTGAATCCAAGTGACCTCCCACAGCAACCTCTGGGCAGATCCACAGTGCTCCTCCCACATCCGACCCATTCTTGGTTTCTAGAGAATGCCTTAAATACTAAAGGCTAGGAGTTCCTTTCTCAGTGACCTAGGCCCACTGTGGACTCCAGCGCCTCCTCTGAGCTTGAAGAGCTTCTGGACTGTTTGCTGCTGCTGTGGTTCAAGTGGAGCTAACTTCTTCCCGCGGACACGTTCAATGACGTCAAAAGCAGAAAAGTTTGGGGGATGAACTAGTAACGTCTCTATGTGTGGATAAGGAAACCAGGGCCCAGGAAGAGAAGTGGCTGGTATCAAATGGGGACAAGGCAAGGTGCCTCTCTCTCTTATAGTTATTCGTCCTGGTCTCCCAATTCCCATATGGGATCCTACATCTAATAATTGTTGGTGAAAACAACTCTGTTGGCTTCTACCTGTAACCATTTGCTCCATGAGGCTTGGGTCCAGGCAGGGCCTGCCACTTCTCCTCCCCACCCCTTCCTCCCTGAAATCCTGTTTGGAATTCAGGGCACCACCTGCCCTCCTGCAGCCCCTCCCCCACCCCAGGCTTCCAGGTAGAGCTGTCACCCCAACAAATCAGTTCATGTGACTCTGAAGCAGTGTCTACCAGCACGTAGGTTTCTATTTCCTAGACCAAGAGCCAGAGCAGTAGAGAGGTTAACTGGCTCTCCTGTCACTCAGCTAGTGTATGGGATTGGCACCTGGTGGAGGGAGCATCACTCCTCGTCCTAAAGTTTCTGCCTTAACCCAGCACGCAGGCGCAGCCCAGGCTCATCTCAGTTATCTGCTCAGGAGTGAGATTGGCCTGGGCAAGCATTCTTTTTTTTTTTTTTTGGTACCGGGGATTGAACTAAAGGGTATTCGACTACTGAACTACACCCCCAGCCCTATTTTGTTTTATGTAGAGACAGGGTCTCACTGAGTTGCTTGGTGCCTCGCCGTTGCTGAGGCCGGCTTTGAACTTGGCGATTCTCCTGTCTTAGCCTCCCTAAGTGCTGGGATTACAGGCGTGCGCCACTGCGTTCGGCCTGGGCAAGCATTCTTTTCCTGAGACTCTGGGCCCAAGCAGAGCATCTTCAAGTGTGACAAGGTACAACATATAGCCTCTGGCCTCCTCTGCACCTGCCATCGTGCACCAGATCAGCCAGGCTGACCCACCTGCAGTTGCCCTACCCACTGTGCCCAAATCCCATACGCTGTTCATTCTTCTGTTTCACCCCTCCTCACACCCCAAACTATCTTTTCAAACTTGTTTGACACCCTGTATTCTAACCTTGCCTTCTCAGACTCCCCACCCTCCATCTTCCCCAGACTGCATTCGAGGATCCCCCGATTCTGTGCTCCCACAGGTACTGCCTGGTTCAGCACTACATGGATGCTGTCAGTGTTATGAAGCTGGGGCCTTCCAAGAAACGGAGGCAGCACAAAGACCCCCTCTTCAAACCCTGATTCTTGTGATGGAGTCAGAAAGATTTCAGACATGTTGCTCAGAGTAACAGGAATGAGTTTATTGAAGAGATAGGAAAGGGGAAAGGGGACGCTCCTAAGGAAGAGCGTGGGTCCTCTCAGACAGGAGAGGGATAATGTGCCTCTCCTGCACTCCAGTTTTATTGGGGGTCCTAGAGGAGTTTCCAGAGAGTCCTGCCCAGGTCCACCTCTAGACTTTGACTGACAGCAAGGTGACATCAGACTTTCAAGTCCCCACTGTCATGGCAACTCTAGATCACCTTGGCCCATGCTGACCAGTTCTAATTGGACTCTTAATTATACATTCTTACAGATTTTATGTTTAGGAGGAACTATCCTTACCTCTCAGAGTTTTAGAATCTAGTCACAAAAATCTCCTCGATTCCTCCTATTGACATTATACTGGGCCTGCATTTCTCCTGCGGTGAACAGGTAGTTTGCTAAGGAATGTGACATATCCTGTCCACTTAGACCACACAGGGCTGCAGGTAAATTGCTTCTTGGAAATGAAAGCATGTGAGGGTCAGCACCGTGGGCCCATTTCATAGAATTATTCTTTTAACTTCATGTTCCCACCATCCTCATCTGTCTGTCCTGTAACATCAAGAGCAGCATGGGGCAAGCTCAACAGCCTCTCCTGTTGGCTTATAAGAGGTTTCAAAGATCCCTCTCAATGGCCAGAGAGAATTCTCCTGCCTCTGTCACCATTTGTGCATTGAATGTGCACACAGACTGCCTGCCATGCTAGTAAGGCAGTCCTTACTAGTCTAGTGTCCCTAGACGGAGTCCTTGCCCCAACACTCCCTGTGATTCCACCTCTCAAAGTCTGGTCCCTTTGAGTCCAAAAGCATCTGGAACCTTCCAACCCAAGCACAGACAAGTGTGGCCAATAAAACTGGGAAGGATGCCTGGTATTTCTATTTTTGTGAATTTTTTTTATTAGTTCTTGATGGACCTTTATTTTATTTATTTATATGTGGTTCTGAGAATCAAACCCAGTGCCTCACACATGCTAGGCAAGTGCTCTACCACTGAGCCACAATCTCAGCTCCATGCTTGGTATTTCTAAGAGTCAAGGAAACAAAAATACAAACAACAACCTGATGGTATTTTTGACCTTTCAGATGGGTAAAAATCAGCCTTTTTTTTTTTGTCTGCAATACTGGGTGTTAGGCACACTACCACTGACCCCAAACATCACTAGCCTGCAAAATCAGCTACTGGGGAAGGTGAGAGGATCAGAAGTTGAAGGTCAGCCTCAGCAACTAAGCAAAACCCTGTCTCAAAATCAAAAATAAAAGTCTGAGATGTAGCTTAGTGGTAACATGCCCTGCTACGGAGTTCAATCCCAGTGCCCCCCCCCACACACACACAAAGTGTTATTTAGAGGAATAGATCTCAGACTGTGAGGGTAGAAGTTAGGATGACTTTGGGAGACAATTTTACAATAACTATTTTAAAAAGATGATGCATACCTAGGCATTTATCCTACAAGAATATTCCCACCCAAGCACAAACTTGTATGTTCATCATAGAATGAATTATAATCGTGAAAAAGTAGTGTTCAGAACCTAGATGTCAGTTAATAGAGACTGAGCAAATTCATCTTGGGACAGTTATATAACAGATGTCTCTCTGGCCATTTAAAAAGATAAGGTAAACTGGGCACAGTGGCGCATACCTGTAATCCCAGCAGCTCAGGAGACTGAGGCAAGCAGATCCCAAATTCAAAGGTAGCCTCAGCAATATAGCAAAGTCCTGTCTCAAAATTTAAAAAGTAAAATAAAAAACAGGCTGGGATGCGGCTTAGTGGTTGTAGTTACATGAAAAAATCAAGTTAAAGAACATGTGATACAGTTTCTTTTTGGTAAAAAAAGAAGTGTGTGTGTGTGTGTGTGTGTGTGTGTGTAGTGTACACGTGTCTAATACAAGCATTAACCTTCCTGTTTCAAGAGTCACTTTCCTATATTACATTTTGGAGATAAAAGACACATATGCACTGGTGACAACCAGGTCGCTGTACCCGGCAGCTCATCCCCAGCCCTCTTCCCACCATTCCCAGACCTGCCCTCATGCCTGCACACCCTCGCATAGCAACTGTCAAGGAGAACCATGAGGCATGGCAGGTCCCTCTTCTTGTCACTTCTCTCCCCAACAGGAATGTTGGGCTTTCCTGGAGGGCTGGAGCCACCAAAAGGGATGACAGTGGGGAAATGGGGACAGAAGAACATTTGCAACTGTCCCTTAACTATCAACTTTTTCTTGAATGTGCATTTGAAGCTGATTTTCTGAAACTGAGAAGGGTGCACATGGGTGACCTTGCTTGAACCTGACTTTCTTACCTGAAAACCTCCCAGTCGACAGGTGTGTGAGTCCTGAGAGACACAAGCGAGGGGAAATGTCAGTTCTGCGGACTCAGGAGGAAGCACCTTCTTGCATAGGAGACTTAACAGAATTCCCTCAGGGTGACCATTCCTTATCTTGCTCCCCAGGCCCGGGGTCTGCCTTTGGCCACCCTTAACATGCTCTTTGTGATTATCCACAGGATTATAACCAGTGGCTACTAGGATATACTGACAGAACATATTAAATTGTCGGTCACCTGGAGCATTTCTACATTTTCTGTTTAGATGATATTGCAATGAACATCTTCATGCACACATTGAATTTTAAGAGTGAACTTACCAAGTCAAAGAGTCTACTATAAATGTCTTTACGGTTCCTCCTCAAGATTGCCAAATTGCATCCAAAAGAGCTCCTCTGATTTATAATACTGTCAATCCCAATGGTTTCTACAAGTTCTAGCATAATCTTGCCAACACGGACTCTTCCCTCTCCCACCCAGTTGGCTATTTTAGTGGATTTAAAATGGTATCTCAAAGCTAGTTTTCCTGTTTTCTCCTTACTAGCAAGGGTGGAGTTTAGGTTTTCAAAACGGTTGCTTTAAAGATGTCTAAATTGTAATCACACATGCTCTTTCCTTTCCACCTGGTTAGATTCTAACACATAAAATTAATGATGATAATAACAAGATCTATAATTCCACAGGTCTGTTTAGAGCATTTCATAAACAGTTGAAATATTATCTCATGTTATACCACCAGTAGACAAGGCAGAGCCATGAGCACCTATCCTTTCCACTACATAGATGACACAGTGGGAATTTAGTTTTGAGTGACAGAAGCCCACCAGGGTAATGTCAGGAATGCTGAGAAGTGGCTCAGCTCCTCCCTCTATGGCTACGTGGCCTCTCTTCTCTGCTGCTATCTACATGTCCTGACCTTCTCTTGGCAGATCACCTTTTTCTGCCTCTTCGTCAGCATCCACAAGACTGAAAATAGCAATTCCATTCCAGGCTCTGCCCATGTTTTAGTCTCAGTGTTTCCAGCCCGAGTCACTCCCCCAAGTGCATCACCTCTCAGAACAGACTGGGACCTCCCAGCCTCCCCAGTGCATTTCCCCCCACCTAGGTGTCCATACTGGGTTGGGCATAGAGTGGGAGCCCAGGCCATGAGGAACCAACAGGAGCTGGGCCTGAGGAGAGTAGAAGGAAGGCAGATTCTCTTGGAAGGCTGTGAGGTGGAAGTGAAGATAGGCTTTCTTACTCCAGCGCTTGCTAAAAGCTGCATGCACACAGTCCTGAACCTGGCCGGATCCCAGCAACATTGGCATACCAGGAATCATCTTAGGTCTGCAGAGACTTCTTAGAGAAAACCCTCCCAAAGGCAGAGGAGAACTGATCTCCTCTCTGGCCACTCCTGGCACCTTCCCACAGGCCTCTAGTCAGGCTCCACCTACTTCCCTGAACCAGGAGGTGCCTCTCTTGGCTAGCCTCGAAAAGCTTAGTTTCCCAAGAAAAGAACCCTCAATATCAACTCCTGTCCCTGCCCACCCAGCCAAAGCCCTTCATTCCCTCTGCAGGTGCGGATCTGGGAGATCCCTGAGGGTGGGCTGAAGCGGAACATGACGGAGGCGCTCCTGGAGCTCCATGGGCACAGCCGGCGCGTGGGGCTGGTCGAGTGGCACCCCACCACCAACAACATCCTATTCAGTGCTGGCTACGACTACAAGGTGCACACATCGGGGTGGGGGCAGCCAGGCAGAGTCAATCAGTGGGGAGGGGTAGGGAGAGAGAAGGGGATGTTTGGGGACTATAGGGAGCCCTTTTCCTAAGCATGTTCACTACCATGGTCTCATTCAGTCATTCGCTCCTTCATTCATTTACTATACACGACTGAGCATCTCCTGTGCACCTCATTGCTCCTGGGGTCCACAGGGGCTGGAGGCATCTTTCCTGCCTTCTCTGGTGGTTGATGGACTGGAGGGAAGAAAATGGAGCCCCATCTCCTAACCCCAGGCATGCCCTCCACAGAGGGGTGCCAGCCACCTGGGACCAGGCAAGGGATATTTATCCTTTTGTTAATTGCAAAACCAGTCCAGGCTGGGGTTGGGACCTGTGCAGGGATATTAGTGGATTTGTATAACCAGACGTGTCAGCCTTTCTGAATAGAACTCAATGACACCAGGCTGCAGCTCAGCACACCGCAGGCTCTGCATGAAGTGTTTCTCCCAGGGCAACCAGAGGTGGATCGAGGACAGACGCCCACGAGCACAGCAGCAGCTGACCCCCCTCCTGCATGTCTCCCTTCTCAGGTCCTCATCTGGAACCTGGACGTGGGCGAGCCGGTGAAGATGATCGACTGCCACACTGACGTGATCCTCTGCATGTCCTTCAACACGGACGGCAGCCTGCTCACCACCACCTGCAAGGACAAGAAGCTGCGCGTGATCGAGCCTCGCTCTGGCCGCGTTCTGCAGGTGGAACCCTACATTTTTTTTTGAGAGGGAAGATGTTGGGCCTGGGGCTCAGCTTTTAGCCAGGCCTGGAGGAAGAGGTTGTGCCAGGCCCCTCCTCTTGTACTCTCGCAGTCCCCTGTTCCAGCCCTTCTGCTCTGGGCGCCTCTGTGCTCATAGGAGTCATGCCCTGTTCTGGGTGGGGAGGGACTCCAGTACCTTTTCCTGTTCCCACTTCAACTGCCTTCTCCAGATGGGATTCTTTTGGCCTGCCAGGATGACATCTTTAGCACATGAGTCCCCAGGTGTCAACCAACTCCCATCATGGGCGTAGAAGGAGGAGACTTTGGACCCAGTGCCTAGCCACCAGCACGGATGAGCTGGGAAGATGGCTCAGGGTACTCTCCCCACAGAAGACTCCAAGTGGGGAGATTGGTGGTAACCTTAGCTCTGTTTTTGGTCTTTGAATGTCCTCAGTCTTGCGTGTGAGGAAGGGGTTAGGTTTCATTCAGGAATAACGAATGAATCTTTCTTGAGCACCTACTGTATGCCAGTCATGGGGCTGGGCAGGATGGAAAATATAGATGAAATTGGAGGTTTGCCTACCATACAAGAAAGATCAGTGCTTGACCTGGGTGTGTTAATCTTGGAAGAATCCAATATTGCAAGACCTGAAAGTCATGTTCTACTGGGATAAAGTAACCCTAGTTGTTGGTATCATTAGTATTCACCAGCATTTACTAAGGACTCGTTGCATGCACGTGCCAGACCTCTGCATTGTTATTGCTATTAGTCCTCAGGACAGCCCTCTCAGGTGGGTACTATTGTTCTTCCCATTTTACACATGACAACACGGATCCTTAGAGAGGTTGAGAAACAAATCTCACAGTTTGTGGGGTGGGGCTGGAGTTCAAGCTCAGCGCCCATGCAGAATAGAAAGGATGCTGGAGCACAGAAGACCAACCTCCAACTCACACACGAGGAGCCACGCCCAGAGAGGCTGAAGACTTCTCCCAGGCTATGCTTTCTTCTCTGGCTGAACTGGGACTAAAGCCCAGATCAAGTGCAGCCAGCCTGGACCTTTGGGCTGTCCCACTCCTCCTTTCCAACCTGGTGCTGACTCACTTGGCGAAGGACTGTGGTGAGTCAGGCGGAACTCAGTGTGCAGGAGCAGGAGCATGCTCAGATAAGAAGGAGCCACCTGGTGAAGCCGAGCTACTGCACAGAGAAGCAGAACCGGTGTCCTGTGTCCTCCTGAGCCTCAGTTTCCTTGTCCTCAAAGGGAGGATAATGAGTCCTTCCAGCAGGTGTCCGAGGTTTAATAGATGCCCTGTGAGAATACCTGACACCTGTGTCTCCCCCAGCAGCGAGGGCTTGGTGGAAATTCACCCCTCCCTTCCCTGTTCCCACCCGCAGAGGCCTGGCTTCCTGGTTCCCCGGGCTCCTTGCTCCATAGCACCTGTGTTCATTTCCTGTCGCTGCTGCAAAAACTCACCACAGAGGAGGTGGCTTAAAACAACAGAACTGTGTTCTTTCACAGCTCTGGAGGCCAGATGCCCCAGATCGAGATGTCAGCGGGGCCACACGTGCTCCAGAGGCTCTGGGGGAGGATCCATTCTGGCCTCTTCCAGCTTCTGTGCCTGCTGGCTGCCTTGACTGAGGCTGCAGCACTCTGGTATAAGTTGCCGTGGTCACACCGCCTCCCCTCGCATCTGTATACTCACCTCTCTCTTACAAGGACACTTGTGATGTCATTTATGGCCCACCTATATAATCCAGGGCACCCTTTATCTCAGGGCCCTTAACATAATTCCATCTTCAAAGACCCTTTTTCCAGCTGGGAGTGGTGGTGCCCACCTGTAATCCCAGTGGCTTGGGAGGTTGAGGCAGGAGGATCATGAGTTCAAAGCCAGCCTCAGCAACTTAGCGAGGCCCTAAGCAACTCAGGGAGACCCTGTCTCAAAATAAAATATAAAAAAGGGCTAGGGATGTGGCTCAGTGGTTAAGTGCCCTTGGGTTCAATTCGCAGTATTTTTTTTTAAAGGACACTTTTTTCAAATAAGCCAATATCCATAATATCCTGGGATTAGGATGGATATTTCCTGTGGGTGCCATTCAACCACTACAGTACCTGAGGGTTGGGGTCCCTGGCTCACTCGCTGTCTGTCCCACCAGGAGGCCAACTGCAAAAACCACAGAGTGAACCGGGTGGTGTTCTTAGGAAACATGAAGCGGCTCCTCACGACAGGGGTCTCCAGGTGGAACACAAGACAGATTGCCCTCTGGGACCAGGTCAGTACAGGGAGGCCAGGTGGTGGGCAGGAAGGGAGCAGGTCACCTAGGCCTGAGCACCTGGGGTCTCTGTTTCCCAGATGGGGCAAGAACAGAGGTTTATGGTCTGGATCCATGGGGTTTCTGCTGGAAACCCCACGTGGAAGGGGGGGATGAGATATCAGAGAAGGGAAGGGCCGGATGAGGCTCATGTGGTACTGGGAGGGATGGACCCATAGGTGGTACCTGGAAAGGGCCAAGGCTGTGGCCCATCCACTTGTGGACAGTGGATCAGGCAGTGCAACCCAGCTGGAGCCTGGACGTGCTGCCTATCCGCCCAGACACAGGCTCACATTTCCATGTGCACCCTTAGCATGTGCTGGGATTCCATCCTGTAGTGGGACATGGGTACAATGGGCCAAGGACCGAGGACCTCCAGGGAGCCAGGTCAGCCTTTTCACAGCCCGAGTGGGAGCAGAGCTCGTCTCCCCTGCCCAGTGCTGCCTCCATCAGTGTGTATGTGTGCCCATGTCCAGCTGCAGCCTGCAGCCAGGCCTCCCTGGCCTCCTAGCTGGGTCTATGGGGTCGTGGGGACCTGTGCGTCCAGCTTCCTCGTGCACCCTCTCCCTACCCACCACCTGGCTCAGAGCAGCAGCACAGGCCAATGAGCAGGCCCTGGAGGTGCCAGGGAGTAGAGGAGCGTCTTCAACTCTCTGTGTGACTTGAGACAAGACCTATTGTCTCAGTTACAAAAGGCAATGGGAGGGAAAGGAGGGGGGCTGGGAATAGGAAAGACAGGAGAATGAATCAGACATGACTTTCCTGTGTGCTATACGATTACACGACCAGTGTAACTCTACATCATGTACAACCAGAAGAATGAGAAGTTATAATCCATGTATGTATAATATGTTAAAATACATTCTACTATCATGTACAATTAGTAAAAACAAATAAATATATATATATTTTTTTTAAAAAAGCTCAGGCTAAGAAGAGCTGCTAAGGCTCAGCAGGGTGGAGTGGGCTGGGCTAGAGGGCCAGAGACTGAGGACTGGCTGCGTTTGGGCTAAAGGGAGCATTTGGCTTCTACCCAGAGGCCACTTCCTCAGAAAATCAGGGGCCTTTCCCCACACAGCAGCTCTGACAATATCACCAGCGGGTCAGAGACCTCTGGAGCTGGCCCTGGGGCCCAGAGGGCTTTGGGACAGTGCCTGCCCACAACTGCAAGATGTTTGCCTTCTTTTTCCAGAGTTGGGGTTGAGCTCCAGAGAGATCTGGAGGCTTGCCTGGGGACACAGCAAGTAGTGGGTGTGGAAAGGGGACACTGAGCACAAGTCCTCTACCTCCTGCTGGGCTTTCCTCCTGCCCTGGTTGCTTTTGATGACGGGAATGCAGCCTTGTCCCCACCCATAGGACAAGATTTTTAACATCTGAGGGGGACCTGGCATGAAAGGGTTGTGACTCTGAGGGCTTTGCTGGGATTTGAGGAGTGATCTTGCCTGGACGTAAGCTGACCCGACCCTGCCTCCCCACAGGAAGATCTGTCCATGCCACTGATTGAGGAAGAAATTGATGGGCTCTCTGGCCTCCTGTTCCCCTTCTATGACGCCGACACGCACATGCTCTACCTGGCTGGGAAGGTAGTAGAGGCAGTGGGGACGGCCTGGGGCCAGTGGGAGACCCCTGCCCCCATGGGGCCTTTACCCCCCTAAGAGGAGTCAACCTCACCTCTCTGACTTCCCATGAGTCACCCCAAGTCCTGGGTCTCACCCTCTCCCATCTATAACTCCACACTCACTCCTACCCAAGCGGCAGTGACAGAATTCCCTGGAAGGTGAAGGGGGTGGTGCGTACGTTGGAGTCGAGCTCAGAGGCCGAAGTGCAGATGGTGAGGAATGAGGGAATCTGAAACCCCTGCCAAGAGACTGCTGGTGAATACAGTCTTGTTTGTCAAAAACACTGCGCACATACACCCCCCCCCCCACGCACACTCCACCCCATCCCACCTCCACCCTCCACCTCTGCTCAGTCCCCATGGTAGGACCACCAGGTGGAGAGCACAGGACTCTCTGATCTTAGATGACCTCCAATGCACATGGAGGGCAACTCTCTTCAGCAAACCAAGGACCAGGGCCTGCAGCCCCTTCTCTGCCACACCGTGCTCACACCCTCTCTCCTGCCCCCAGGGGGATGGAAACATCCGGTACTATGAGATCAGCACAGAGAAGCCCTACCTGAGTTACCTCATGGAGTTCCGCTCACCAGCCCCACAGAAAGGCCTAGGTAAGGGGCCCAGAGGCTGCCTGGACGTTTGTCTTGTGGATCACCCTCTCCCTTACAGAGGAAAGTCAGACTCAGAAGGCCACAGTTCACAGGCAAGTCAGAGTAGAACCTGCAGCTGCTGGTGCTTGGGAAGGTCAGCTGGCCCTTCCTCAGCCAGCCTGTCACTGCCCCTTGACCAGCTCGGTCATTCCATGGCATTGTATCCACTGTCACCCGTGCTCAGCAGCAGCCTGCAGGGGCTGCTATGTCTTCATTCCTGATTGCAGATGAGGAGCTGGAGCCCAGAGTGGGTCTGACAGGTGTGGAGGGTAGTTCGGTAACTAAGATCCAAGGTAGGGACTAGACTCAAGCCCCGTCCTGAGGTGCTGGGAAGCCAGAACTCCAATCCTAGCCGCAGGTCTGTCCCTGACTGATAGGGCAGGAAGAAGTTCCAGGTGCCCCATCATTGGGCCCCAAGCTGTCCAGAGTCTCAGGGCTCAGATTTGGCAGGACACGAGAGTCAGGCCAGCCGATCTTCAGACACCACATTCTGCCACCGCTGAAGTCTTACAGGGACATCCCTGTCAACTAACACCAACAGTGCTTATGACCCAGCAAGTCAGCATTTGGGGTCTGAACCACTCAGTGGAACGAATCTCTTCAGGCATTCTGCCTTTATAGGTGACTCTCCTTCTTGGGGCCTGTCTGGCTTTTTCCCTCTGTGGATCTGGTATCATGGACAGGGCCTGAGGGCCAGCTTCAGGAACATCAGGGCTGAAAAGAGCTCAAGAGCCCAGTTCAGTGACCAATAACAAAATGGAGGCCCAGAGATATCTGAGATCCTAATGACCATTTCATCCATCCCACCTTTCCCAGCTGTCTGTCATCCCCACCTCCTTCACGGTCACCCTTCACCAAGTACTATAAAAAGTAGCCTGGACTTTGGAGTCAGGCTTGGTGTACATTCTGGCTCGTCTGTGTGCTTAACCCTTCCAAGTCTCAGCTTCCCATCTTTAAGATAGGGGTAATCAAACCCATCTTACAGGGCCACTGCACAGCTTGGAAACCATGACACAAAGTACCTGGAAGGACATGTGCTCTTCCTGCTCCTTCAGGTAGCTGGCAGCAGCACTTACTGAGTACCAGCTGTGCGCCAGGCTCCAGGTGACACAGAGAGTACTGTGTTAAATAAGACCGAATAGGGCCTCACTCATGCAAATGACATTCCACTGGGGGAGAGACAGACAATAAACAAATAAATAAGAAAAATCTCACTCGGAAGTGAGTTCTAGGCAGATACTCAAAAGAGGTGACAGAACCAAGAGTGCCTGGGGACTACTTTAGGCCAGGGAAGCAGGGAAGGCTGCTCCATGGAAATGATACTTTAAGCTAAGATCTGAATGGTGGGAGGGGACAGAGTAGTTCTAGCGGGGGAAATAGTGCAAAGGCCCTGTGGCCAGAAGGAGCCTATCATGTTCTAGAATCAGAAGGAGGATTAGTGTGGCTAACCATAGCACAGCCTGTGATATGGCAGGGATGGAGAGGAGACGGGAATGCATTAACTAGGAGAAGGAGTTTGGATTTTATTGGAACTCATTGGAGGACTCTCTTTTCCTTGAGTGGGGGGTGGGGCAACACGATGTGGCGTGAGTCGTTAGTGTAAGATTGCTGTAGCTTCTATGCGGAGACGGACATGGGAAAGGCCAGTAGGAGGCAGGGAGACCAGTTTGGAAGCAGTTGTAGATTGTAGGCAAAACAGGCTGATAATTAGGTGGATGGTATGCCAACGGGAGGAGGGAGGGAATCCAAGAGATGTTTGGGAGTAAGGTCAGGGGGACTGGATAAGGCATGGGATGTGGTGGGTGGGGAGGAGACCAGGACGGAGGAGCCAAGGTGACTGTCTCCTTGTCCTCACCTTCCTCTCCTTGGCCACTACTGAGCATTGACCATGAGCCAGGCACTTCTCTCAGGCTGAAGGACATTACATAACCCATGCCTGGCAGGTCCTGGAGCTGTGAAGTGGCAGAACAGTTCAAACCCAGACCTGCTGGCTCCAAATCCTAAAGGGGTACCCACTACACCAACCCCTCCAGCTTCTGGAATTGCACCATCTGGAAGAGCAGCTTCCATTCCAGGGGGTAGACCTAGAGCCTACCTCCCGTTTGCATCACAGGGAAGGATAGGAGTGCCATCCATCCAGGCTCCTGATGGTGCCAGGCTGGCAATGGGCATCTTTGCACTTGATCCCCCACCACCTCTCGTGGGGCTGCTTCTGTCCAAGGAAAGAGAGCTGAGAGGCAGCTAGAGGGCTAGAGGGGCAGAGGCAAAGCTGGCTGAGCTGTGCTAACACCGCACTGCCCCGTTCTAGTAGGTGTTCAGGAGATGTAGTTGTTAAGGACATTGTGGCCAGTGAAACAGAGGTAACCTGCAAGTGCCACCTGTTCTGAAAGACATACAACAGAAAACCACCTGAGGCTGCATTTAACCTCTACGGGAGTGGGAGATAGCTTGGCTCTCCTTGCTCTCTGAGGACAAGGGAGGCTTACGGGAGACATTTCATTTCCAAAGGTGAGGGGCTCTGTGGCCCCACCCCTGCCATGCCATTATTTTGGACAAACCCTGGCCCTACATCCGTCGGGGGCCTCATAAATAAAGGAGTGGACTACTGGTTCTACAAGGCCCAGGTTCTAAAGCATGTACATGATGAGACATGTCTGGCCCAAGGGACTTATTTGAGAAGTGACCAGCAAGAGCCAGATTCTATTGGGTGTGGTGGCACATGCCTGTGATCCAGCTACTCGGGAGGCTGAGGCAGGAGGATCACAAGTTCAAGGCTAGCCTGGGTAGCTAGCAAGACCCTGTCACAAAATAAAAGGGCTGGAGATTTAACTCAGTAGTACAACTGGAGACCCTGGATCCCTAGTACAGAGAGAGAGAGAGAAAGAGAGAGATTGATTTCATCAGAGCCTGATTCAAGCCTGAGGCAATGACCCAACTGCCCTCTGTATGGGTCATTGTCTCCAAACCTCTTCCTGGCCCCTGGCTGAGCATACTAGGCAGGGGTGAATGCACCAAGGGGGATGGGTGTGTCTGGGACCCCCATGAACTTGTGTGTGCCTCTCCACAGGGGTCATGCCCAAGCACGGGCTGGATGTGTCGGCCTGCGAGGTGTTCCGCTTCTACAAGCTGGTGACTCTCAAGGGCCTGATCGAGCCCATTTCCATGATTGTGCCCCGGAGGGTGAGTGGGACTGGACTGGGTGCCGAAGGGCCACTGTGTTGAATCCTAGCTTGCTCACTGCTGCCCATAAGCCTGGAAGAGCCCAGATGAAAGAGGTGCAGTGGGTTTGGGTCCTCAGGCTCAGGGTGGAGAGTAGAGGATACATTCAGGTGGGGACAGTTGGGCCTGCTGCGTGCAGGGGCAGGTCTAGGCAGCTGGTATGGCAAGAGCAAAGACCTGGAGGCAGGAAAGCAGCCAGCATGGCGGGAGGTCAGGGCGGAGAAGTCTGGCTGCACAGCAGGGGCTTTCTCAGCAGCCCCCAGCTGTCCATCCTCTGCCCTTCCCCTACTACAGTCGGATTCCTACCAGGAAGACATTTACCCCATGACGCCGGGCACGGAGCCAGCTCTGACCCCGGATGAATGGCTGGGAGGCATCAACCGAGGTACCGCTGTGGGTGGACTTCACAGAGGAAGCCACGAGGCTGCGGCTCCAGCCTTTAGCCTGGCTTACCCGGCTCCCCTTGCACACTGTCCTCCTGAACTCGCCCTCACACCCACCCTCTGTCAAGCATGTCAGTGAGATGCCTCCTCTGCCTTCCTTAGATCCCGTGCTGATGTCCCTGAAGGAAGGCTATAAGAAGTCCTCAAAAGTGGTATTTAAGGCTCCCATCAGAGAAAAGAAGAGTGTTGTGGTCAACGGCATAGATTTATTAGAAAATGTCCCACCCAGGACAGAGAATGAGGTAAGGAATATAAGTTATTATTTGGGCCCTGGAAGAGCAAGACCCTTACATTTCAGTCATAGGCTTCAGGCCCATATGCCAGCTCCATTTGGAGGCATTTTTCTTCCTGAGACAAATGCTATAAGTAGCCTGCTGTTGGCTTCCATTGACTCTGACCTTAATCAATAGAGGCTGGGATGTTGGGGAGATATTGTCTCCCCATGCCTCAAATCCACTAATGCACAGAGTTGTGCATCTTCTCATGAATCCATTTCAGGATGTTGCTGTCATGTGGTGTTACAAGAGAGAAGCCAGCCTGGCCTGGTGCGTCATGGCCCTGCCTACCTCTGGGCATTGCAGTAGTAATGGGTTCAGACACTTCCTGCCCCTGTGGAACAGGCTGGCTGGTTATGAAAGTACTCTTTGTGTCATTTAGAATGAGAGAAAGCTCCTTTAGGGACAGCTAGAGCTGAGCATTGTCCATACCCTCTGAAGGCATCCCCCTCCTAGACACCCCCCCACCCCAGTTCCAGGGGTCATTACAGCTCAGCTCAGCCACAAGTCATAGGGGCCTGCCATGTGCCAGGCACTGTGCCTAGTGCAGCTGAAGTAGTTGCATGGACCCATCTGCATTTGAATCCTGCCTTGCCATTTCCTCTGTGACTAAGCAAGTTTCTTGACCTTTCTAAGTCCATTTTCTCATGGAAAATAGGGGTATGCAATGCCATGAGCATTAAAGAGATAATCTGTAATGCTCTTTCCAGCTTGGACCGAGTGCTCAAGGAAAGAGGCCAACTGTAATAGCTATCTATTGCTGTGTAACAAATTTCCCCGGAACTTAAATGACTTATACCCACAAACATTTATCATCTCATAGTTTCTGTGGGTGCTGTGGCTGTCATGAGGCTGTGGTTACACTGTTAGCTGGGGCTGTGGTCACTTCTAAAGGCTGGACTGAGGAAGGATTTACTTCCACATTCACTCACAAGACTGTGGTAGAGCTTGAATCTTCAAAGGCTGTTGGATTGAAGGCCTCAGTTTCTCATGGGATGTTGGCCAGAGGCTTCCTCAGGTCCTTACCATATGGACTTTGCCTCAGGGCAGCTTACACACATGGCAATTGGCTTCCCTCAGAGCCTGGGTGCAAGAGAAAGTCTCCAGGATGGACACTACAGACTTTTAACCTGTTCGTAGAAATGACATGCCAGGTGTGGTGGCACATGAATCCTAGCAGCTCAGGAGGCTGAGGCAGGAGGATCACGAGTTCAAAGCCAGCCTCAGCAAAATTGAGGCACTAAGCAACTGAGACCTTGTCTCTAAATAAATACAAAAAAAGGGCTGAGGATGTGGCTCAGTGGTTAAGTGCCCCTGAGCTCAATCCCCAGTACCAACCCCCCCCAACAAAAAACAAAAAACAACAATAAAAGAGAGAAAAGAAAAGAAACATTACATTGATTCTGCCATATTCTGTTTGAACCAACCGACTAGATCCAGCCCACCCTCTATGGGGGAGGATAACATGAGGGCCATATTAGAGGCTGCCCATCCCACTAACTTATGCTATTGCTATAATTAATAAAAATCAGAATATCTTTGACCTCTGGGATATCTCAGTCTTAAAAGGGGAGATTGGCAGGTTTCCTGATAATATGTTTGCCGTGAAGTATGTTTATGTGCTGTAGAGGGATTTTCAGCTTTCTAGGGCTGGATGAAATCTTATGATAAACAGGATTTGCTTCAAACTAATTCCTGAAATGGGTAGGAGCCGAGATGAAGCGAGAGTGGTTACGTGTTATTTGTTGAAACTGGGTGATCCATACTTGGGGGTTCATGGTGCTGTTCTTCCTGTTTTTGTAAATATTTAATATTTTCCATTTTAAAGAAAGGTTTCTGGAAAAATGCTCTACTTTTCAAAGGCAGCAATACACAGGTTGCTGCAATTGCCCAAGTGGGCAACAGCAAGGGCCTGAACTCAGGTCTAGCACTGGGTCTGGAGCAGGCAGGGTGGAGTAGTGTCAAATCAAGTAACATCTAGCTATAGACTTGCCTGTGTGAATCAGAATTGAAAAAACAGAGAAAAACTTCCAAGGGTCTCTGAGCAGACCAAACAGATGCCATGATCTCTCTGTACCAAAGCTGTGTGTCTTCCTTGTTGGGAAGAAGTTGCTAAGAGCCTTCAGACTTTGGTTCCACTCACAGTTTTAATTGTCACAGAGGATTGGATGTGGCCAAAGAGAAAGCAGGACTGCAAAAGGGAGACATGTTGGTCGAAGTGTAAAGACCAACTGATAGTTTGACACAGCGGAGGAGACAGGGATGTACAACTCAGTAACTTATTAAAAATCACTGAGCTATACACTTGAAATGGGTAAAGTTACAGTATGAGAATTACACTTCAATAAAGCTGTTTTTGATAAAAGTGGACCCAAAATCTGCAAGAAAGTGGTTTTTGTTTTTTGGTTTTTTTTGATGCCAGGGATTGAACTCAGGGGTACTCGACCACTGAGCCACATCCCCAGCCCTATTTTGTGTTTTATTTAGAGACAAGGTCTCACTGAATTGCTTAGCGCCTCACTGTTGCTGAGGCTGGCTTTGAACTTGCGATCCTCCTGTCTCAGCCTCCAAAAGTGCTGGGATTACAGGCATGCACCACCACACTCGGCTAGTTTTTTGTTTGTTTGTTTGTTTTGTTTTGTTTTTTGGTACCAGGGATTGAACCCAGGAGCACTTAACCACCAAGTCACATCTCCAACCCTTTCTTATATTTTATTTTGAGACAGAGTCTCATTAAGTTGCTGAGGCTGGTTTTGAACTCATAATCTTCCTGCCTCAGTCTCCTGAGCTGCTGGGATTACAGGTGTGCATCACCAGGCCCAGCTGCAAAGAAGTTTGAGAACGTGGAAGGCACAATATTGTGTAGAATCATTTACTATAAGGAAAAATAGCATATTGTCCCTCGGAGCAGATATCAGGATCAGTGATTTGTTGGTTAATAAAAATATTTTTTAAAAGTAATTTAGGGAGGGAATCATAAAAATGATACAGATATTGCTTAAACCATTGATTTTCATTTAAAACATACAACATATACATTCAATCAGCATGTTTTGATGTTTTCTTTGAGGAGTTCTTCCCTGGTTAGATCTGCCAGGTCTTTCTCACATAAATCACACCTTCCCTCCAATTTCCTGTTTTAGTTTCTCTTTAGTGGAACAAAAATTTAAAGTCATTCTGAAAGCAAAGCCCTGGTTTTCACAATCTGTTTTTGAGACAGGTGAAATTAGTGTATAAAATTCCTCATCTGGGGTGTGTGGTCCTATGAGGTCTGACAAACACACACAGTTGTGCCACCACTATCACACAGTCAAGAGATAGCCTATGTTTTTTAAAAAGATCCTTCTTATACTCATTTCATCAATGTATATCATATTTAATTAAATCATGCAATTACAATAGCAAATGTAACTCACATCAGAATTACACAAACATAACTGACCGTGGGTAACCTTCAGCTCTAGCATGCAGGGTCCAGGAGCAGACTGCTGTTTTCCAGGGCTCAGTGTTTTGTGGGCTTCTGTCAGTATGTTTTATGGAGGAAATGTAGAAAGTGGTCGATTCAGGGAGTCAGTTGAGTGAAGGTCTGCCAACATACCTAAGGCTTTGCCCATGCCCACCCAGTCAATGAATCACCTTTCAGTGAAAACTTTGGTGTCCTCTCATAGTCCCATATTTGAAAAGCAAAGTTCCAAGGTTGGGGTGTAGCTCAGTGGTAGCGAGCTTCCCTAGCATGCACAAGGAGCTGGTTCCATCCCTAGCACCAACACCAAACCCAAAACTAGGTTCTGTTCTGAATTCTGAGCCTCCTTAAGAAGAGAAGGGTGAAAAACGTTTTAGAAAGGTTTCCATGCAGGATTTTAAAGAAAAGCATTAGGTTCAGATTTGGACCGCTGGGCTGCAGCTGTGCGCCTGCGTCAGTAAGCGCCTGCTTTTCTCTTATGTCACAAGGACAATAGGAGCCGCGGGTGAGCTTGGAGGGTGAAAGGTGGAGGGGGATGAGTCTGGGCTGCCGGAGGCTGAAAGTGATGGAGGCCTGGGAGGGCCGGCAGGCCTGCGGTGGGTCGGAGGGTCTGGAGACCCACTTGCCAAATCCCTTCTCACCTTCTCTCTCCCTGGCCCTCCATGGCCCTGTCTCTTCTTCCACCCCAGCTCCTCCGAATGTTCTTCCGGCAACAGGATGAGATTCGACGGTTGAAAGAGGAGCTGGCCCAGAAGGACATCCGCATTCGGCAGCTACAGCTGGAACTGAAAAACTTACGCAACAGCCCCAAAAACTGTTAGCTCCTCAGCTGGGCTGTTTTCTAAGCCGATCTCTCCGTTGTTTCTACTCGTCCCTTAACTTCCCCTTATCCAGTGACCCCAGAGACAGAGCCAGGACTGGAGTTGGGGGGCCAGCCTGAAGATCCCCATCTACCGCCTCAAGAACTGGAAGCTGCCCCTTGACCTCCTGACCTCATGCTAACACTAGCCCCAGCTTCTCCTGGAAACTCTCCTCCCCCCGCTGACAGACCCTTTTCCTGCCACCCCAGGAGCCAGGCTTCTCTCTCTCTGGGTCAGGACTGCAGACTGACTCCCTGAGGGGTGGCCTCCTCAGACCAGGGAGCAGAGGGGGAAGCAAAATCCCTGCTTGACTTAGAACTTGAACTTTTCCCCTGCCAAGGGGCTGTCAGGACATGTCAGCCCTCAACTAGAGGCCTGCCCAGGATCATGGCTGGAAGCACAGAGTGTGGGCTGGAGTGCAGGTTCCTCCTGCAGTCCCAGCAGCCCTGCAAGCCTGGCTCACCTGACATGGGCAGCAGTGGCAGGCTCCTCTCTGTCTCCTCCCCTCCCCCTGCCCCTTGTCTTCAGGGAATGAAGAGGATGCTCTCCAAGGCCATAATGACCCCTTGCCTTCCCCGTGAGTCTCTTCAAAGCTCTTGCACACCCTTTTCCCATTTAATTTGTGAGCCAGCCAGGGTAGGGATTAGTGTCCCCATTTGTCAAAGAAGGAACTGAGGGTTGCAATGGGGACAAGACCTACTAAATCACCCAGCAGGTCGACAGCGTACCCAGACCAGGCCCCTTGGTGTCCAGACCTCAAGGCCAGGGCCCTTCCCACTGCATTGAGATGCCAATCCCATTGTAGGCTTCTCCCGAAGAACTGGAAGCCACTTCTACCGTCCGCCCCACACCAGTAGTGCCAATGTGCCACACTGCCCGGTGGAGGCCCCCTACTCTGGGGGTCCCAGACCCTCCTTGCTCTCACCCTGCCCCCAGGGGACTCCATCTGAGATGAGGCCTCTTTCCTGGAAGAAGCTGAGGCTGAGAAGGGTGGAGCCTGGCCTGGAGCAGGCAGAGCAGGGGTCCAATGGCTTCTGGGGATGTTCTGCTTGTGTCTCTCCCCACCGCTCTCTCAGCCACTTTCAGCCTTACGCGCACGTAGAACGACCACAGCCGACCACAGCCGCTCACATCAGTGCCGCACTTTCAAGTTGACACCATTCTTTCACACATAGGATCCCGTCGATCCTCACATGCTCCATTTTGCCGACCAGGAAACCCAGCGGTGGCCTGAGGGCACACCACTCTGAGATGCCACATTTCACTTGGTCTTCTGCATATTTTCTTTTTTCCTCCTCCACTTTTTCTCCTTTCATGATCCACCACCCAGAGTCCAAGAGCACTGTTCTCAGAGAAGTCACTGCTTGGGGGTGAGATCTGGGGATCGAGACATGGGTGTCCACTCTTCTCCCACTGGCTAGAATCTGCTAGATCCAGGACACTCTACCTGCTCTTCCTCAGCCACCCTGCAGAACATCCTGTCCACAAGGCCCTCCAGGGGGGCTGGGAGGGATGAGCCCCCAGCCCTTGGGCCTCTCCTTGAGATCCTCCCACCATCCCAGAGCTGAAGCAGGGTCTCCTGGTCCCACCTCACCACCAGACAGCATCAGCTCATCTCCCCTCACACTTCTGGAGCTTTTTTGACCTTTGTGGTCTTCTGTGATTATTTATGCTGCCTCCCAAGGATAGAGTTGAAATAAAATGTTTTCAATGTATCAAAGCTGGGCATGGCCATCTCATTTAGTTCTGGGTGGTTCCTGCTCTTGGTTATGTGGTACCTCCATGGTCAACTTCCCATGCACAGGTCCTCTGCCCTTCTGGAATAAGAGCCCAGCTCTGTATCGACAGATGTGCTTTCACACCTTCATTCCTCGCAGCATTATTGGTTTGCGGGGGCCACACAATCCTTGGCTGTGGGAGCTGTCCTGTACACTGAAATGTTCAGCAGTGAGCCCCACCTCTACCCATCAGATGCCATAGAAACCCCCACCCAGTCGTGATAACTTAAATGTTCCCAGGTACTGCCCAATACCCTTTGGGGTGTCAAAACTGCCTCCTAGTTGAGAACTACCATACTACAGTTAGTCAATAGTTATTCTGCTCTGTCTTGGGCTCTGAGGAGACCAGTGTCTCACATTGGAACAACACTTCACAGTTGACAAAGCAAATTCCATATACTTGACACACGTTATCCTCACAGCAGCTCTACATGATAGGTTCTATTATTCTCATTTTCAAGGACAGCCAGGCTGAGCAGTGATATGCTCAAGGTCATTCAGTTACTATAGGGACAAGATGCTTAGAGACATGGATCTCCTGGGTCCAGGACCAAAGGAGGCCTGTGCCCCATCCCTAGTCAGGTCCAGAGCTGGATGCAGCTGTTCTGGAGGGCCCTCAGGTCCCATCATGAGACTAAGCATGGTGGATACTACACTGTCTCACCAAGCCAGAATTGTCTAGGAGAAGATAGGTGGAAAGCCACCACAGGAAACTCAAAAGGGCCAGAAGAAAGCAGTGTGAGTGTTGGAGAAGAGGGCCAAGGAACAGATGATAGAGGGCTACAGGGAATCCTGGGCAGGACACCAGGCAGGATAGTCCAGGCCCAGTTCTGGTCCTGACTGGCTGTGTGATGTTAAGTCACTTTTTCTTTGTGGGCAACATTTTTTTTCCATCTACAAAATAAAGGATGTAGACAATTCTTAGGGTCCCTTCCTGGTTGATATCTGGTTTCCATTATACTAGTAGTTGAAAGGATGGGACAAATCCCCAAGACTACCCATTGCCTAAGACAAGTGGCACACACAAGTACATCAGGAAAAGGGGAGAAGAAAGGGACTTCCCACAGGGCTTTAGTGCCAGAAAGCACTTCTGTTGAATATAAATGTGAACAAAGACACACCTAAAGGTTCTGCTTGAGATTGAGTCACAAAACCTGGATTTGGAAGCAATTCTGAGTCTGGTGGAACTCTGGCCTTCTTTTTTTTTTTTAAAGATTTTTTTTAGTTGTTGATGGACACAATGTCTTTATTTCACTGCTTTGTATGTGGTGCTGAGGATCGAACCCAGGGCCTCACGCATGCAAGGCAAGCGCTCTACCGCTGAGCCACAATCCCAGCCCCGAACTCTGGCCTTCTTAACATCCTTCTCCTCAGATGCTGAGGAGGATGGAGCTGGTCCCCTGATAGGCTTTCCCCAATCTGGGCCCAGGGAAACAGGTGAATGAATGAACAAGTAATCTATCTTATTGGTCTTACCCACCTTTTCCCCTATTCTGAACCCAACTGAATAGCTTGCTTATTTATTTGTTTGTTTGCTTGTTTATTTATTTTTATTACTGGAGATTTAACCCAGAGGTGCTTTACCACTGAGCTACATCCCAGCCCTTCTTATTTATTTTGAGACAGGGTCTCGATAAGTTGCTGACTGGCTCAGAAATTGCAATCCTCCTGCCTCAGCCTCCTGAGTCACTGGGATTGCAGACATGCACCACAGCACCTGGATAATCATTACTTATCAGACTGTCCAAGGTCAGGATCCATCTTCTCCCTCTCCTGGCAGCAGTCCATCCCCACTACATTTCTGCATTTGTTGAAAAACTCCTTGGTTTCCCATTGGTTGGCTCTATGTCCTTAAATTCTTCCTATGGTAGGATACATTCCTTGCCGGGTCTGCTATACTGATCCCTCTGCCAATTGTGGCCTAGCCAACCCATGTATATTTATCTAAGATGTAGGCAAGCAAGCCCTTCGTGGCTCTTGGAAACATCTCTGTAGCCATGCTCCCCATGAGGTGTTTGCTCCTTCTTTTCCCTAGGCAAGGATATCTTAGGCTCAACTCCAGACCCACATCTCCTATGGAGAGGCCCCTATTACCCCTGCCATTAGCAAAGATGCCCTCTTGGACATGCCTAGAATTCCTTATCCAGCCCCCTGGATATGTAACTGGATTTCCAAATTAGTTTAACACATACCAAGTAGCTGAACCTGCTCAGTACTGGGGGCTGGGCCTACCTCTGAGGCTGGCAGTGTGTCTGTGGGCACCATCGCATCTCCAGGCAGGGGGCAGGGCCCCTAGAACTGGGATGAGCTTCACTTTTGGCTGGGCTCAGGTTGGAATGGGCAGTTGTTTTGGAGTTTGCTGACTCCCTGCTTGTCTTCCAGCCAGCTTCCTGAGATCCCAAGATGGGTTTGGGCATTTTTAGACTCTCCTGCTACTGGGCAAGTCTCCCAGACTGCCAGTGGACTGTGCTGAACGTGGCTGCTCCTTCACTGTGGGAAATGACTTCATACTGAAAACACCCCCCACAAGCTCCACCCTGTCCTCCAGCTTGAAAGGACTGTGGTGACCGTGAGGGGGCTGTCTGGAGCAAAGGCAGACGCTTCACTTATCTTGGCCACAGGAAGCACTACCTGATCCCTTGGAGGTCCTGCAGGTCTGCAGTGAGGGGTGGGGAAGAGGCCCCTGTCTGGGATGCTGGCAGAAGCTCCTTGTTCCTTCATATATGCGTGTTTCCTATTTGGGAACAACCCGCAGCCTGACTTTTCCTTGGAATTTCAATTTGGTAACAAGCACAAATGGGTCAGCCTTACTCAGAAGGAGAAGGTGAGCAGTTACAGGGTAGAGCCTGAGGTTCTAGGAAGCCACTGTCCCAGAGCTGCTTCCCTTCTCCTCCTGGCTTGTGACCCTGCCTGGAATTCCCCATCTTTAGCATGTAGTCCCTTTGGATTAAGCACTGCCTTTGCCAGAGCCAAATTCATAAATAAATCCCCTGGTGGGGGGGGGGAGTGCTGGTGTGTAAGGTTAACAGACTGGGCCCCAGGTGGGAGGATGGAGGGAGGGATCCTGGGGACAGAGATCTTGGATTTCAAGGTCACGGTAATTATAGCAAGATTTAAAGACCAGGAAGAATTTGCTAGAAACTTGAATCTAACCAGCAGATGGCAGATTATGGCCTTTCTATCAAGTTTGTTTGTTCTGAGCTTGGTCCCTTCTGCCACCTCCCACCCACCCCAGAACCTATGACCCAACCACAGGCACCAGGACTCATGACAAAGCAGACACCCAGAGCAGCCAGGATCCAAAACACCCCAGGTGTAGGAAGAGGGAGGCTCTAAAGGAGGCACCAAGACTTCCACTGTCCTGGAGGTCACCTGTCCCCAGGGAGCAGTGGCCAGAGGAGGGAGGTCGCCTCTCCTTCCCTTGGTGGCTGTAGACACTGCAGGACGTGCAACTGAAGAGCCGGAAAGAGGCTATTCTGGCTTCCCCCAGCTCAACCCTGACCTGCTCTGTGACCTTGACCAGTTTCCCAAGGGGACAATAACAGGGAGTGGCCTTTTCTGCCTGGAGAGTCTGAAATTCGATGATCCTGGGGACTGAGGAGGTAACTGAAGAGAGAGCTGGAAAGTGAAGGGGATTAAAGGAACAGGGGTCCCAGTCAGAACTCTGCAGCTGGCGGTCACAGCCCAGCCCAGCCCTGCCCTGGAGCTCACCGGCTCTAGCCCATGCAGTCTCCAGGAAGCCACTGATGAGAGAATCAGGAGCAGTCTGTCCAGGTTTCTGCTTCCGGGGCACTGGTACCGCTCAGCGCACAGAGGAAGAGGGCGGGGCCAGCCCAGGGGAGCCTAGGGAGCCCTGAATCCTTGCCCTTGGGAAGCTGGACTCTGTAAAGGAGCCCTGGGAGGCTTGAGGTAGAAATAGACACCTCCTTCTGGCTGATTTGACCGGAGGGGATTGGAAGGCCAGAGTCCAGCCGGGAAACCAGGTCTGGCTGTGGAGCTAGTGACCCAGGTGGGAGATGGCAGGTGCCTGTGAGTGATCAGGGCAGACTTGTTGGGATAAGGAATGGACCTTGACAGGGGAGGGAGGAAAAGAGCAGGGAAAAGGGAGTGCGCAATGAGGGCGCTCCACCGAGGCAGGGACAGCACTTTATACTTCACTTCTTTAATAAATCAACACCAACTGGTAACTTGGAACCACACTGGCTGCACCTTGTTTAGCAAATGTCCTTTGGGCTGCCTGAAGGAGGAAGGGCCGTCATAGAAAATTTGGGTCCTCTTATCACCAAAAGGATATCACCTGCCTGCCCCATGGGACCTTTGTTTTTGTACTAGGAATCCAAACCAGGTACTTGCACATGCTAGGCAAGTGCTGTATCACCAAGCTACATTCCCAGCTCTTGTTATGTTTTATTTTGAGACCAGGGTTTAGCTAAGTTGCCCAGGCTCTCCTCGAACTTGAGATCCTTCTGAGTTGCTGGCATTATAGGTGTGTACCAGCGCACTTGCCTCCTCTTGGGATTTCTTAGCAGAATGATTCAAAACCCCCTACTCTCTAGCAATCACCTACCTTAGCCTATCCTCCATTAGCCTCTTAAGATGCCTGAAATTCACATGACTGTTCAAAAGTCATTTGCTTTTTTGGTACTGGGGGTTGAACTCGGAGCATTTTACCCCTGAGCTATATCCCCAGCCTTATTATTATTATTGTTAGTATTATTTTAAATGTTGATTTTAAATAAATTGCCCAGGCTGGCCTTGAATTTGTAATCCTCTTTCCTCATCCTCCTGAGTCACTGGGATCACAGACGTGGGCTACCACATCCAGCCAAAAGTCATTTGCAGTAATAGTAAAAATAGGTCCTTTTCCTTTGCTTGCTGTGATTTTTGAGACAGTTTTCATTCAGAAATTATTTAATCAAATATTTATCAAATGCCTTTTCTGCATCTAGTATTTTCCTAGGTTCTGGAAGTAAAGAAATAAATAAGATGCAGTTCTTGGTCTCAGAGAGGATGCAGTCCAGTTATCATTAAAACTCAGAACAACAAGAAATGTCTAGAAGAATGGAGAGATTAGCAGTGATTATTTCAGAGTGAGGGGATAACATATTATATCCTATTCTTTTTAAATACATTTTTCTATAACAGACACTTATTTTCAATAAGAAGAGGTGTTTTGTAATTTTTAAAATAAAATTTATTTATTCATTCATTCATTTATTTTGGGGCACTGGGGATTGAACTCAGGGGCACTTCACCACTGAGCCACATCCCCAGACCTATGTTGTGTTTTATGTAGAGACAGGGTCTCACTAAGTTGCTTAGCACCTCGCTGTTGCTGAGGCTGGCTTTGAACTCGTGATCCTCCCACCTCAGCCTCCTGAGCCGCTGGGATTACTGGCGTGCGCCACCGCGCCCGGCATATTTTGTAATTTTAAAGACACTTTGAACCCATGTAAAGCCTTAGGACCTGCCATGACTGCTTCCCGTGGGATGGAATCCAGGGCTTATTCTGTCTAATTCACCAGGCGTAGATGCTAGGGCTTCCTCCCCACATCACCACTGCCCCCTGGACCAGAAGAGCTATTGAAACACATGGGTAGTTGGATGGAGTGATGAAACTCAGGGCTGGCCAGGTGTCACTTCTGTTGGACCTTGGCAGAGAGGGCCCTGCCAAAGGCTCCTGTTTCCTTAGTGAGCTGATAGCTTGTTTGAATATAGACACAGGCCAAGATGGCCACAGATGCTCAGTGGGAACTGCCTCAGCTTTTCCTGGGTCTTCTTGATGCTAACTCAGTCTTCTTGACCTCTCCAGGTGTGGTCCCACCCACTGACCTTCTCCAGCTCAACCTCAGGTGGCCCCACCCTAATCTTCTCTTCAGGGAAATACACTGACTCCTCACCCTCCCTATGCTAACCCACAGCTTGTGGCATGAGCCCTGTGGCCTACTTTCTCTGGCATCAAGCCCTTCTCTTCAAATCAAAAGCCCTGGTTTTCAAGACTCTTTATTGTCTCTGCCATGAAGTTCTATTTTTTATTTATTTAATCTTTTTGTGGTGCTGGGGATCCAACCCGGTGTGTTGCACATGCTAGACAAGTGCTTTACCATGGAACTGCACTCCTAACCTGCTGTGGAGTTTTGGAAATCTGCCTAGAAACTCCTAAGTTGAGCATTGACTAACTATTTGTTTATTTGTGCATTCCAGCTATCCGAATCCTCATCCTCCCTGTGACGATGAATACCACTGACTACACTGGAAAGGAGGTACATCAGGAACTACTGGATCAACAACTGTTATGACTTCCCAAGTCCATCTTCTCCACTTCCCCCAACTCCACACATGTAGTAGCCAGAGAGATTAGGAGCATATGGAATAGAAGAATTTTAATTAACGATGACATGAAACTAGAGAACAGCATTCTTTTGCTAATTTTCAATTAACTTCTGATGGACGATGGCACAACTGGAGGTGCCAGTGATATAAAACTGCCTGAGATTACTCATATCACTGGCCTCAGGAGCTTGGGTTAGTGGGGGATGCAAATGACATGTGGGTCAAGAATTATTGTCCAGTATAAGGAGTACTGTCTCAGAGCAAACCAAAATGCACAGGACAGAAGAAGGACCTCAGAGTTCCTGAAGTGAATCCAGTTTCCCCCACCCCACAGAGCAAGAAAGGCCTTGAGGGAACAACAGCAGGTCCAAAGTCAAGGAGAAAGGCAACAGCTGGCACAATGTGGGAGGATCACAGAGGGCCTTGGGCTGCTGAAGCCAAGAGGAGGCTGGCAAGTGGGCAGTGCGCAGAGCCTTATATCTGGCTGTCTGCTGGGAATGTGGAGTAGGCAGTGGGAAACCTTGGGAGGCTTGAAAGCATCAGAATGAGCCATTCTTATTACACGTATATTTCTTTGTGAGAAAGAGAACGTGGCCCAGCATGATGGCACTAACCTGTAATCCTAAAGGCTCAGGTGGCTGAGGCAGGAGGATTAGGAGTTCAAAGCCAGCCACAGCAACTTAAAGAGGTCCTGAGCAACTTAGTGAGAGACACTGTCTCTAGATTAAAAATAAAGAATGGGCTGGGGATGTGGCTCAGTAGTTAAGTGCCCTTGGATTAAATCTCCGGTACAAAAAAAAAAGAGAGAGAGAATATGAGGGGAGAGGGCAGGGAGGCAAGGTAAAATATGTTTCTGCACAGGGGCTGCAGTCAACAAAGTCTGAAAGCCACTGGTCTAGAACATACTAATGGTGCAAAGCAGAGAGTAATTGTCAAGGAGATTCCCAGGAGAGAAAATTCAGTCGGTGTGTGCTGTCAGGGATGGCTTCCCAGAGGACAGTGGGGAATGGGAACTGGGCCTCAGAGAGGACAGGAAGTGGATGAGGGAGGGAAGAGGGAGCGACTAGGGAGAGGATTGAGGAGGCAGGCCTGCTGGATCTTCCCTAACAGCCTCAAGATGGTTATCTTGGAGAGATAACATTTCAATCTCAACACAGAAAAGCATCTGCTGACAGCTTATCTTTTTCTCTAGTACTTATGTAAAATCTGACAAATAGCCTGTGTTTCTTTTGACCTTCCATACTGGGACACCAAGTTCATGCTCAGAACAGTTCACTTTAACCAGAGACATTTCCCATTTTTGTAAAAACTTCCCACAGATTATTGAATGAACTGGGATCTGTGTTTAAGTTCTAGCTGAGAACTTCATTCATCCAGTCAGGACTGTTTCTTAACCCTGCTTTTTTTGGTCATAAAATAGATAAGGAGAACCACCTAGGTTTCCCCTCAAAACCTGTGAGCATCAGGTGCAAACAGATCCTGGCTACAAAACTCTCTCACCAGGAGAACTGAGGGTTTACTTTTCCCATTGGCCAGAAGGCCCATATATTGTCAGATCTCCTAAAGAATCAGCACCATTTGGCAACCTTGTCATTGTTGAAGCAGATAAGAGAAGCTATTATTTTATCAGCTAGCACCAGAGTTCCTTTTAGGGAAGGAAGTGTCTTTGTTTAGAAAAATACCTTGATAGGCCCCCTGAGGGTAGAAAGTGAGGCCCAGAGGACACCGGATAAGAGTAGAAAAACAAAAATTGCTAAAAATTTCTGTCTAAGAAATGAACAGGAAGCCAGGCGCGGTGGCTCACGCTTATAATCCCAGCACTTAGGGAGGCTGAGACGGGAGAATCTCGAGTTCAAAGCCAACCTCGGCAACAGCGAGGTGCTAAGCAACTCAGTGAGACTCTGTCTCTACATAAAACACAAAATAGGGCTGGGGATGTGGCTCAGTGGTCGAGTGCCCCTGGGTTCAATCCCCAATACCAAAAACAAAACAAAACAAAACAGAAATGAACAGGAATTTGGAGAGGAGGAAGAACAAAGAAGAGAAGAAACCAGAATACTAAGCAATAAGGCCAGAAGCTAAAGCCTTATTTGGTGGGAAATTGGGGTGCTCTTAAGAACAGATGGTTGTAAGATTTTGTTTTAAATTATCTGGACCATGATTCTGCAATCTAACCTTCTTTCCACTGTAATCTCTTCCCACAATTCTACTAAATGTTTTTTTGTACAAGCTGCCTTGGAGTAGGTGAACTACAAGGAGTATCAAGGAGAAGGGGCTGTCTTCAATATTTGAGGCCATTTGGGAATAGAGATAAAGGTGTCTTGTGGTGTGGCCACAAGACAACCCAGAAGGAAATTTAGAGTCAGAGTTGACCCCGAGAAACCCAAGCCTAGGGAATTCCCAGAATTCTTGGGAGAAAGCATGGGGTTTCCTCTAGCTTTGAGATAGATTCATACTTATCACCTGTAGAGTCACATTGTTTGAATCACCCCAGGAGACAACTGAAAGTGTTGACTATCCACTTTTTTTAAAAAAATATTTTTTTAGATGTTCATGTTTATTCATTTATTTATATGTGGTGCTGAGAATTGAACCCACAGCCTCACATATGGTAGGCAAGTGCTCTACCACTGAGCCACAACCTCAGCCCAGACTATCCACTTCTTATCTGTCATCAGGGTAAACATTTTCTCCAGGTTTTTCTCTGTGGAAGTCAATACTCTTTGGCTATTACTGACTGAACTTTAGTCATAAATTAAGAACCAACCACACAAAGCCAGTTGCAATGGCACACACCTATAATACCAGTGACTCAGGAGCCTGAGCAGAAGGATTGCAAATTCAAAATAAAAATAAAAAAGAGCTAGGATGTAGCTCAGTGGAGGAGTATCCCTGGGTTCAATTCCCTGTACTAGAAAGAAAAAAAAAATCAACCACATAAGAAAAAGGACGTCAGCTTTTCTTTTCTTTTCTTTCTTTTTTCTTGCCCCTCTTTTCTGATTGCCTCCTGGCCAATATCCAGTATAAGCAGTGCTTACCTGACAGGTAACACCTTAATGGTAATCTAGTGCATCTATCTGCTATTTTAAAGTCTCTTAAGCACCTTCTCTCATTGGATATTGGATCGCCAAATAACACTGCAAAGCAGGAAAGGCTTGCATATCTCACGTTAGTGATAAGGAAACAGAGGCCCAAGAATCAAAACACTAAATATGGATTAGTTGAGAGACGATGATGTTGAGGTACATTGGAGAGATGAAATATAAATGCATGAAAAGACAGTATCATTAAAGAAGTAGAAATACATATAAAAATAAATATAAAAATACAAATATAAAAATAGTAGACTGAGGATGTAGCTTAGTGGTACAGCATGTGCTTAGCATGCATGAGGCACTAGGTTCAATTCCTAGCACCAAAATAACAACCTGTATGTTTCCAGGGCGCTGGTTGAAAGTTAGCCTGGGAAAAGCCTGCAGCTCTCGATTCCCCCTGGCCTGAGCATGCCCGCTCTTCCCAGTGGAGTCATTTTTCATGGAGGTCAAAAGAGTTGGTCCCAGGAGAGAGACCCACCCTATAATCCTGGGACAAGGACCCAGCCCTGAGGGTGGGGAACAGAAGGAGCCACCTATCACCCATGTAGGGCACACAGAGCGCATGAGGGCACAGGCTGGAAGGCCTTCCCTGAGGAACTTCTGGTCAGCAGACCTAGCCCTACAGAAGGACAGGGAGGGAAGAGAAACCTACTGAGTAAGGGCCAAGCGGACTCTTTGGGAAGTACAAGTGAGACTCGCCTTCTCCCCACAGTTCTCTGAACTGGCTGGAGGCATCTGAGAGACTCCAAGACGCCTACAGTTTGGTAGGAGAGGTTGAGTCACAGAAATATTGTTTTATTCATATTATTGGTAATGTACTTATACCCTCCCCCTCCCCTCAAGCTGGTGTGTCCTAGAGAAACAGTCCCCAAAGTCTGCAGCCCCAGGGCAAAGTAAGCAGTTTCAAAGGATCAGAAAGGAGGAACATGGTGGACTAGGAAGGGAAACGGAAGGGATGGCTTTGAGTCACACACAGCTGGGTATGAACCCTTCCTCCAGGCCCCGCCTCTGATTGCTTGCATGTGTTATTTTACCTTTCTGAGGCTCAGTTTCCAAATCTAAAAAGTAGATGATTCATCACAAAGGGTCCTGTAGACACAATGGGCAGGTTATTGACCATCACTCCACATGAACAAAGTTACATCCCATGCTATATTCTCCACGTCAAAGACCCTCATCTCCCCCACTTGAACACCTGAGCTAGTGGGTTTCTCACAGCCGTATCACCCAGGCAGCAGCCCCCAAGCACTTTATTGCTACAGAGTCAATGTCAATGGTTAGGAAGAAATTTCCAAGACAATAGTGAAGTTTCCTCATAAGAAATGCTGCCATTTCAACCTCTTGTGGACACAGAGTACAATCCTATGTCAAAAAACACAGATGTTGATGATGCTGAGCCTTACTGATCCAGAAGAGCTAGTTGAAGTTTTGGGGATGCCATAACCAATTTGTTTTGCTTATATTTTTCTTTTTTTTAATGAGAGATATATGAAAAGAGAAAATATTGGTCTAAATAAGACTGGAAGAGCCCTTCAATAAGTATAAAATTGAAAGAAAATTGGAAGTGATAAAAAAGGTGCTGACAAATAGAGGGTTACTGACTGAATTCTGGGGAAATCAAGATCCAGAGGGCATTGACAGTTGTGACCAAGGCTTTTCAGCAACAGAGAGCAGAACTGAGAAGTGAAACAGACAGACTCAGGCCCACCACAGATGCCAGCTTGGTGTGGCTGGAGTCTATTGGCTATACCCTAAATTCTTCCCAAGGAGCCTGAGAAGTGTGGCCTTTGCTCACCAGAGATATTACACTTCAGTTTTGCCAAATGAGCATGTATTTGCCCACACATATAATATTCAAGACAGAAGAGTTGGTTGAGAAACAAAAACCCTAGCAAGAACAAACTTCTGGGAGAAAAAATATAAAGCTATTTGTATTTGTCCCTCATGGTGACCAGGTTTGCTGGCAGACCATTATGAAAGGTTGGGATTTCCCAAGCTCAGGGTTCATCATCTGTGACACAAATCCCACTGTATGCATAGCATCTACCTACTATTGTGTCAAGTTATAAGGTCATTTGTCTGGTCCTGAATCTTCCATTAATCTCCATGAAATTGTAGCAGGCTAAGCTTGTATGTTTACAAGTAGGGTGTTATATCAGAAACTTCATGGTTCTTATATGAAGTTTTATACTATTATTTGGAGCTAGATTGTGATAATTTGAAACTGTATGTGATTAACTTGAGAGCAACCATTAAAAAATAAAACAGAAATATAGCTAACAAGACAAATGTAGAGATAAAGTAAAAACATTAAAATATTGAATGGAGCTAGGAATGGTAGCACATACCTGTAATCCCAGCTACCTTGGTAGCTGAGGCAAGAGAATCACAAGTTCAAAAACATCCTCAGCAACTTAGCAAAACCCTGTATCCAAATAAAAATTAAGTCCAAGGCATGGTGACTCTTGCCTGTAATCCTAGCAGCTCAGGAGGCTGAGGCAGGAGGATTGCAAGTTCAAAGCCAATCTTAACAACTTAGTGAGGCCCTAAGTAAATCAGCAAGACCCTGTCTCTAAATAAAATATTTAAAAAGGGCTGGGGATGTGGCTCAGTGGTTAAGCATCCCTGGTACAAATAAATAAACAAACAAACAAACAAACAAATAAAACACCCTGGTATTGTAGCTTAGAGATAAAATATCCCAGGGTTCAATTCCCAGTACCAAAAAATAATTAACTAAATAAAAACCTTAATGAATGTTGGGTCTGAGAGTGTAACTCAGTGGTAGATTGCTTGTTTAGCATGCACAGGCCCTGGATTTGATCCCCAGCACAACACACAACACACACACACACACACCTATGATAACTGGAAGAAAAAAAAGCAGGAATAAAGAAAGCAGAACAAAGAACAGAAATAACAAATAGATAACAAAAAGCAAAATGGGGGCTGAGGTTGTGGCTCAGTGGTAGAGCACTTTCCTAGCATGTGTGAGGCACTGGGGTTCAATTCTCAGCACCACATATAAACAAATAAATAAAGGTCCATCAACATCTAAAAAAGTTCTTTAAAAAAAGCAAAATGGTATGCTTAAATATAATCATATTCATTATTACATTAAATATAAATGGCCTGAACTTTGCAATTAAAAAGCAGAGATGTCAGGCTATATAAAAAGGCTATAAGGACTAGGGCTGAGGCTCAGTGGCAGAGTATTGCCTAGCATGTGTGAGGCATTGAGTTTGATCCTCAGCACCACATTAAAAAAAAAAATCAATAAATAAAGGTCCATCAACAATTTAAAAAAATTTTTTTAAAGGGCTATGAAAACAAACTAAATATAAATGCACTGATAGATTAAAAGTTAAAAGATATACCAAGCAAACATAAATCATAAAAAGTTGAAATGGATGTATCACTATTGTGCAAAGTAAACTTCAGGGAGAAGATCATAAGCAATGATAAAAAGCAATATTACATGATGAGAAAATAAGAAAATGGTTCTTTTCAAAACCATATCATCAAGAAGAAATAATTAAATATACATGTGCTGAGTAACAGAGCTTCAGATGACATAAAAAATACTAAGTAACTGAAAGACAAAATAGACGAATGTACATGTACAGTTGTAGATTTCAACCTTCCTCTCTCAATTGCTTTTTTTTTTCCAGTACTAGGGATTGAGTCCAGGGATGCTTTACCATGGAGCTACATTCCAACCCATTTTATTTTTTATTTGAGACAGAGTCTTTTAATTTGCTGAGGCTGGCCTTGAACTTGTGATCCTCTTACTTCAGTCTCTCAAATTGCTAGGATCACAGATATGCTCCATCACACCCAGTTCCTCTCCCATTTATTGATAGAACAATTAGATATAAAACTAGTAAGTATATAAAAACTTGATCTACTATTAAGTAACTTTATCTAATATGTGGTTATAAAACATACCCAACATTGGCAGAATGTATGTTGTTTTCATGTGCCCGTGAATATTCACAAATACAGATCATAGACTAAGATACAAATAATCTCCATAGATTTGTAAGGATTAAAATTATATATAATATATTCTCTGAGTATGGCAGAAATAAATTAAAACAAAAAATATCTGGATAATCTTCTAAGTGTTGAGAAATTAAACAGTACATGTCTATTTAACTCAAGTTAATGAAGGAATCACAACTAAAAATAAAAGATATTTACTACTGAATGAAAATAAAAATGCAACAAACAAGTTTACAATACACATCTAAAATAGAGCTTTGAAGGAAATTAATAGGCTTTAAACACATTAAATAAGAAATGCCTAAAGGCAATATAGTAAACCTCTACCTTTTCCCAGAAGCTAGGAGGAGGGGAAAACAAACAAACAAAACAACAAAAAACAGCAATATATGCTCAAAGTCAGAAGGAAGAAAATCAGAGTAAAATCAATGAAATAGAAAATGGATCAATACAGAATATCAGTTAAACTGTTGCAAAACTGATCTTAGAAAAGATGAGTAAAAATGACAAAAGCTAAACTGATTAAGAGTCAAATTAACAACCAAAGGGAAATTAAGAGAACAATACCACAGATACTGCAGCTGTTAAAAGGATATGGGACTGCTATAGACCACTGATGCCCATATGTTGTAAAACTTAGATGAAATGGACAACTCCTTAGGAGACAAAAAAATATAAAAAATCTGAATAGTCCTGTATTTATTTAAAACATTAAATCCACAGTTTAAAAGTATTTCCTCAAAGGAGACTCCAGAACCTTTGGTTTAACTGGAATATATAAAAGAGAAAAAAACAAAACAAAAGAAAAAATCAATTCTACAAAAATATTTTAAATTAAGAAAGAGCATTTTTCAGCACATTTTTTGAGTCTAGCATTGCCCCAAACAAAGTCATTACAAGAAAAAAATTACATACCAACACACTTCAAGAACAAGATGCAAAAATAGTTTTCAAAATTGCAGCAAATTCAACACAGTAATATATGAAAAGGAAATACATCATGACCAAGAGGGCTTTGTTCCAAGAATTCAAGGTTAATTGGACAAAATAAAGGATAAAAATCCTATGACCACTTTAGTAGATGTTAAAATAGTGAATGGCAGAATCCAATACTCATTCACAATTAAAACTCTTATCAAACTGAAAATAGAAACTTTCTCTGGTCAAGGGTATCTAAAAAACACCTACAGCTATCATTATACTTCATGGTGAAAGACAATGTTTTCTCCCTAAGATTGGGAGCAGAGTAAGACATCCATTTTTACAGCTTCTATTTAGAATTGTATGGATAACACTAGTCTGTGCAAGAAATCAAGGAAAAGGAATAAAAGGCATGGAGATTGAAAAAGAAGCAAATCTGCCTTTATGTGCAGATATTAGCCTCGTACACATAAAAAGAAAATCAAAATGAATGTGTTAGAAAACTCCTTGAGGGGCTGGGATTGTAGCTCAGTGGTAGAGTTCTCGCCTCCCATGTGCGAGGTGCTGTGTTCGATCCTCAGCACCACATAAACAAATAAATAAAGATATTGTGTCCATCTATAACCAAAAAAGTATTTTAAAAAAAAAAAAAAAAAAGAAAACTCCTTGAACCATTAAGTTTAGGAAAATTACAGAGTATAAGGTGAATATACAGATATCAATTATGTTTTTCTGGAACACCAAAAACTAATTAGAATAAGAAGTTAAGAATCACTACTATTTATAATAGTATTAAAATATGAAATACTAGGGATATATTTTAATAAAAACTGTACAGGACCTATGTACTGAAAACTACAAAACATTGCTGAGAGAAGCTACAGAGGACATAAAAAAAGAAGATATATATCATGTTCATGGATTAGAAAACTGCATATTTACGCCTATTTTCTGCATTTCAATCTATAGATTTAACTAAATTTGAATCAAAATTCTGAAAGCATCTT
>CM053401.1:100969549-101034865 GCA_028644305.1 Xerus rutilus
CCACAACCCCAGCCCCCCTTTTTTTCTTTTTCTTGTGGTGCTGGGGATTGAACCCAGGGCCTCAAGCATGAGCTCCGAGCTGCACTCTCAGCCTCTCGTTTTCCACTATGTTGCCTAGGCTGGATTCCAACCCCTGACCCTCTTGCCTCAGCCTCCCAGAGCCATTGTGTGCCACCATGCCAGACTAGGTTATTTTAGTAAGCAAGCAGCAGTTAGAACTTTGCTTTCTTCTTGTCACAGAAGATATTTGTGTTGCTTGGACTTCTTCACCATGAGCTCACCATCATTATTTTGAAGTCGAAGTTTTCTCTCTCCCCTTTCCCCTGCTCTTTCCCAACTTTCCCATCATCTCAGAAATGGTGAGACACACAGCTGTTTCCGCTTCCTACAAGAAGTCTGAAGGTCACATAGACCTAGATTGACCCTGCTCTGCCATCTGTCATCTGTGTGTGCTGAGGCAAGTCACTTAACCTCTCTGAGCCTCACTTTCTTCAACTTCAAATAAGGATAGCTGTAATACCTTCCTCTTTAGGCAGTTGTAGGTGTTAAGTTTAATACATCATCTCTCAAACTTCCATCATAATGAGAATCCTTTTGGCATTGTTAAAAACACAGATTCTGGGCCCCAATCCAGAGCTACCAAGCCAGAATTCCCAGAGGGTGAGGTCTGGATGTCTGACAAGCCCCAGGGATTCTTATCAGGGAAACTTGGGGAACACAGTTGATTTTTACTTAGCATTTATTGTCGTGTCTGGCATTAAGCAGCTAATATTTATTAAGCACTTGTATATGTTCAGTCTTTGAAATGGGGACAATAATGCCCACCAAGTGGGGTTATAATGACTGCCAAGCAAAATACTTGTGCCCAACATGCAGAAGTTCCAAGTTAGATGTCAGTGTCCGCACTTCCTTGCACTAGTCAGACTCTGAGGCTGAAACAGTCAGGTTGGCTGGCTCTGCTTTCCTGGCTCTGGCTTCAGGTTCAGGCAGGCTTCATCCAGGAGTGTCTCCACAATTCCAGTCTTCGTGTTCCCAGCCCAGGACCCCAACAGGAGATTCTCACTTCCCAAATCCCAAATCAGGGATCAAGTCTCACTTGGCCAGTCTGGATCCGGGCATTTCCTTGCACCAATCACTGTGGGCAGGGTGTAGAACATGCTGATTGGCCAAATTGGAGCCATGTGCTGATCCTGGGAACCAGAGAGGGAGGTGGGAGTCAGCCCATCTGACTTCAGGAGTGGAGAATGGCCCATATCCCCGTGAGTCCTTCCAGAGGCCCCAGTGTTGCCACACCAGCAGAAACTGATGCTTGGCAGGCTACCTGCAGATGTCCCCCACACAAGCTCCCCAAGTCAGTTAGTAGTGGACAGATGCCCCTTCAGGTTTGACTTTCCCTAATCTTGTCTCTGCTGGCACTTTTGTGGCCGGTCTTGAGGGCCTGTCTGGTGGTTCAGCTTCAGACCTGTCCCCTTCTGTGTAACCATTCCTAGCTTTCTTGGTCTGTTCTTCCTTGGACCCAGTCTGCTACAGGGGCTGTCCAAAGACTAGTCTAGGGACATAACGGCTATTGTTGCTCAAAGCTACTTGTTAGGGACCCACTATGGGAATCCTTCCAGTCAAGAACAATGACTTTTTGGACCAGGATAAAAACAGCCTTTGCCAGTGAGCAAATGAGACAAAGCTCCACCCACTTCCCTCATCTGCCTGGTTCTTTTAACACAGGAGATAGGAACAGGGTCTCTGGTGTCAGGGAGATGGAAGTTTGAGACCTGTCACTTATTGGCTGGTTTAGTCGTCTCATCTCCTGGAGCTTCGGATTTCACATTGGTGCAATCCAGGAGGTTTGGAGGAAGTAATGGATATAAAGCATACAGCCCAGACTAGGAGCTCATCACCACGAAGCAGCACGTGGCTCTCTGTAGGCCTGGGCCTGCACCAGAAAATGCACCGCCCTTTCCACAGTGACCAATGTCAGCATAGGGAGCCAGATACACTGGAAATATGAAGAAAATGCAATTTGTCCTAAAGCTACATAGAACCCATCAATGGCTGTCCATGCACAGATAGGTTCATTCTCCCTGAACACACACTGCACGGCGCATCTTTGCTCCTCACCATGACCGGAATCCCCCTCAGTTGCACAGTACACCAACAGATGTATGGAGCAGCCTGGGAATGGGAGTCCTGGGTTCCAGGTTTCACTCTGCTACCCTTGCAAAATGACCTTGGACATATCACTTGTGTCTTTGGCATTTGCTAGCAGAGTGGTGAGAAGTTCCTTCCCTAATCCATGATGGTCAAGAGTAAGGACCTGAACCCAGTTGCCTCAATCAGGTGGTTGCAGATCAGGGAGTGGGAGGCTGGAGGTACTTAAGTGTAAGGGCAAGAGAGCTGGTTCTAGACTGACCCACCTGGCCATTCCTGATGGTGCTCTTCTTTCTGGCTATATGACCTTGGTGAGTCACTCTCAGCCATCTGGGTTACAAGGGTAATGCACTTACACAAGGTGCTATTATGACTCCGTATTACTGAGGTGTTGTGTTTAAAGCACTGGTCTAGGCACACAGCAAGATCTCAGCGAAGGGCATCTCTTCCACTCTGGCTCAACTTCTTCCTTGCCACTCATGACTGAATTCCATAAAATGAAAATAGTGTAACAGACCTCTTCCAAGTTATAAACCTGCCTCCTTGTCTGTACAATGGGCATAATCTCCCTCAGGGGCTGATGAGAATACATGGCATTATTAATATATTCACAATTTCATTAGTGAGAAATATTCAGCCACTTGACCAAAATTAAACAAGCTGAGGCATGGATCTTTACCTTCCAAATCTAGAAAGAGGTTTCCTTTCTGAGCCTCATCAGCTTTAAGCCATTCATCATCCACGTTACATTTTATAGTAGCTATTTCTGAATTCATCAGTCAATTGATCCTTAAAGATCCCATGGAGGGGGTCAGGGCCAAAGTCCTGAGGGTGCACCAATGCTTTCTCTAATTTCTCCTCACTCCCAGGTTCATACCCATTGCCCCAGTACTGAGCCTGGCTCCTGCCTAGAGGGCAGATAGGTCACAGGCTCTCTTGGATGCACTATGAATTGCTGGATCCACACAATAACTCTAAGACACTAAGGAACTAGAGCTTGCAGTGAGTGGGATTTAAGGCTGTATGGCCGAGAATAAATGTGTGGATATGTACACTCACCAAAGTAAATGGCTATAACCACTCTGGAAAACAATGGGACCGCACACACAAGCATTATAAATGTGAGATAACTTTTGTTTCAGTGAATCTTCTTCTAAAACTTTGTACTCAGAATTCCACAAGAAGTCTAAGTACTTATATATGAGAATGTGCACTAGAGTGATAAATTGAAAATAACCAAAAAAACTAACCATGTGGTCACAAACAAATCAGAATACATTTCATGGACTACTACATAGCCACTTAAGATATATGCTTTTAAGAACTATTTAGAAGTACAGAGAAATGATCGTAACATTAAGTAAAAAAGGGACAAAATAAAACACCAAATGTAAATCTCTGAGTTTGTGAAATAATTTGTTTTATACATTCCTGAGTTTTCAAGCATACATTCTTTTTACAGCATGAAAAAAGAAAACAAAAAGATATTCAACACAGGCTCTAAGGTTGGTTTGACTTTCTGGTGATTTTGGTGCATTTTTTTTTAAAATGTAGCTTCTAAGGAAGTTTACATCCCAGTGAGTCTTGCTTTATGACCAAAAGTATTCAAACTCAGTATCAGGCTACATCTTCTATAAGAAAAGCTATTTCATCAGGTGACAACAGTGATATTTCCACCGTCAGTGAGCAGTTTACCTAAAATGCAAGTTATAAAGATCAATGGCCTGTTGGACTCAAAGAAGCCATCCCCCAAAAAATTGTATAAAAAGATTTATTGAAATTTATCAATGACAAACAGACATAAAACTCAAAGTTTGGCTCTTCTGAGGGGCAGGAGAAAAACTGGTGCAGATGTTCTTTTATACAGATGAAACATGGGTTAGGAAATAACACGTCACTTCTAAAGCAATCCAGAAGAGGGACACGAAAGCAAACCTGTACATTCACTAGGAATTTGCAGTCATTTCAGACTTCCACTAGGTAAGAAAATACAATTTTGCATTAGTTTTTCCGTGCTCGGGTGTATGAAAAAAACCCAGCCGACATGCAGCCACGTCTCCAGCGCTCAGGTCTGTAAAAATGTTCTAAGCACGGAAGTACACGTGGAAGAATTATCCTGTCATTTTCATAAAACAAAGCGTTCTAATATTTTACAGAACAAGATAGGACAGTTTTTTTTTCTTTTAAAGAGGTTGAAGTTTGAGGGTTTGTTTCTTCTAACTATAATTACCAAACCCATTTTACTTATAATTCATAAGCCTGCCGTTTTCAGATTGAGGGCTCAGAGCTCAAGAGTACCACGAGAGTCCTCTTTGTAGAGTGAAGCCCACTACCATCTATCTGTGAAGGGGGAAAAGGGATGAGAGATGGGGAATGTCCCCAAACCAGTGCCAAAATACGCCTTTAGGTTGCTATTTACAAACCAGGGCGTTGGATGCCTCTAGCAGGCCCAAGAAATGCAGAAATCACATGAGCCAAAGCAAGAGTTAAAGGTATAGTTGGTACTCAGCCCTTCCCAGGATTTGAGTGACCAGACTGAGGCCAGCATGGCCTTCAAACCAACTCTGGGGACTTGGGACATACCAGGAAATGTAAGAGACCTCCAAACCATCCTCTTTGAGAGTAAGGAACAAACGCTCACTTGGTGTGTACTCAGCTATTGCATTTACAGGGACAAAACCAGACACAAAGAAAAAGGAGGGGGAAAAAAAAAGAGTGGCAGTAAAAATAGTATTTTATTCCACCCCCTCCCACCCTCCCTCCCCCAGCAACCCCCAGTACACTTTTCCCCTCTCATTCCCACAGCAACGTTACAATCAGAAAAAAATAAGTTTCAGGGGACAGGATTTGGAGGAGGGGAGGGGATACGGGTAAAAACAGTCAAATCACAATAGGAATTTTTCAAAATAGGTTATTCCACTTAGTCATCGTCTTCTCCCTCATCTTCAGGTTCTCGTTTTCGCTTCTGACCCCTTTCTTCTTCTGGAAGAATAAGGAAAAGACATTTGGATTAGATGTCCATCCTACTTCTTTAATTCAACCCACGCATAGCAAGCAGCCATTATCTAGGAAGCTTTGCAATCTTGGAAACCAAGGCAGGGAAGCACCTGGGGCCTCAGATAGGCATCTTCTGCCCACTGCAGGCTCCTCAGAGCCCAAGCAAGCTAATGTAAACTGCACACGCCAGGCTGCTATCAGCTGAGATAAAAAGGTACCGTACCACCAAGATCTTCCTCATCTTCTTCATCATCAACTTCCCCGTCGTTATAACCTTCTTCATCCTCCTGGGAGAAAAAGCAACACTGGAATGTTAGAAATGACCTGGCCTATGGATGGTACCCGACCCTTCAGAGTCCCATGCCAAGGCCTGCCAGCTCAAGATGAATGTCAAGTGGAGGTTCTGAATCTATTTTGGATTAAGGATCCTACCTGAGAACCTGCAGAAAGCTTTGAACTCCTTCCCCAGAAATTGCCCACATCATATACAATACTGTGAGACAACTGGAGGGGGCTGGACTCCACCCTGTAAAGAACTCCTGATGTGAAGTCCCCAGAAGTCAGGCTGCTTTCCAGCCTGCATGTTCTTAGGAGAACAAGTTCCCTAAGCAGACTCCTGACGTGTAAAGTAGGCCATCCTTTCTTTCATCTGTCCTCAATCTAGTTTTGGCTTCAAGGGAAGACCCTGGTTTCAGCCAATCCAGATTGTGTGAGCAAGTCCAACTATACCCGACTCAGGTCTTTTACCATCTTGCAAGCTTGGACCACCTGAAGGGGAGGGGAGAGGAAGATAAATTCAAGTCCCCCTGAGGACCTAATTCCCAACTTGCTTGAGACTGAGGCAGGAGTGTGACTTCCCTTTCTACACAGGGGCCTCACTCTCTGTTGCCCCTGAAGATGTTACAAGCTCCCTTACTTCCTGCATGTCAGACTACTTCTAAAGCAGGCAGCAGCCCACTGTCTAAAAGAACTGGGTGACAGATTTCTTTCTGTCAGGGGAAATATTCTTTTATAATGTCACCAAATAGTTCCCCCTTGGTCTATTTGCTAGGACTTTGTTTTTGTGTGTGTATTACTGGAAGCTGGAAATGTGCAGATGGTCAATGAGATTACAAAGACCAAAACAAAACCCGCATGCTGCATCTCTTGTGACAGGAAGGGCAGGACAAACACTTTATTAGCCAGCACAACTTACTGCCCTGTCCTAAGGAGACCTGTTTTCCTTAGTCTTTACTTTTAAAGAGCTCACAGTACTCGATAGAAATGAGCCAGGCCTAGATCTAGGGAGAAGAGGCTTTGAACTTGCAATCCTCTTGCCTCAGTCTTCCAAACCACTGGAATCACAGGTGTGCACCACCATGCCTGGCTTCTCACTAGCTGTTCTGGCCTTCACCTGCCTCTTCCAGTCCTAGGCCAAACAGCAGCTGGGAGACCCTACCTGAGCCCAGTGTATATGGCAGGTGGATGTCTGTGTCCAAATGAAGGAGACAGGAAGTGAGGAGGGTTATGAAGGAGGGGGTGGGGGCAGGCATCTTGCCCACAATGTTATCTTGCTAGTAGCAAGAGTTGGTTTAGAATTCTAAACAAATCATAGAAAACGATTCTGCTATGGAGAGCTGGAACACCCAAACACAAAACCTAGCAAATGGAGCCAGGAACCTGAAGGAAGGTGTGAATGCCTACACTAAGTGGTCAGACACTAGCCCTTTGTTAGACACCATCAAGCATTTTCCTTACACTTTATTTTATACTCTAAATAACCCAGTGAGAGATACATCATGATCTATAGTTCACAGATTAATAAATGGGCTCAAAAAGGTCAGTAACTTGTCCAGGGACACACAGCTAGCACACAATAGAGCTGGGATTTATCCCTTCGGATCGCTCTCTACTAAGTCACCCTCATACAGACCTTGTTTTAAAAAACTGGGAATCGGTAGATCCATTAGGCTAATAGCCCACTCTTGATGCCCTACTTCCTTACTGTGCAGGTGACCCCTGTTCCTCTGATTTGAGACCCAGGAGTACCTTATCCTACCTTTCATCAGTTCCAAGCTGCCTAATTTTTCCTGGTACACTTTTAAGTGCTCAGTATCGTAATTAACATACGAATGCAAAACAGCAGCAAATGGGGACAGGATTCTACCTTCCAAAAGAACTAATTTTCACACAGAAAAGAGGGCCAGTCTTCCCCCAGCAGGTGAGTTCCTGGCTCCAGAATCCTCTTCCCAGCTCCCAATGTAACTTCCCAAGAACTATTTGCAAGTCAGTCCAGTGAAAGGCACTCCTTCCCCTGCCCATGGCAGAGTGGCTCCCCACCAGGCCCCGGGTTGCCAAGGCTGATCCTGGTGTCTGGCAGCACAGCCTCAGAGCAGCAATAGGGAACCCGAGACATGGCACCCCTGCAGGCCCCTCCTTACCTCCTCCTCTCCACTCACGTCCTCCTCTTCCCCTTCCTCCTCTTCATATTCGTCCTCCTCATCTTCCACTATCTGAGCATCTTCATCATATTCCTCCTCTGTTTAATTGGGATGGGAAACAAAAACAAAAGGGGCAGTGAGCTGGTTCCTCCCTCATGAGCACAGGTCTAGGTGATGGGCCTGCTGGGGGTGGTGGGTTCTTCAGTGTGGGGCCCACAGACCTCCCACACCCTCTGAACCCAAAGCCCGAGTGCTTAGTCACAAGAGTGGTGCTGTGTGATTAAACACATCCCAGAGGGATCCACAAGATGACTCTTCCCCTCAAGTTTCATGAGGGCAAAAGATCCCTCGTGGATGCTGAGGCCAGACAGACTGCCAGATTCAAGCACAAGTCACTGAGAAATTGAGGAGGTCAATTCATTTAGAAAGAGCTCCCAGGAGCTAAATGCAGTGGCACATGTCTATGATCCCAGTGACTCAGGAGGCTGAGGCAAGAGGATCACAAGTCAAAGAGCCTCGGCAACTTAGTGAGACCCTGTCTCCAAATAAAAAGGGCTGGATGTGGCTCAGTGGTTAAGAGCCCCTGGATTCAATCTCCAGTACAAACAAAAAACAAAACAAAACAAAAAACACCCCCAAAACTTCCAGGCCAAACTCTTCAATTTTAAAGGTCAGAAATCTGAGGTAGAGACAAATGACTTGTTCAAGGTCACACATGGAATCAGAGGTGGGTAGCCAGGCAGAGGCCTAGAAGCCTGGTTTTAAGACTGTGAACCAACCTGCTGCACCCCCAGATCTCCTCCATGTGCCAAAACATTACATGCACCCCAGGAAGGAGGATGGCTATTATCTACCAAGAAAAAAATCTCCACCAAGACAAATAGGGTATCTAAATATCTTATAAAATACTCCTAACCCAGCAGGGCGTGGTGGCGCAAGCCTGTAATCCCAGCACTTAGGGAGGCTGAGACAGGAGAATCACGAGTTCAAAGCCAGCCTCAGCAACAGCGAGGTGCTAAGCAACTCAGTGAGACCCTGTCTCTACATAAAACACAAAATAGGGCTGAGGATGTGGCTCAGTGGTCAAGTGCCCCTGAGTTCAATCCCTGGTACAAAAAAAAAAAACAAAAAAAACTCCTAATCCAACAAGGAAAAATAAATCTTGTGTCTGAATTGAGTGGGATGCCACGCTGTGTCCATAGCAGGGAAGGTGGAGAGTCAGAAGGGGGCACTCCTTCTGTTAGTCTTTTCTTCTTGAAGGTTCTGAGGCTGCTTGAAGCCTCCCACACACCCCAGAGCTCGCCAGCAGTCTGTGGGCTACAGCCACCAGGGGGCTCCACAGTCTGTCTGGCTGGTGACCTGGTCTCCACTCCTGTACACTCCCATCCACTTGAGTCCACTCCAGGTCTCCACTTCCTGGAGAAAGAGGGTCCTCAGGCTACACCCGACCTTCCACTATCCTCTCACCCGCTCCCTGGAAGTGTCTAGATCTGGGTTCAAACAATATATTATGTAGAAAGACACACTAGAATCGCATTCCCTGGGGGGCTTCAGAAAAGGGACAAAAATTGAAGATTTAATTTTAAAGAAATTACTATGTAATTGGGGAATCTCAGGATGTTCCTCTGGGGTCTGTGTCCTGTTCTTTTAGGGGAAATAACCAATGAGACCTAGTAGGGACTATGGGAGAGGAGGCAGCCAGGCTCTCTGGAAATAGATAGCTACTGGCAGGTAAGCCCACCCTCAGCAGCAGGTGGGACTTCCCAGCACATAGCCCACTCCGCCAAGCCAAGGAAGAAGCCCATGGCCTCAGGCCGCCCTGTGCCACCCACCATCCTCATCCTCCTCGTCGTCGTCCAGGCCCTCCACGTAGCCCTCAGCATCAGAGTCGGAAGCCTCCTTGTCATCCTGGTCGTAGCCATCAAGATACGTGAGCTGTGGGAGGAGCTTGAACACGTTTTCTCGGTAGTCGTTCAGGTTGGTTACCTCACAATTGAAAAGGTCTAAGCTCTTGAGGTTCTCTAAGTTCTTCTGCAAGTGGTACAAGAAGTCAAGAGAGAGAGCAATTTGTGGGAGGTGGCATAGGTTGGGAGTGGCAGCACAGAAAAGTTCTCATCTGGAAAATGGGTTGGACTTGAGGACCTTTAAAGCCTCACCCAATGTTAACGTTTTTATTCTGCAATTTCAGCTTTTGGCTTAACAGAGATTGTCTTGAAATTAACCTGGGTCTTTCTTGGTGCATGAACCAAGAGGTTTGCTGAGCTCCCCTGTGACCATGGAGCCCGATGAACCAAAAGGCAGCATAACTAACTTCTGCATCTACATGATTATCATGGCTGTTAACAGCACTTCACATAGAAGTCAATTCATCCTGCAACTGCTTAGGTAGAAATTATTAGTGAGTTTTATAACTGAGGAAATGAGAGGCACAGACCTGTGATCTTGCACCTCCCAAACAAAAGCAGTTTCCCACACCAGGGAAGTGTGGCACTCATCACACTACTAATGGAGGGGAGCCTGCTGACACACTGGTCTGGCCACTGATAGTAGGGGAGTGTGTGTGTCCAGTACATGGTGACTGAATGACACCATTTATGAGGATTTCATATACTCAGTCCCTAAACACACTCCACACTTCCAAACTCTAGTATATAGAACTTGGAAGACTTTTCCTTTCATAATAAAATTACAAAATCAAGACCTCCAGGCAGACGAAAACAGTTTTGCCTTCTCCCAGGAGATGAGGAGGAGACTTGAACAGAATTGTGCTATGGGAAGCACATTTTATTAGCTGAGCCCAAGACATAGACAGGTAAGGTCTGAGCTTGGGAAAGAAATGCCAGCTTCTTGTTCTGCCACCCTAGTCCATCAACAGGAGGACCCCTAAATGCCAGTGGAGAGCAAGGAATGCTTTGTGGACAAGAACCCTGCAAACCTGGACCGAAATGAGGGCCATCCCAACCTCCAGCCTACATACTTGGGCCGGTGTGACACACACTGCTGGGGCCTTCCCTGACTCTGCAATGCCTGGTTTGAGGTGATTCTTAGGTATATATTTACAGTAGGCAAGTTCACTTAATGCAGTAGTGCTTAATTCCTAAGAGCTGTTATTTAATCAGTGATACATCCATATCCTAACAGTTGATTTCCTTAAAAATCAAAGGAAAATAGTAATTTAGGCCTTGGCAACATAGAAATTGTCATTCTGACTAGCCTCTCTCTAGCTAGTAAATTAGTGAAGTCTAGAGTGTGCTCAGCTCTAGGAAGACAGAGGAGCCAGAAATGCCACCCAGGTCTCTGAGGCCCTGGTCACCAAGGCCAAGGACACTCTTCTCCGACATGGATGTGAAGGCCTATATGAAGCTCCCTCACTACAGAGCTCCAAAATCACAGGGTCTGTGTCAGCACTGACCTATGTCCCACCACTCAAAGTCACTAGCCATAGTCAGCTTAATTCTGGGGTCACTCCTCCTTGCTCAAAGAGGGGCAATAAGATATTCACTGAGCCTGAAATACAGTCTAGGTTTCTAAAGTGAGGGGAAACTGAGGGCAAAGCTTGGGACCAGAAATCGAGGCCAGGATCCACATTGCACCTTCATGCTGACCGCTGTGTAACGTTGGTCAGCTGTTTCAACTCTGGGCCTGTTTCTCTATGGACTGAGCAGAAATAGTAGCTCTCATTCTATCTCACAGCATATAACGAGAGTCCAAGAAATTAAGATAAATTAAAAAGGGGTTCTTATACAAATGCAAAGGTAGTATTCCCTGATAGTTTCTTCCCACCTCCCAACCCAGCAGAGAGAGGAGGATTCAAATGACTTACCAGTGGCTCTATTGTGCTGAGGTCTTTAATTTTGTTGCCACTTAAATTTAGATGCGTAAGGTTCGGACACCTTTCTGCCAATACTTCCAGGCCCCCTGAGATTCTGTTATCGCTTAGTTCAAGCTAAAGAGGCAGGAAAAAAAGCATAAAGGGCTTTTAAAAGGAAGGTTCTCGGCTCAGGGCCTCCTGGTTCTCCCAGAACAGGGAGGCAGGGAAAAAGGGAAAGTAGTCTCAGGGAATCAGCAGGCATGTCGGTGCAGGCACCTGGCCTCACCTTCAATTACGCTCCCTGCACACAAAGTAATCAACCCTCCTCGCCTCCTGCCCACCCAGCTCCCTGCACACAGGCTCCTTGCACTGTTTACCTTCTTAAGTTTGTTTAACTTTGGTAAGTTGGCGACTGAGGTGAGGCCTACGTTGATTGTACTTAGGAATTCCAGTTCTTCAAATTTGTCTGTGAGGCCTTCAATTTTGCCCTCATTCGACCGACAGTTGTCCAGGACAAGTTCTTTCACCTGGAAAAGAAGGGCCATGTGAATGCAAGTGGGAGAGCGCTGAGGAAGCCTCCTTGGAGGAGGAGGAGACACTCCCTGGAAGCAGCCGGCATACAAAAGTCACTTCCAGATCACTGTGTTGCTAGGAGTCAAAGGATGGGTCCCTTCCCTGCTCCCACCTTTCCGGTTTCAGCAGTACAGAGGCCAGCTCCCTACCTCCCACCCCTATCTCTGTATTTCGGCAACTCTCTGTTCATGGTGCCCACGAGGCCCACATATGCTTGTTCACTCTCTCTGGCCATCGCAGAGCCTGCTTACCTGGTCCCTGGCACTTACCACTGCAGTCACCTACTCAGCCTGCCCCATGGTAGGGGGCAGACCAGGGACTCCTAACTCCCCATCCCTAAACCAGTGCTGTCCAATACAGGCTGGAAACATTCTGTACTGCCCAAGAAAGGAGCCCCTAACCACACATGAGCCCTGAGCATTTGCAACTAGCCCTGGCTAGTAAGCCCCAGGAAGCTATCCATGCAACACAGTCTAGGCTCTGCTCTCCAAGGTCCTGCATATAGATGGGGAAGGAGAGAACAGAAATGCCACACACCAAGGATTGGTCTGTAATGAAATGCTGAGGCTGGCAAAATCCCTAAGGATGTATCTGGAGGCATCTGAGACTCCGTCTGTTCCCAACTCACCCTTTACCCAAATATGGGTACTAGATCCTTTATTTCTAACACAGTGGAAACTGACCAAAATCCACCTTAGGAGTGGTTAAAAGGTAGACCTGGGCTGAAGATGACCTGGTCAGATGACAAGATGACCAGTAGACACGATCAGACAACAAACTGAGGAAGAGTGAGCAGGTGTCAGGTATGAAATGACCCAGGGAGCCAGCAGGGAGAGACCAGGGTGCTTCCAGTGGGTGGCCTTGAGTTATTCCTGCCTGGCACATGCCAGGTGCTTAGCGAACCTGGCTTTTCAGGTTTGGAAGGAACCCCCTGGCTGGCTGTACCTGGTGCTTAAGAGGGTCCCTTCAACCTACCAGGGCATGATGTCCACTGAGATGTCATCTCCCTCCCTGGGACTCCCACCCCAACGCCCGAATTTTTCACCACTGGGTCACAAGGCATAGGCTTGTCCTTTCTCCACAGCACTCCTGCATTTGTTGTAGGATCAATGCTGCCCCTCAGAGCCGTTTCTTCTCCTGGAGAAGCAGGATGGTGCCTGTCCAGGGATTCCTCATCTCCTCGACAGGCCAACTTGCCTCAGTCTTCTAGGTAATCCTTTTATTCAGCCATCTGTGGGCCAGGTGGAAATTTGCAGGAAAAGGATATCCATATCAAGCCAGGGAGCAGAGCATGGGACAATGGGGCACAGCTGGATGTCAGAGGCCAGCAGGGTTCTGCTGTCACCCTGATAGATGGCCAGGACAGCAGCGATTTATGGGAGCAGTAGCTCTCTCCTAGAGCTAATGAGTTCTCAGCTTAGGCGCCAGCCATAAAGGTCCACTTTCCCACTGGTTGCGGGAGTGGGGAAGTTCAGTCCCCAGTAGAGGCCAGATGTCCAGGTCAAGCTACTTTCTCCAGGTCACTGGCAAGAGTGCATGGGAGTAAATCCTGGGAGGCCCTCTACCCTATGGCAGGAAATCAGGGTGGAGCCAGGAAGTGAGGCCTTAGGAGGACAAGTAAATGGAGGAAGAGTAACCATCTGCCTCATCTACAGTTAGCACAGGAGTCATGAGGTCCCTGTCACTGGTTTCCTTAGAAGGCCCTGGGAATTCCTGAAGCTCCGCTAAGGAAAGACAAACATGAGAAGAGTCTCTGGTCCACCCTAGAGACTGCAGACATGTGGTTTTCCTGGTCTGGTCAATGGCCTCTTCCCTTGCTGCCATTAGCCAAGGAGTAGAGGACCTCAGTGCTGGGGGAGGTGGCACTGCAGAGAGCAGGGCACAGGCCACCTAGAGATTCCACAGACATCTGGGTTTCAAAGCACTGACCAGGCCTGTCCCTAGCTCCCAGCACCACACCCAAACTGCAGCCACTTCTCTCAGGGACACTATACAAGCCACGACAACTAATGTTTTTCATTAAAGGCAATCATCACTTCCTTGAGCTCTCACCAGGTGTCCTGTCCACAGTAGCACTGCCTGTCCTGAAAAACCCAGGGTACAGTCGTAGAGGGTGTCTACTGGACCCTAGTGATCTGTGTAGCCTACAACATGCAGAGGGGCCCCTGGTAGCTTCTCTGACATTCCTAAATGTAGGGCACACACTCTCTAGACCCCACCTCAATTCTACAGGCTCTCCTAGCTCTGTAACTGCTTTCTCTCAGCCCTTCTTCCAACTGTTCCAACAGCTGGGTGGGCTCCACTTCCAGAGGTCCCCACCCTAGCTATACTTCCTCGGTAATCAAAGCACAGAACCTAAACCAGCCCTGACTCAGAGGTGTACAGGAGGGAGCACAGACCCAGAGGGGCCTGGGACCCCACTATTTGGCTCTCCCCCAAATCACAGAGGAGGCTGCTTCTACTCCTGGGGAACTCTACATTTCTGAAGGGACAGATGGAGATCACAGAATCCCCTCTGTTTCTGTGTCTTTTGCCTGGCAGGGGTGGGAAGTGAAGGTGTTCCACAGTTTAGGGTGAGACCAAAGAGGAGAGGGAGGGGTCAGGGCCTAGATCTTGTACTTGCTGATATCACCAAAAAGCCCAAACCATGTTGTATCACATGGGGTGGGGGTGGGAGTGTGGGGACACAAGTGAGCTACCTATGAAGTGTCTGAAATGGACCAAAGAGAACAAAACAACACCAGCTTGGCTGCTGGCCTGTGGTCATACCCCTACCTGCCTCCACAAGACCAGCGTTTTAGTACTCCAGGCAGACTGATGTACTTCCAGGCCTGAGACCCCTCCCTGAATGGCTCTAATTCCAATCAGCTTCCTCTGTAACTTGGAGGCCCTAACTCTTCCCTTTTGCATCCAGGGTGTGTTTTGCTTTAAAAAGTGGAGGGAAGGGAAAAAAAAAGCCCATTTCCTCTGCCAAGTCCTGGGTGTGAGCAAAGTGCAAAGTTAAAATTAAACTGAAAATTTGTACTTTGGGTTTAGACTCTCCCAGTTCCACTGGTGATTTAAAAATACCCAAATGCGGTTACTCTCTGTAGCCCAACAACTGGAACTACTCTGTTGGTATGGGAACTTTTCAACCCCCACATAAGACCCACCACTTCGCTGCTCAAGTGGTGACACCCAGAAGGAGCCTCACATTCACATTCTGCCCTCAAGAGATGTCCATGAAGAGGCACTGAAGATTCCCGGAAATCAGACTATACTGGCCCAAGTGTTTCTTGAAAAACTGTCCCCAAAGCACTGGCCTGTCAGTCATCCCCCACCAGTGGGAGCTGAAACTTCCATGATAAACATAAACATTATTACTCTAAAGGAAAAACTTGTTTGTTTCAAAACTCTGAAGTCCTTTTGACCTTTCCTCTCCATTTCCAACATTGCAGCCATGGTCACTATCACCTCAAGTAACTTCAAGCCTGCTTTTGCCTCCAACATGGTCTCTGTGACCTCAGGGACAGATGTGGTTAGGAGGCAGACTGGATTACAGGTAACAGGCCTTGACCTGGAGGCCAAGGACTCCACCGGCTGACTGACCCCATCTCTGTCCCAGAAGCCCTAGGCTTTTGCCTGTTAGAAAGGGGATGGTAACATCTGTTTAAACTATGAAACACAAACTCTAACCTAGAAAATACACCTTACTTTTCAATGGCTCAGAAACATTCAAGTTCCTAAATATGACCTACAGGTCCCCCTTCCTCCAATTTCCACACTCCCCACCTCCCACCCTTGCACTACAAATCTAGTTCAAGTCCCCTCCCCAGGAAGCCTTCCTTGTATCCAGCTCTGGGTGTCCTGGGGCTCTGAGGGCAGCTGCTGCATGAATCATTTAATCGTGTATTAAGCATCTGATCCTCCTAGAGGTCAGGGACTGTCCTTCTCCGTAATCAGCCTAGCGGGGAGCGGACACCAGAGCAACTGCTTCACAAATGTCCTCTTTATTGTGCCAGGCACAATACTAGGTACCAGGGATATCAAGAGGGGCAAACTGCCATGACACCTGCAGTGCAGCTGGTGAAATAAACATTGGATAAGCCCCACCTCTGATAAACAGCAGCAGCTTTTGGGTGTGTACTTTGTGCCCCTGAGACAAGCTTAAACCCCTGAGAGGCAGGGCAGCTGTGCTTGCTCCTGACTTGACCCAGTGCTCTGTATACGGGCCTCTGGGCCTCTCCACACAGGGTGTTCCTGCAACATTATTGGCTGAGGGGACACAGAGACGATGGTGAGCCAAGCTCGGGGTCCTTGCCAGGAAGAGGTTTGGTGACTGGCTAGGAGGAGACAGTCAGCCAGTAAACAACTCCAGCCCAGGGTGCCAGGTAGCAGGACTGAGGCTGAGACAGAGTGCATGCTCCAAATGCCTCCACTAGAGAAGAGAGCACACCAGAGGCAGCCAAGAGGCACCCAGAAAACCCAAGAAAGGGGTTGCACTACCCCATAAGCTAGGACAGGCTCCATAAATCAGAGGCCCTGTGCAAAATGCAAATGTGGGGCCCTTGCTCAGAAAATCATGAAGAATTCTAAGGTAGTGATGGCAGCTCGAGCAGCACAGGTCACATAGCCGTGAAGCTGGCCCTGATTAAAATGGACAGCTTGAGCCTAAAAACAGAGCTCTCTGAAGAGCAGAACCAGAGAAAAGGAAGCTCAGAGTAAGAACTGATTTTTGTATGTTTCCAGTACTTCCTGAGGCGACATGGAGAGGTGGACAGAAGGCAGGCTCTAGAGTCAGAAAAACCTGGCTGTAGTCCAGATTTTCTACTTACTAGCCCATCTCACCTCCCTGAGCTTCCAAGTTTCCTCTAATGACTACAATGCCCATCACCTGCGGCTGGATTAAATGAAGTGATGTACTTAGAGCATTCCAGCTTGGAAAAAGCCACTTGCTTTCCCCTTTACCCACTGCCCTCTCTGTGTGTAGGGTAGGCTATAGATGCAAGTCACCCACCTGCCTGCAGAAATTCCTCATGGAAAACACCAGGCCTCCTAACCTGTTGGATAACCAAGGCAGCACGCTCAGAAACACACCCTTCTTGATTTTTACGCCTACACACGGTTTTGTTTGGTTTCAACCTTGTCAATCCCTGAGCAATTTAGTTTTTAGGTTCCAGTCTGCATGGCAGAGAAGACTCAAATCAAACTGACCCCGTGTTTTTGGTGCTCATGGTTTAAATAGGTCAGCTTCTAAATGGGCCATCCCCTGTTGCAGATCCCATTTCTAGCTAGAAGGCCAAATTATTTAACACAGCAGTAACAGATATATATTTGTGATTTTGTTGTTTTAACCATAAAATCTATAATTTTGCTTCACAGCAAGCACGGCAAAACCTGAAAAAAATCAGTCAAGTCTGTCTTGTTGGGGGTATCAAGGCTCTGTGGGAAGTTAGACATTTTCAAAGTTACAAGTGCCTTAGGGATCATCTAGGCCAGTGGCTTTCTGACCACAACCCATAGCAAGAAATACACTTTATACTCAGTGCACACATGTTTTGGGCATATAGAAATATGCAACTGAAACAAAACTTACTCTTACTTTTTTCTATTAAAAGAACTTGGGGGGTTGGGGATGTGGCTCAGTGGTAGAGCACTTGCCTGGCATGCATGAAATGAAGCCTTGGGTTTGATTCCCAGCACTGCAAAACAAAACAAAAACACGACCCACAGTTTGCAAGATGTTGGTTCCGTTCAGATCTTTTTCCCAGCAGCAGCAGCAAGGTCCAGAGTTGCACCCAGCACCCCAGAACCCAAAGCTGGGTGATTTTTTTCTTTCTTTTCTTTCTTTTTTCAGCACAACACACATGGCCACCCTGGATCAGAAATCGCAGTCCCTAGTGGAAAGCCGTGGAATTAACAGATCACCCATCAAGCTTCCCAGCTTCTGCTAACAGGAGGCTATTCTGCAGCCTCCATGGTAGCCAAGCCTTAGGTCTCTACACTTCTCTAAGATCTTTTAAAATCTTAACTAGGGGCAGGGCCCCACACTACTTTAAAAACAAACAAAAATCTCTCCAAGAAAAAAGCATCTGTGTCTCTGATTTTTTTTTGTTGTTGTTCCTACAACTGAGCTAGGAAGGCAGTGAGGAGCACATGGCGCAGAAAGTGGTGACGCCATCCTTATTATTTTCGGGAGCCCAGGAACGCGAGCCGAGGGCGCCGCAGCGGTAATTAAGCTGTCGGCCAGGCCGGCTCATAGGCTGAGCCGCGGCGGGGGAGGGCCCGCATTAACATAAACCCTGTGACTCGTTCGCTCGCTGCCTGGAACCGGCTCCTCTCTTCTCCCCAGGGCGTGGAGAGGACTTGGCTTCTGCTACGCCAGAGCAGGGGGAGCTGGTTCCACTGCGGAAGCTCCCTCCAGTTACAGATAGGCTAGGGCAGTACTTTGATCCGGGCGGTTGTAGGGCCTGACTTTGGGCTTGCTAAATGGGCCTGTCTAGTTAATGCACCCTTGCAGAGCTGGGCCTCGCCCTAGTGGGGTACTTTTGTTGCTTTCTTCCCCTTAAACCTCATTCCTACCTTCCAGCCAATCTAGATGATGCTACTTCACTGACCTGACAGGTACCACCTCCTGTGGGAAGCCTTCCCTGACTGCCCAGCCCTTCCATTTTCCTGTTTAATTTAAGAGCATGTACAGGAAAACCTTCCTAGAGAAACAGGAAGAGGGCCCAGAGGGCAGTTTGGGGCTTTGGGTCTGATTTTGCAGGGGGAGGGGGATGCAATGAGGAGAGAAGATGAAGGTTCTGGAACAGACAAGTGACCACTTCTAATGGTCCCTCCCTTCCTATCTTAGGGAGGTGGTACCAGAGTACCAGATGAAGCAAGAATCCACTAAACTAGTCTGAGCAGGTGGTGTGTGTGTGAGTGAACAGGCAAGCAGGCAGAGAAGGAAAGGGGGACCGGCAGCACTCAGGTACACTGCAAAGGATGCTTCTCAGGCAGTCTGATGACCTGCCTCTGATCTCCTCTCTGTGCCACTAATTTGCTGTGTGCCTTCTGTCTGTTCTCTAGCCCAATACTGGACAATGGAGCTTGAATAGAGAGATGACGCCCCTTCTAGTTCCAAAATTCTGTGGGTCCAAATACTTTGAATCTATGAGTGTCCACTTCACATCAAACTCAGTCACTATTCCCCAAAGAAGGTGAGTGATTTCAAGGGCCAAAGAACCCAGGATTCTGGTTGAGGGATGCCAGAAGGGAAATCTGGGACACAGGGCAGGTATCCTTGGTAATGAGTTTAAAAAAAAAAAAAAAGTAGGATTCCTATGTCCCCACTCATCAATGCCCCTTCACGAAAATTTTGCAACCCACCTCCCAAAGTAGTTAGTCTCTTCTCACCCCGCTGTTAGCACAGACAACAGGAATAACACCCTTTCCAACCTCCCAGGCAACTTGCTGCTGCCCACTAAGTGCCCTGATAACACAGCCTTGCTAAGGTTTCAGGTCTCAGAGTCCCCATGGGTCCCTTGCCCAGAGGAGCTGGCTCTCAGTAAGTGCTTACTGAGTGGTCATATGGGAATAGGCCAGCCAGGCTAGAGGAAGGGTCAAGGTGCAGGTAGGCAGTGGCCCAACAGAATAATTCAGCTCCTAAAAAGCCAACCCTTTTTTCACTTTCTGAGGTGAAGCCCCCACTAAAACAACTCTTAAGTAAATTAACTGCCCCAGCTCTTTGACAAGGTTGACACTAGCTCCTGAAATCAGATGAGGAAATTTAAGCTCAGCTGGGCTGGGCCCACTTGTGGACTATAGGAGTTTTATTGGCTGAGGAAATCCCACTATAGACCTTGGGGCCCCGCCTTCTCTGCCTTATTTAGATCTTGACTGCAAAAGAGAAGTTAACTCGCTTCCCCAGTTTTGGTACTTAGCTGGCAATTCCGTTTTCATCCAGCCCAGCCCACAGTGGCTAAGAAGGCACCAAGCCATTCAGACTCAGAGGCTAGGACACTTCTCACAGCCTTGCTGTGGGCATCTGCCCCATTTCTATTTAGCTTTTTTGGGGGCGGGAGGGGCAGTGCTGGGAGGTAGAACTCAGGGCCTCATACATGCCATGCAACACTCCACCACTGAGCTACACACCCACAGCCCCTGCAGTTGGCTCCCACCTCCCCGACATCCCTTCAGGGAATTGAATTCTGAGGTGCTTTTACCACTGAGCCACATTCTCAGCACTTTTCTTTTTGGTACTAGGGATTGAATTTAGGGGCACTTAACCACTGAGCCACATCCCCAGCCCTATTTTTGTGTTTTATGTAGAGACAGGGTCTCACTGAGTTGCTTAGCGCCTCACTGTTGCTGAGGCTGGCTTTGAACTTGTGATTCTCCTGTCTCAGCCTCCCAAAGTGCTAGGATTATAGGCGTGTGCCACCACACTCGGCTCCCTTTTCATTTTTTACTTTGAGACAGGATCTCATTAAAATATACAGGCTGGCCCTGAACTTGCAATTCTGTCTCAGCCTCTGGAGCTGCTAGGATTACAGGCGTGTCCATGTAATCCTAGCCCCAACTGGCTTTAAAAAATGCTTAAAACTGGGCTCATTGGCACACTCCTGTAATCCCAGCAGCTTGGGAGGCTGAGGCAGGAGGACTGCAAATTCAAAGCCAGCCTCAGCAACTTAGACCCCATCTTAAAATTTAAAAAATAAATAAAAAGGGCTGGGGATGTGGCTCAGTGGTTAAGCACTCCTGGGTTCAATCCTTGATACAAAACCAAAACAAAATAAAACAAAAAACCAGCTTCAGCCAGGCATGGTGATAATCCCAGCGGCTCAGGAGACTGAGACAGGAGAATCGTAAATTCAAAGCCAGCCTCAGCAACTTAGCGAGGCCCTAAGCAACTCGGTGAGACCCTGTCTCTAAATAAAATACAACACAGGGCTGGGGATGTGGCTCAGTGGTCAAGTGCCCCTGAGTTCAATCTCTGGTACTCCCTCTCAAAAAAGCTTCAAATGACTAAAGGACACCCCCATCGGCACTACCTCTAGGGATTCTGGGCTCAATCCAACCCTGAGCAGTTGATGAAGTTGGGTGGAAACAAGCAGTGGCTCACCTAAGGTCAGAGTGGCCACTGAAGTCAAACTCCTAGCCTAGGGTCCACACCCCAAAGTTGCAACCTCTCAGCCTCTAAGAAAGAGAAACCGTAGGAGGCAAATACAAAGGAGTACAAAAGAGGCAGGGAAGGCCAAATGACCTCAGAACCAAAACCTCCTGGACCTGGGCCCCTCCTTCCCAGCCACCTCTACCCCAAATGACAGTATCCTCAGCAATGACGGAAGCAGAGCAAATCCCTCAACACTGAAGCCCTGGTGTCCAGTCACCAATGGGAAACTGCTGATTTGGGCAGAAATGGGAACCAATCATGCAGAACCTAAGATGGGCTGAGAGTTCTTTCCTCCAAGACCACAAAACAAATTAGCCCGGGATTACCAATAAGTTTTTTCTCCCTCAGACAAATGTAAAATGCACAACTTGCCTAAGTCTGTAAATGCTTATGGTAAAATACTGGTGATGGAAGTGCAATTACTGCTAGAGGTAAATATTAGTTCCATATTTCCATTAACTGGAAAAGGAATAAGTTAAGCAACAGATTGAGGGAGAGCAAGGCAACAATGCGGAGGTCAGGGAGAGGGAGAGACTGACACCAAGATAGGCAGGAAAAAAAGAAAGGACGAAAAGGAGAAAGTTACAGGCTTTGTAGGCTTTCCCTAAGTTCTAGAGTTCCACCCTGGGTTTTGGTAATAGAACTAGACTTAGTCTCTCTTTTTAACAGAATATAGATTGAGTTAATTGTTCACAGGTCTACTGCTGCTTTAATCTCAAAGTGCTAGAAAACAAAACAGGAAAAAAAAAAAACTTTACAATTTTTATGACTCTTGAATTTCAAGAGCCCAGGAGGGGCTAGATGACTAGAGAAAGGGCCTTAAATTGTCTTCACCAGCAGCTCCTAAGGAGGCCCCTGCCATGGTAGCCAGCAAGGTCGTCCTAGACTGTGTTGACAGAAACAAGTGGGATGAACAGGTTCCCTGGTCACAGTCCCAAAACACTCTGCAATGACAAGCCCAAACTTTAAATTCTGAAACTTGAAAAACAAACTTGAAAAGGCAACCAGGGTGGAAAGGCATTTTTAATTGAAGAACAATCGAAGGAACTAGTGATGTTTAGGTCAGAGGGTGGGGGAGACCATGATAGTCATCTCTCCCCAACTATTTGAAGGAGTGTCATGTGCAAACAGAGGTACATTTTAATTATCTGCATTACTCCAGCAGTTCCACTTATCAGTGTGTAGAATTTATAAAGAGGTAGGTTTCTGCCTAATGTAAAACCTAAGAGGGTCTTTTGATCACAGTGGCTGTCTCATGAAGAATGGGCTATTCTGAAAACTGGTGGACTCCCTGGTCCTGTAAGCATATGAACCAGAGGCTGCTAAATGACTGTCTGCAAAGCATTATGCATAAACAGTGCTGAACAATTATCACATGCAACGATATTGTATAATGAAGCTCTTCAAAGAGATGACTCCTAGGTCTTTTCACTTCTTTTTTTTTTTAAAAACATATATTTTTAGTTGTGGATGGACACAATAACTTTATTTTATTTGTTTATTTATTTATGCTAGGATTTTGATCCTCTCCTTTTAAAGCAGCATTACTTGCTTAGCACACAGGTTCAATTTACTCATTCAACAAGCTGTTTGGAGTATCTATTATATGACAGGCACTGAGCTAGACATTAGAGATACAAAACAAATCAGGCTTTGGCCTCATAGGTTTATTTTCTAGTGGGAGCACCAGATAATAAATAAGTAAATGCAAATAATATTAATATTATAATATCAATGCTACAAGCCGGGCTCGGTGGCGCACACCTGTAATCCCAGCACTTTGGGAGGCTGAGACAGGAGAATCACAAGTTCAAAGCCAACCTCAGCAATGGCGAGGTGCTAAGCAACTCAGTGAGACCCTGTCTCTACATAAAACACAAAATAGGGCTAGGATGTGGCTCAGTGGTCGAGAGTCCCTGAGTTCAATCCCTGGTACCAAAAAATAAAATAAAATAAAATAATAATAATATTAATGCTACAAAGAAAGAAAATGGGGAGAAAAGCAAATGTGACAAGGGATAAGAGAGAAAGGGTGACCAGGAAAGGCCTATCTGAGGCACAGTTTCTGCAGAGACTTGAACCCAAATGAATATCTGGGAAGGGGGCTTCCAGACAGAAGAAGAGGCAGGGCACAGACCCTGAGCAGGAAGCATGCTTGCTAGGAAGCCAGGTAGTTACAACAAAACTTGAGGATGGAAGGAAAGGAGACAGTACCAAGAGACTGAGGTACGGAAAAGGGTGCTGTCTGCAACATACTCTAACACACCTACGGCACATTCCACGTGGAACTGGTAGTAGGATATGGGCTCCACAGGCAATGGAAGACAGAACTGTTTGGACCACCACAAAGGAGATAACCCAAGATCTGGCCATAAGCTCAAGATTTCCTTTGCCCTGCCTTAAAAAAAAAAAATGAAAGAACTTTATTTAGGACTGTTACCATCCCATGCTTCCAGGTAGAAATGGGAAAATTTTCCCCAGCTACACACTTGGGAAAATCCTCTGGAAGCATGTTTTGAGTGGGCACCTGTGAAGTAATCAGAAAATATGGTTTGGTTCCAGGCTTTATACCACTTAAGACCTGGGTGGCTTTGGCCAAGACTTCACTGAGACCCAGTTTCTTCATCTATAAAATGGGAAGAAAAACCCACACCAATCCCACATTTCCATGGGACCAAATGGGTATGAAACCACTTGGTAAGCTTGCTGTCCTGGAGGTTACTGTAGTAAAATTTATGAGCACATTTAATACTTACCCAGGGCTTTGCAATTCAGAGAGCAGAGACAAGGTATTATACAATGCTGATTCCCCCATATTGCCTTGCACTTAGCTCTCAATGTTTGCTAAACTAAAAAGCATTAAAAATAACCTGGGACAATGTTCTGTCATTTTTCTTCCTATTACATGGCAGCCAGACTGCTCCAGAACAGTCTCTCTTCACTGTGTCCTTCACTTTCAGAAGAATCAACTGAGTCATATCAAGGCAGTATGTTCAGGGGATAAACCACCAGAAATGGGAATGGGGACAAGGTCTGACACCTCTGAGTCAGTTCCTTGCTCTATGCTATACTAGCCTTTCTCAAACATGCTGAGAAGGCCAGACCAGGCAAGCCATCAATAGAAAGTACTACAGATTTGCCTAGGACATGGTCAGAGTATCCTGGGAAAGCCTATGAGAGCCAGGGAAATACACAGGGTACACAACATTCCAGTCCAGATTAAGATGCTTTAATCTAGTCCAAAGTCCAGAAAAGTAAGTAGAATAGCTAGTTCAAAGTCACTTTTGGGTTTTGCTGTTTCCCAATTTTTTGACAGGTTTTTAAAATCAGGAAGTACAAGAAGACATAGAGTTAATGGCTGGGCCCAGTAGTTCATGTCTATAATCCCAGTGATTTGAGAGGCTGAGGCAGGAGGATCATAAGTTCCAGGCCAGCCTACGCAATTTAGCAAGACTGTCTCAAAATAAAAAGGGCTGGGGATGTACCTCAGTCACAAAGTGCCTCGGACACAATCTCCAGTACTGGAGTGGGGAGGGGGTGAGGAAGAGGAGAAAAAGGAAAAAGAGGTAGAGGAAGGAAAGGAAGAAGAGAAAAGAGGAAGCAGCAGAACATGATAATGATGATATACAGTTAATCCTTTCTGCCATCTCATTCTTTGTTGACCCAGTTCACTGAGCCAAAGTTTGTTCATACATAACATACACAGGCAATACAGAATCTTATTTTTCTCCCTTTTACCCCAAACCATCATATCATACTGATCTTTGCCTTGTCTTTCTTTTTTCATTAAGTTCATATAATAAGACACATGAAAACCTACAATGTTTCTTATTTGCAACTACTGGTGGTGGTCTGTTCTGTGGATGTGCCATTGTTCTTCTTATCCAGTCCCTCACTGATGGATATTTGGGTTGCTCCCATTCTTTGTTATAATAAATAACTTTGCAATGTAGATAAACCAGAGCATGTCATTTTGCATTCACCCAGATTACTGAAAGAAGTGCTGAAATCAGATCCCACTTCTGATTTACAGAGTGTAGTTCTTGGAGTCCTAATGGGCTCACCACTGCCCACCTGTGAGGATAAGTTACTTAACCTCCCTTCATTCAATAAATGCTACTTAGAACTTACTAAATACCAGGTATGACTCCAGGTGCCGGGTATACAATGATGAAGGTGTCCTTGCTTTCTGCCCCCAGAGTGACCATCTGGGAGGAACAAAGGGACCTTTACAACACACAAGGGCAGGCTGATGTGCCTTGAAAGCTACTTGACTTTTCTGGGCCTGTCTCCCTGTCTCAAAATGGGGTATCTACACCCCACAGGTTTTCTAATGGATTAAAAAAGTAATGATTGCCAAGTACTAGCAAGCAGGTACCAGGCAAAACTCATTAGGTGCTCAATAAAAGGTTCCAAACCCTCTCAGTTCTCAGAGGGTTCTTCCTTGTGGCAAGGGCATGGAGGAAGCCTGAGTAAATTGCACAGCATCACCATGCCCATTCATTCTACCACACACTCTTTCCTTACAGAAGGCTGGAACACATGGCTACTTCTTTACTGAGGTAGCACCTAAGCCCCTAATTATGTCTTAGCCTACTTTTATTGAAAAGCGATTCACCACTTTTCCACTTTCCAGACCTGTTCAATATCTCTAAGGCCTGTAGGGTATGTTTTTTATCTGCAGGCACAAGCCCTAGTATCTAAGCATGTGGTTTCCCCCAGCCATGAGGGGAAACCCAGGCATTTTTTAAGACTCCCACATAAAAAGACCTGGCCAGGCATATGAAAAGTTGATTTTCCTGGGATCTCTCTGAAAGTGTAAAATAATCATTTAAATGAAAAAAAAAAAAAAGATAGAAAAAACCCATTAAACTTTACACTTTACTTTTATGTGTTCTATTCCATAATAAAACGTTTTTTTTTTTTTTAAATCAGAAATTTTGGTACAATCTGCTTCACTTTCCTAGGAAAACAAATGTAGCAGATTTGGATGTAGAAGAGAAAGAAATGGAAGTCAAGAATCTAGGGTATATTATCCAAGTAGCTGGGAGGAGACTGGTGGTCAGAGCTAAGGTTCAAGATTCCATGCGTATCTCTGAGGCTAGTGACCTGGCTTTGCACTCAAGCACAGCTCCGCAATACATGACCCTGGCTAGTTACTCAACCCTTTCTGAGTCTCAGCTCTTTCATCTGTTAGATGGGAACAATCCCACTCATCTTGCAGCATTTCTGTATAAAATAAGAATATGGTACCTGGTACATAGGTAGAGAACAGTCAAAAACAAACAAAACACATAAAAAAAAGGTTTACTTTTTCTATTCAGTAAAAAGATGAAAATCTAGTGCCTTCCTTCTAGAAGTTCAAAGAAAGACAGAGGCATCAAATTATGCAGCCCCCATATACTGGGAAGTAGTTCCCTCATGGGCTAATTAACAACCAGAGCCCCTTTCATAGTCTCAAAGGCAGGCTGCTCCTAGATAAGAACCCACCAGCCAACCTTGGCTCATCCAGGTCTCTGGGAGAGGTGGGTCAACAACCATATGTGTGACCTCTGACTAACTGTGAGCTTCTCTCCCCCTAAAATAAGCTCTGGGGTTGAGTTCTGCCTCACAAACTAGGATCAGAGGCATTGGTAAGGTCTCACCAGCCCACCCTTAGCACCTGGACCTCCAAACCAGGGTAAGAGGGAAGGAAAGATCTAAGTTAATCAAAAAAGCAATGGACACAGTGGTGCACACCTGTAATCCTAATGGCTCGGGAGGCTGAGACAGGAGGATCGTACGTTCAAAGCCAGCCTCAGCAAAAGCGAGGTGCAAAGCAAGTTAGTGAGACTCTGCCTCTAAATAAAATGTAAAATAGGGCTGGGGATGTGGCTCAGTGGTCATGTGCCCCTGAGTTCAATCCCTGGTACCAAGAACAACAAAAAAACGCACTGGGGATCCTCCAAGAACCACTGTTACGTCAGAAAGGTCAAGGAGCATCCCATTTTGATATCAGAGCTGGTGGTTACCAAAATAGGGCAGCCTCTCTTCCCAGGCAGGAAAAAGACCAACTCTAGGTCAGTTCTTGCCTAGAAGGCTGGTTGGTAGATTCACGTGTTTAAAATGTCTACTCACTCCCACACACCCAGCCATAAATGAGAAAATAAATCTACTATTGTTAATAAATGCAATTTAGAAGTTCAAATTGTTTAAAGCATGAGTCCCAAGAGGATAATAAAAGACATTCTGGGATGACAAGGCAGAGGGTCAGTGCCGAAGGTTGATGAGCAGAGTTCTGGCCAGCTGTTATGACTTCTCCCTATTTTGCATCATTCCACTTTTCCTACTAATGGTCTCATAAATTCACTGGACCTCAGCTTGCTCATCAGGAAGATGGTACTTCTAGATTAGGTATTTTAAGGTTCTGGCTTATGGCAGTGCAAGCCCAGGTTAGGTTACCTACACTGCTCAAATCTCAGCTCCTCAGAGAAGCCTTCTTGGATAGCTGTACCCTGTAACCCAGCTTTATTTGTCTTCATGATACTTGCCACATCATCAGTCATGCCCTTGTTTAGTGACTTATTGGAGGCTTCCCCTAAAGAATGGAGGTCTCACGTGGGCAGCACAGGTGATGTACTTTCCTAGTTCACTGCAATCGAGTCTATAACACAGCAGGCATTCAATCAATGTTTGTAAACAATGAATGAAAAGAGTTAGCTAAGACCGGGGATCAGCCAGAAAGGCAGGGTTTTAAATCTTACCTCAATTTACCATCTAGATAATTCTGGTCAAGCTATGCAGGCCTCAGTCATATTTTCTATTTGAAGAAACCACCCTACAACCCTACTATCAGTCACTCTCTGCACCCCATCAGGACACCCAGGGCCATAATAAACCTCTTGGTGCTAACATGACACTAACCCAATTCAAGTTTGTTTTCTGGTATGGTGGGCACCTCTCAGACCAAGATCCACACTTTGCTGGAATCTACAGCTACTGGTCAAACTTACAAGGCACATTCTCATTTCCATGTGACTGTGACCTGACAATGATCACACTAGCCACTGGAACTGGCAGAAGGTTCTTGAGTGCCCACTTAGGCCAAACACTTGCCCTGAACTAAGTATCCCTGCAGCTTTAAGAGGACAACCAGCATTCCATTTCAGCTGCTGCTACCCCTACCCACAACAGCAGATCCAGAGGGCTCTCCTCCACGAGAAACTTCCCCAGACTCAGAACAGTTCTCAAGGAAGACACATAAAGGCATGTCTGCAGAGCTGCAAACTAGATGGGGGCTCAAAGGAGCAGAACCACTCATTATGGCTGCAGGCCAACCTCTGCAGACAGGCTTCATCAGGCCTACCAGAGACAGCTAGGGAGCGTTAGAGTACACATGGCCCACTCTTCTACAGAGTGCACCCAAACTCTACAGCAAAGGGGAGGCATGCCTGAGAAACAAATCTGTAGTCACCAGAGCACTCCTATGTCTCCAGCTGTGGAGGAATCACCCAGGGCTCCATATACCCTCAATGTGCCCTCTGGCTAGAGTACAAAGAAACATTGACCAGGTCAAGACAAAGGAACCACAAACACACACCCAAGTGAGGCTCTACTGGAATTAGCTGAGGAGATTGCTGCTGCATGACCTGGACATCACCTGATAGACATGGCTGGCTCCTTCTCTCCTGGTGGGTCCAGGAGGGCTTCGTGGAGAAGGGAACCTCTTAGAGCCCTTTAAAAGACTGGAAGTGGTGGACTCAGAGTTTGGCAGCCAGGCCAGGAGTGGAGAGGCAGGAGGGCTGATGCCACGGGACAAGTGCACAGAAAAGGCAAGTCATACAGAGCTCCCACCCCAAGGGAAGCCCTGGGGCAGAGGACACTGGCAGCTTGACTACTGTTCCTCCAGGCCCACTTCAACAAAAAGCTGGGGGCTCTATCCTTTGCCTGGGCTTCCCATTTGCTTTAAAAGCAGCTCCAGTGAGGCCTCCTTCTGGGCAGGCAAAAGGCCATTCCCACCACACAATCCCAGTCATCCAGCAGAGACTTCTGCAGAGCAGCTGGCTCCCCTATCCAACAGCTCCTTCAAGCCTGCTGACTGGAATCTATCTTCAGGGTCTGCCTAATCTAATAGAGAACATATTTCTTTCATTCCTGACAACAACTCCTGGAGAAAAGGCATTAGTGTTATTTACAATTTTATGGAGGCAGCAACCAAGGCTCAGAGGTGATCTGCCAATAACCTCAAACTCAGCAGTCCTGGGGCACTACCCACTACACCTGATTACATGGCCTCCTTGCTTCATAAAAAGGCCCACTGCTTCTCAATCCCGTGGAGACTGAGGATGGGCCAAGTCCAGTCTTGATCACACTTCTAGTGGCAGCTTTATGAAATATGAGTACATAAGAAATTATAAGTGCAATGAGTAGATGTGTGTGTGGGGGGGGATTCTGTGTGCCCTGAGTGGCATGGGGGTAGAGGCCAGGGAGTGGATCCCTGTATCCTAGCAGATTAAACCCTGCACCTTTCTCTATTTCCTTATTCCATTTCCTCTTCTTTTACATCCATTTAGTATAGTTCTTCCTACCTGCTGTGAAGTTCTGCACCCTCCCTCCATGTGGAGGTTTCCAACTGTGCTTTAGAGTCCTCTTTTAGAGCTTTCTAAAAATACTCATACTGGGGTACCACCTGGGAACAGATTCAGTAGTTGGGGTAGAGCCTGGGAATCTCTTCAAATGCTTCCCTGGTGGCTCTCATATAGAGGTGGGGTTGAAATCTGCTTTACTAACCACACACCTTCCTTCCTCCTGTCTATCAGTCCAACTCCTACATGGGAACCAGACAATATCAAGCCTATGCCATCCATTCCTCTCATGCTCTTCTCTCACTTGAACTGAACTCAAACAATTAAATTTGCTACACAAATAATTAAGTAGAGTCCATCTAATTTCTTGCCTCATTCTGGATGCTGGTGTCCAGGCTGTGGCTGATGAAAGGTCAGTGGAAGTTGTTCCCCTCACTCCCTGTCACAATCATACCACTTTGCCTGCTAGGAAGGCCAATCATCAATAGTAAGGTGAGAGCTGGTTACATAAGGTGGAAAGGAGTCGTCTCCCAAACGCAAGAGGCCTCTATAAATTTACTATCATGGGTCCTTGCTGCCACCCTCCTGTCATCCCTCCTACATACTCTCATCCCCACCCCCCAAACCTTCTCATGATGTCTGCAGGAGGTAGCAGAAACCACAGATTCAGACCTGAGCACTGATGGCTGCAGAGTCCCAGCACAACTTTGCTGAAGTCTCACACAGCAGGGCTGGCAAGTCTCTCCCCTCCTGAGCTTCACCATGTCCCTCTGTCCCAGCTCTCCTAGCCCAGCAGGTCCTGCTGCCTCCTGCTTATGCCTAGACTAAAGTAGGGAAAAAAATCACTCATGTACCCATCAGCTCTGAGCTGGGAAGGGATCTGGGCAAGTTTGAATGAGGCATTTCTTAGGAAAGCAGGCTTCAATTTTCTGTGAGAAGGATGTCCCAGGCTGGAGTGGGGGCGGGAGTGTAGGGCTAGTGGGAAGTTTGAAGAGTGGATATTTGAAATAGCTGCTACAGCAGGGAGAAAAGGAGCTGCCACTGAATCTCAAGTGGCAACTACCCTGGATATAGTACTGGGGCTGCTCCGGGTGTCTGGATGCTACAGTTATCCCCAGATCTAGGAACAGCAGCACACTATTAAACTGTTCCCAGGGAAATGTAACCTGCAAATTTGAATCTCCAGCTTACCTCTTTTCCCAGGGGAACAAATGTTACCTTTTAATACAATGTGCCTGTTGATAATGTAAAAATTTTTAAGTGAATGCCAACTAAGGTTTCTAGCAGAACAGACTAACAATAAGAACCAGCATTTTCTGAGTGCTGTATACCAGACTGTTGATAGACTTTTTTATCTTACAGAGACAAAAAAGGAAGGTGCTACAAGGTGAAGAGACTTGCCCAAGCATCCCAGGTGGAAGTGGGGGAGACAGGATACATACTTAGTATCCCCTCTATAATCCTCTGACTTGGTGCTACCAAGTGTGGGGGCCCTCAAGAAACCTCCATAGTGTGGAGCACACTGAAGGATGGGGGACAAGAAGGGATGATGAACATAAAGGAAGGAGTAGGGGGATGTGGTTAGCTGAGGGCTGGCCAATTGGCACAACCAAGAATTTTGGAAGGCATCTGTTGGTGCAGGAAGCTGGAATGATTCCTTATTCTGTGAATAAGTTTGGGGTGGGAAAGAGGAGTAAGGAGGAGAAGGGACCAAGAGATGGGCTGGTTTAAAGTAAAGGAAAGCACCACTGACCCCAGTGCAGAGATTTCATAAGACTGTTATAAAAAAAAAAACTCTCTTCCCCAAACCAAATCACAAAATATGAGTATGAAGGAACCTCAATATCTTTCAATGTCTTTCAACAGTAACATAGAATGAAATTAATTTATGCATCCAAACCAGCATTTTCTTTTTAATGCTGTATATGCATGTTGGGTGACAGTACTAAACCTATGTTCCTATTAGGATCAAAAGTTTGGATGCCATTGATCTAATAATTCAATATATCCATTTCAGATGTAGAGAAAACAAGAGGTTGAACAACTTGCCCACTTAGTTAATATCAGAGCTGAAAACAGCACTCAAGTCTTGTCTTTAATAGTTCTCTGGTAATTTCCTCACCAAACCGGAATCTCCAAATGCAAATACCTCTGGGAAACACAGCCTGGACTTTAATTCACATCAGAGTAATGGTAGAGCAAGCTGATCTTTTAGATCTGCTCCCTGGAGCAAGTTTTGGTAAAGAAAATGATAGGAGGAAATCAGGGGGGCAGTCATGAAGCTAAAATAAAGCCAATTTGAGGGAAAAACACATGGATTGCAGGACATGGCACAGGGCAGCGCTTAGAGTGCAGGAAAAAAAAGACATTTTACCTTACTTAGGACTTTGAAGTAACAATTATCAGCAGGACAACTGTTTCTATACAAGCAGGCTGCTGTCTTGTCTTGGAAGGTGGCTCAGGGCCATGGCTGCTTTGCTCATCTAGTTTCAACCAATTTTATTAAATGAGAAGTTCTGAATAACAGATGCCTTCACAAATCTCCATCCCTGCCAGACTCCACCTCTTTAATGAAAACATCATTGTTGGGCATTTAGCATTTGTCATATAATTACATTCCAATGTAACATGAGATTCTGAGTCAGGTCCACGTTTCTCTACCTGTGAAAAGGAGGCAGTGTGCTATGTGCTGGGTACTGGTGAAGGGTAGGTCCCAAAGATTAGAACATTAGCTTGTTCAGGGGTGAGTAGGCCACGGTGGAGATGTAGCAGCAAGTATCTCTAATAGAGTGCCCCTTCTGCACACCAAAGCAATGAGCTGCCTCTTAAACCAAGTCAGGCCAGAGTTGTACCAAATTCATTCAACTAAGGCCCAATCTCCACTGAAGAATAAGCTCTTGGTTCTTTTCTGAAGTGACTACACCAAGATGGAGAGGACAGAGTAGTAAGCAGACATCTCAGAAGTGTTCTATGCAATTTCCAGAAAAATATTATCAACAGCCCCAAGACTAGAGAAAGTACCTTGAGAGGCTGGTGGTGCAGCAGCAGCAAAGAGAGGGAACCAGGTTTGTGTTTTGCCACCCTTAAAATATAGGATGCCCTTATGGGAATGAGGATTTGTCCCCTTGAATTTATCTCCTCCTCCCCTCAGCCTGGCCAATCTTCTATCCATTCCTTCTCAGTAGCTCAGGCACAGAAGGCTGGTGGGAAAAATAATGGCTTGGAAACCCAAAGCCACCTTGCTGTGGTTCACCCCCCAGGGAAACAGGTGTGGTGGAAAAGCAATAAGCCCAAGCTAGAGATCCCAAGATGACTTGTGGTTTTCAGCAACCTGTCCTGAGCCTGATGCCAGCCACTGGGCCTAAACCTTGAATCTTTGCAGGCCAAAGTTGCGCCCATCTCTGGGAATCTTGACAGAGAGTGGTGCTCAACAGTAAACCAGGACAACTTCTCTTCCTATGGGGCTTCTTGGATTGAGGCGGGTTTATACTAAGCTCAAACTAGCTAACAGGCACATACAAAAGGTCTTGTAAAGACCCACATATATGGCTTTCCATATGCTTAAAGAAATAAAACACCAGATCCCTGGGGTCATCCCCTCAATCTACTAAACCAGATTTCTGCAAAGGGCTAGATAGCAAACAATCAGGAAGCAAAATTGAGAAGACTATACACAGGCACTTTTATAATGTGAGTAAAAACAAATTTCCACATTTCCTTTATTGACAAAATTAAAAATATATTAAATGCATTTTTTTTTTGAAATACAGTTCTGCTAATGAGACAGGTACAGTGGTGGAGGGGGGGAGTGAATAACATTTTGCTCAAAGTCAGTGCTCTTTATCAAAACTGATTACAACGTTTACATGTACAAATTATTCTTAGTTCTTGGCATTACAAAACCAGGCAGTAAACTTACATACAGGGGTAGAGTTTGGGAAACCTGCATTTTACATGCTCTCCAGATGATTCTAGTAATAGGCCATGTTTGGGTCCCAAAGGACTACACAACCCTCAAAATCTCTGTCCACCTAACCTCTGGTTTTAGAATAGAGAACCAATCACCCCTGCCTGCCACAATTCAACCTCTCGGAACCCTAGATGATTTATCCTAACAGCAGGGATGATGCTACACTGGTTGGCCTACCCTTAAGGGGTTTTTGGGAAGGTTAAGTGAGATGATCCATGAGGTGTTATTAGTATACTGTCCCAGATACTAAGGACATACCAATTCTGTTCATGTATTACATGCAAGATCTCACATAAGCCACTGCCTAAGAATGGCTCCTGCTTGTTACCTAAAACATGTCCCCTGACACCTAAAAGGCCAGATTCATTTGAGCCTAAGCAGATGTGATGTGCTAAACCAAACTCTATATGGCTTCGTTTAAAATGTCAATGTACAGAGCCTATGGCTGAATAACTGCTCACATCCAGTATTTACAATCAGGAGACTATCTGGTCTTCATTTCAATACCTCAGTAACAAGAAATTCACTCTTCATAAGGTGGTACCATTCCAAAGGTGGAGAAGAAAAAGCCCTTCCCCATAGTGCCTTACCATAAAAATTTTTTTAAAAAGTGCTTCAAGGGAGGCTGTAGAATGTTGAGGCTTAGTACTGACTAGCTGAATTTGAATCCTGATTCTGTCACTTACTAGTCATGTAGTCATGTGATAACTGCTCTCTGCTTCAATTTCCTTAAGCATAATGTAGGGATAACGAAGTACCTACCTAACAGTGCTGTTGTGGGGATAAATTAATTGTTCTGTGCTATTCACTTAGCAATGTGTCAGATCCAGCATGGGGGCTATGTAAACATTAGCTATTATTGTTGTTCTTATTCTAAACTAAGAAGAGACCCAAGTTATGCCTCACTGCATCCCAATATCTTTTTGAGAATAACATACACTGAGCACCTACTGAGGGCTAGATTAAACCAGTTTTGCCACTTAGTGATTAAGCAGGATTACTGTTCCCATTTTACAAGAAACCAAGCTTTAGAGAGGTGGGTTAAGGTAAAGTTACTTGTCCCGGGTCACAAGGGGCAGTCTCCAGCCTCAGTGTCAGGGGAATTCAAACCCAGGTCTCTGTAGTTCCAGAGCCCAGCTTCATTTCATCACGGATCTTCCAGAATCAAAACTCCCATCAGCAACAGCACCAGTAACAATACACTGGAGTTAATATCAAGCTACTTAGACCCAATTAGACAGTATATAGTCAGCATGGAAAACATCATGCGATGTACTCCAAAGGTCAAAGTAAAAGCTGGCTTCCAGGGAGAGCTGCCCTTGCCGGTCACTGCCATGAAAGTTAGTCTCTAGATAGACATCAGAGTCTACGTTGCTTTTTAAGCAGCACCCACGCTGCTTTTTAAAAGTCTCAAGAGAGACGCCAGCATTTGAAGATAGCAATGAACTGCCTGGGTTTTAACAGCCAGAGAAAGGCAGTTTACTTTTTTCAAAACAAACCTTACTCCTCTTTCGGTTTGGGGTCACGTTTGGTATGGTAGCTAACATTATCCCGGCAAAACGAGAGCGGAGGAAAAAGCGAGGGGGCTCTGCCAGCCGGTAGGGTGCCGCAACACCCACCTGAAACACAGAGCTCGACCTACCTTCCCCGACCTACCTTCCCGGAGAGCCCAGCCCCGGAGGGCGTTTCCCCAGCGCATCCCCGACAACTGCTGTCCTTGGCTTCAGTCAGGGCCACTAGAGTCAGGCGCTCAAAACCCTCCCGCCCGCCAAAAGAAACCTCTTGTTTAATTTTTCCTTCACCCTATCACTTCCGCCGAAGGAGCAAACGCCAGGACGATCAGTTCGTCCTCAAGGCCACATTTAACTACGTCTAGAACGTCTGCAGGAGGAACAGCGAAATACCAGAGGAGGGTGGGGGACTGGGAGCCCGACTGGGTGTGTGTGTTTGGGGGGGGGGGGCTCGGACGGGGATCATCGCCCTCGAGGTGCACAGACGCTCCAGCAAAGCCTCAGGCCGTGGGGGGGAACCCTCATCAGCGAGTAGAGCACAACTGGGGGTCCCTGGAGCCAGCTCCCCAAACCGCCTCCGCGCCAGAGGCCGTCGGGGCAATGGCGCAAGACTCCGCTCCCCGCCCCCCCCCCACAGCGACAACAGCCACGGTGACAAAATGGCAGCCCGGCGCCCGGCAGTCGTGCCACAGGCGCGCAGGGCTCTGGCGACTGCCCCCGCCCCCCAATAACGCCTCGGCGTCCTCGAGCTCGGCCCCGGGCGGGCCTAGCCGTTAAAATACTAATCACAAATAAAACACCTGGAGCTCGGAGCCAGCTCGGGAAGCTGCAGGCCGCCGGCACACCCTCCCGGCCCGTGCACCCGCCGCCGCTCCGCGCCGCAAGGAGCCGGAGCCCGAGCCCGCATACGAGCCCCAAGCCCCGAGCCCCGCGCCGCGCGCTGGCCGCGCCATGGGGGAGGGGCGGGGCGGCCGCGAGAGACCCGGGAAACATGGCTGCTCGTCCTAGTTCGGCGTCGCGGCGTGGCCACCAGCCCCCGGATCCGAGTTGGGAGAGGTGCCAAAGGTGGGTGTGTGGGGGCCCCGGTGGGAGTGCGGCGGGGAGGGGCGCAGGGGGCGCTCTCCGGGAGCTATTTGTCTTTAAAACGTTTATTTAAAAAAAAAAACCAGTTCCTCCTCCCCCACCCCTTTTGTCCCTCTTTCGCGAGCTTTCTCTCCCTCCCCCCCGAAATGTGCAGAAAGTGCCCCCTCCCCCGCCACCCGCGCCCCACCCCGCCTCGAGGCAGGGGGCAGGCGTGTGGGCCGGGAGACTCGGAGGCGAGGGGGCGAAGCGTGAGAAATCGCTCCCAGTTCGGCGCGGAGCGCTCCCTTCCCCCAGCACACTCGGGGAAGTTTAAAGAGCCGGTTCGACCCGCTTTCGATGTCGCTCCCAGTTGGCCAGCAGCGCTGGTCGGGTTGGTCCGGCCACCGCGCCTCCATACCCACCCGCCACGACCCCGGCCCCCTACTTGGCGCCCTTCCCCCTCAGCACAGGGGGCTTCCGGAAAGTACGCGGGAAGACCGCGGCTCTGGCCCCCTCCCCCATCACCACACCCAGCCCCCAAATGCTCGGCTCCGGGGTCCCAGCCGGGTCGAAGCGGGCTGGAGAAAGGCAAGCGGCCGGCAAATTGTTCGCGGAAACTCCTGCCTTCACTGGCGGCACCCCTTTCTCCCCGCCCTGCGCGCCATAAGGCACTCGCACGTCTACAGTCCACAGCTGCGTTATGATGGGGGGTGGGGGGACAAAAAGGATCTTGTTTTCAAAAGTCTCACTCAGGTTTGGGGGAGGAACTAGGGAGAAGAGGAAGCAAGGCCTGCTTTCGCCAAGGACTCGGGTCTAAGAGGCCGAGGGGGCGACAAGTCAGTGCTGCCCGAACTCCCAACTCCGCGGAACCCCGGGCACCGAGGCTGGACGCGGGGTCTTCCTGCCCGCGCGCCCCTGGTTCCCCCGAGGGCCCGAGAGGGGAGTCAGCCAGCGTCTCCGCCCCAGGCTCAGGAGTCTCCGCTGAGCGCCAACTCACAGAAAACGAGTACTCGTGTTCTCAAGAGGGAGAGGGAGAGGAAGACAAATAAAAACGAGTGTTCAAGTCACCCAGCCTCACCTTCCTCCTTCTCGGAGGTGGGCTTTCGCCCGAGCCTCCTAATTCCCACCCGTGCAAGTTTCGTCCGGCCGGACTCCCGCCGCTGCCCAATCAATAACGGCGACGGGAGGGCAAACTTCCATCCCGAAGCTGCGCGTCTGCCAAGCCCGCATAAATGTGGACCCAGCCAATATCCACCCCGGGCACCGGCTCTAGGCAGCTCGCGTCCTGACAAAGTTTCCCGTGCCGATTTATTAACCAAGCGCCGAATGGCTGCCAGGGAGCCCACCAGGGGAAGGACGGGCCAGGGGCTGCTGAGGGGCACCAGGGCGCAAAGGTTGGCATCTTAGGAGGGAGATGGGGCGAGGGGGACCGGGACGTAGCCTTTGGGCAACTTGCACTACCAATCGCTCGAGGTGGGGAGACGCGGGGATTATCTGTGCCTTTGCACGTTCGAAAATCCCTCCCCCTCCCTCTAATTTATCCTCCCTTCCTAAGGAAAGAAGAAACATCAGCATCTGGCCCAAAGGTGGGGTGGAAAGAGTGAGGGAGAAAGAGGAGGAGAGGAAGGAAGGCAGAGAAAGGGAGGGAGGGAGAGAAAGGGCGCGTTCACGAACACTACAAAGTTACAAATATGGCTCCCCCGTCTCTCGCCTCATCACTGCAAAGAAATGAAGACGCACTTTAAACTCGAGCCATTCCCAACTCCACTGCAGCCCCCTCCCCACGCGCTTTCCCCCGGGGCCTCGGCCCACATTTATCAGAAACTAAACTGGACTCGCGAAGCCCAAAACTTATTGTGTGCGCGAGCGAGGGAGAAAGGGAGGGGGCAGGCGCGGGAGGGGGCGGAAGGGGGAGATACATGTATAAAATATAACACCCCCCCTTTTTGTTGTTAAATCCAGGAGGCAGCCCCTCGCCTCCTCCTCCCTCCTCCCTCGTTAATCTTTCCCCCAGACGAAGTCATGGGAGCAGCGAGCTCCGAGGGCTATTTCGCCCCATTCTCCCCGACCCAAACGCGTGCGCCTGCTGGCCCCCGATGGGTGCACACTCGCACGCACACACTCGAACCCACACTCGCACACGCACAGGTAGTCACACACCAAGGGCAGCGGCGGCGGCGGTAGCCGGAACATGCTCGGATGGCATTGCAACCCCCAATCTTGCAATTCATTTGCAGTCCGACCCCCAAGCCTACACCTTCGGGTCGCCCTCAAAAAAAAAAAAAAAGTGCCTCCCCCCAATGCGCGCGCGCGCGCGCACACACACACGCGCACACATACACACACATACACAAAGTAGGAGAATGGACCGACGGAGATATTTTTGGCAAATGCTCACATCAGAGGGCGTCCTGTTCCGCAGCTCTAAATGAATCCGTTTGTCCATGTCCATCTCTCGTGCTTTCTCTCTGCAGAGGCTCCCGCGCCGGCGGAATTCAATCAATAAACCCCGAACCCACGGCCGCGCGTTTTAGGACTTTGAAGGCTCAACCAGCTCCGCTCGGTTCTCGAGCCCCCAGCACCCGCGGCGCACACTAACCTGATCACCGTGGAGGCGGGATCTGCGGCTTCACGGATGAGCGACAGCAACTTCAGCCAATCGTTGATGAGAGCCTCCGGGCAACAGCCAATGGTGGCGGCGGCGGGGGGGAAGGGTCCAATGGGCGGGCTGCGCAGCCGGCCAGGGAGGCTCAGCCATTTGGTTGTGGTGCCGGAGACGGACCCCTTTAGGTTTCGGGGCGGCTGAGGAGCGCGGCGGCTGCTCGATGGCTGAGCCAAGCGGGGTGGGCGGGATGGCGGGGGAAGGGATGGTGATTGCACCTCGAGGGCCTCGCTGCCCGGTGTCGCCTACCAGCCGCCACCTCAGTGTTTGGCCGGGGGCGGGGCCGCAGGTGCATTATACGAGGGGGAGGCGCGGCCGGAGGGGTCGGGTCAGGGTCCTCGCCCGGCTGAGGGCTCGGTGGACTTCCCTGGGCCTGCCCGCGCCGCAGGCGGGAGCTGCGGAAGAAGGCGGGAGGAGTGAGGTCTGGGGGGCTGCTGGCGGGCCGGTGAAAGCCCTGGAAAGAGGGGGAGGGGTCAAGGGTGCAATGGGGGAGGGGCTGGTCATGTTCAGGGTCCGGCGGGTCTAGCTGGGGGAGTGTGGCTGTCCCCACCTCTACGGAGACCTCCTACCCCACGGTTGCAGTTTACAGCCCATGCACCTTTTCCCCCTGGCCTCGTCCAAGCCTGGTCGCCGCCATCGCCGCCTCTCGAATAAATAAGTAAATAAGAGCAAGATGCTTCCACCTTTGGATGACTTACTGCGCGGTCTCGATCCTCTCTCCGCCGGGGGCATTTAATTTTGTTGTCAGATAAGGCCAGCTTAAATGGAGTGATCACCAAAAGTCACTCAGGATCTCGTTTAGGCAATAAATGAATGAAGACCACGGATTAAGAGCTGTTGCTGAATGTATAGAACATTAAAAAGGAGAAAAGGAAGGTGCTAATAACTCTTGGTTTTCTGAGCCAAATATAATTTATGGGCTTCATAGACCCAATGAAAGGGAACGGCGCAGAGTTTATTCTAATGGTCCACCTGAGTCATTTGGTTCGATCTGAGTTGCCAAGGAGACTCTAATTGGAGTACTTTCTCCGGGTTTTTCGGTTTGCCTTTTTTGTTTTGCTTTGTTTTTTAAATCACCTTACGCTTTAGGGAACTTTAAAGTCCTAATTCTCTCTGGGTTGCCAACTTAATGGCAAACCCTAGGATCTGGTCTATGTGCTAAATTGGCTGCCTGTGCTGTAAATAAATCACGGGGATTGTTATCAACAAGGACAGATAACATCTTTACCTTCTTATGCCATACAACTGTTATTTTAGTGTCTTTCTACAGGTCTACACTTTCCCTACACAGCCCAAGGTACTTTTTTCTTTTTAGATACTTCGTGTTTAATTTTCAGGTTCGTGGGTTCAAGGGAGAGAGAAACCTGTATGTATGTTACAAATTTAAATACTGTTACATAACACTGATACAGTGTCATTCTCAAACTACAAGTTTAGGAGGAAATAAAGAGCTACAGAATATAAACAAAACAGAATGCTTACACTGGGGAAGAAACTGTAGTAACCAATAATTGCAAGCTGATGAAACTAAAAAGTCCTGCAACTAAGCATTTTACTCAGTTAATTCAGGTAAAATAATGAATTTGAAAATTGACAAAAATTTAGCTGGGAAATGCAAATAAAAATTAAAAGTCATTGTTTTATTACATGTAAGTATAAATAGGATGATTTCTTGTTGGCTAAGCTGACAAATCCTCAGATATTGTTAATTTTGATGAAGGCTATTTGTGTAGTTGAAAATTTTTAATTGTATTAGCTTCTTTTTAAAACACGAGGGACCCCAAGTTACCTCTTTGCCACTGAGTAAGCTGTTGTTTCTGGATATGATGTTTAAGATGGTTTTTAACAACAGAACTCTTCATCAGAAACACATTAAGTCAATATGGTGTGTAGAATCGCTGCAACGCAAGAATCCTGAAGTTTTTCAGGATAAATGCTCACTTTCAACCTAAACTTTAATCACAGTTGAGACCACACTAGTGGCAACATGATGTGAGATAGTGCCTTTCCAGAGGAGTAATCCCTTTAAAGCTAACCAATCAAGTGCAGAGAAGTGCCCCCTTCCAGCATTGCTAAACAGAAGCAAAGAGCTCACATCAGTGTACAAGGAGCGAAGAAGATGACATGGAAGCCCAAACCCTCATTAGGGAGAGTGTATGGAAACAAAATTAAAACTGGAAAACAAAATCATAACCTGATCACTAAATCCAAATATTAAATATAACTTGTTTTTAGAAGCATCTTTATGCACATTTATAACAACTTTTATATTAGTGTTAGAAAATTGAAAGAAGGCTTCCTCGGATATCAATCATTACAGAAGTTGAAACACCAAAAGTATTTTTTGACTGGGGAAGCTGAGGCAGGAGGATCGCGAGTTCAAAGTCAGCCTCAGGAAAAGCAAGGCACTAAGCAACTCAGACCCTGTCTCTAAATAAAATACAAAATAGGGCTGGGATAGTGGCTCAGTGGTGGAGTGTCCCTGAGTTCAATCCACTGTTACCCCCCACAAAAAGTCTTTTGAATACTGGCCATTTTCCAACATACTTTGAAAGAAGAAAATTTCTCTTGTAGCTTATTTCCAAGATTTTAATGTGATTTTTTATTTTTATTATCAGAATGAAATAGTAATATAGCTTACCTAAAGTTAACTGATTGTCCTACAAGACTTGACCAAACATAAAAAAGTACTCTTAAATTTAGTATTTGTATTTTATTGCATACTATGGTAGTCAATAAATGCCCTGAGTGCTTTTGCATTTCAAAAAATGTAAGAAAAGAAGCCCCATATCAAGGAATCTTGGTAGAATTTTGATATGGAATAGGAAAAGGTGGAGTTCCTCACTAAGTGTCACTACATAGGAATTAGGTTATAAAACATGTAGTCTCTAACTTCTGGAACTGGTACTGATTTCCATTGAGGAGAACAAATGAAATAACAATTCAAATTTTTGAATCTCTAGAGATAAAGATGGCCTTCACATACGGAAAGATACCTACCTACATTCCAAAATATTTTCCGTCAAGAATCATTCCAAGCTGGGAGTGGTGGTGCGCACATGTAATCCCAGCATTTTGGGAGACTGAGATGAGAATTCCAAGTTCAGAACCAGCCTCAGCAACTGCGAGGCACTAAGCAACTCAGTGAGACCCTGTCTCTACATAAAAACACAAAATAGGGCTGGGGATGTGGCTCAGTGGTTGAGTACCCCTGAGTTAATCCCTGGTACCAAAAAAAAAAAAAAAAATCATTTCAGCCAGGCGTGGTGGTGCATGCCTGTAATACCAGCAGCTTGGGAGGCTGAGACAGGAGGATTGCAGGTTCAAAGCCAGCCTCAGCAAAAGCGAGGCACTAAGCAACTCAATGAGACCCTGTCTCTAAGTAAAATACAAAATAGGGCTGGGGATGTGGCACAGTGGTTGAATGCCCTTGAGCTCAATCCCCGGCAACCGCCCCCCCCCAAAAAAAAAGAATCATTTCAGACAAATGAGCAACCCATTTTGTTCTCAAAGATACAAGCAATATGTGTCCTTAGTCCCTTGACATGTGTTGAAAAGTACTCTTTTATAAATCCGACATTATTGCTATTGCCATTTTAGCTGGTTTGCCCTTGTTTGGTCTCTAAGAATGGAGACCCTTTGGTTAGCAACCTTTTCATGAGTCAAGGTAATGTATTTACAGTTCAACTTTTTGTTCTGCAGTTGAAGCACATATACTGGATCCTAGCCATAATACTTTTTCACCTACATTATGGATCTACTGCTTGGACCCCAAAGACAATGATATGGAAAGACTCCAGCTTAATTATGCTCTCTTTTGTCTTTCTATATAAATAGCTTTTGGAAATGTAGATTATTCTTTTGAAATCCATGGTAACAAATGTGAACACTATGCATTTTGATTTGAAGAGCAAAGGAATGTTGAGACCTAAGATCTAAAAACTTATTCCTAATTTTCTTTTCCTTAATAAAGCATTGAATGGGTTTTAAAAAATATTGATTGAATAGCTATCATATCAGTTGTTTGGTCTTGGAGAAAAAGCAGTTAGTTGAAGATGGCCATTATATGTGACTTTAAAAATTAAGCTAATCACAGAAATCTTAAAAGCAGCATAAAAGTGGTTTATTTTGAAAGGGGCAGGGGGACTATCACCTGCACACTTGTTTTGAATCACAAGAAATTTCGTGAGTCAGCTTCTTAAATGTATTTATTAAAAATAATTTGGAGGTAGCAATAATAGGAAAATTTGTTTATTATTTACCAGGAATAAAACCAGAAGTATAGGTCTTATTTTTAGTATTAAGATATGGCTATAAAGAAAAAAAATAAATGCCTTAAAGATAAATAATGGAATTAGGAGCCATAGAACAAGAATGTGACTAAAGGCAATTTAGATTGAAAACAAAAAAGCAATTAATTTAGAATGTACTAATTTGTTTTAATCCATCTGGGGTTGGATTGTACCTCTATAAAGAAAGGGTACTAAATATATTAGGACAGAATATATCAGAGATCAGACTTTCTAAGAACTTTCAAAGCATTTGCTATTTGCAAATGACATTCATAATCTTTAGCATACATGGAAAATTGTCCTCTCAGATTTCCTGCTTTGTAATGGCAGTTGTCATTTGTACTTACAAGTATTGATCTATTTTCAAACATATATTATACAATTCTTCATGAATTAGAGATCAGTTTATTGCATTCTGAGAAATTAGCAAATTTTTTATCATACTTCTAGTCAAAACATGGAGTCCCTTTGGAGAGTATGTACCACCTTAAACTTTCTCTGGAAATTTTGGGTTCTAGCACTTTGAATATAAATATTTTTAATTTATTTGCACATGACCAAATGAGATAGCCATGGTAGATATTTGAGGTCTCTTACCCAGCAGAGGAGCACATGTTTTGCTCTGCTAGATTGGTGCTCTGGCCCAATAATTTACTTGAACTCATTTTACATAACTTCCTGTGTTTGAGAATTATATGACTTCCACATATATTTACTCAAAGGCAACTTTAATAAATGTGATAAATAGCAGGCTGAGGATGTAGCTCAGGGAAGGAACACTTGCCTAGCCTGCACGAGGCCCTGGTTCAATCCCCAGCACCACAGAAAAGGAAAAAAGAGTCCAAAGGAAAAGAAAAGAAAGAAAAATGGAAAAAAAAAGTGTGACAAATACTTCTCACTTGGTTGGCCAACTCATTATGTCTGGGTTGATGTGGGAAAGCACTGCTATGGATAAAGCAGAAAAGCGGGCAAATTCAGGATACAAGTGTGTGAACATATGTGACAAGCATGTTGACCATAGTGTCATGTTACTTTTTATAATAGCTAAAGAAAGAAAGAATATATTCATATGTCCAGGAAAAATGCCAGAGAGGGTATGTACCTCTAAAAAAATGTTTTTGAAAAAAATTGTTTTTACAATGGTTTTATTATGGGTGATGGAGTTAATAGTGTGAGGGAGGGGTTGTTTGGGTGGTGTTTTGCTTTTCCTTATTTTTGAAGTTTTCCAGTTGATCAATCCTTTTTTTCAATAAGAAAAACAGTTGTTTTTAATGGAAAACCTAGATGTAGCTGATGTCTAGGATGTTTGTGTTAGTCATAATTCTTCTATGAAGACAACAGAAATTTACTCTGACCAATGAGCAGAAAGCAGTTTTTAAATAAGTCTACCACAGAACTGAAGAACAAGGTCCAAGAAATGAGCAGTAAATGGAATGCTGGGCACCCTGGAGCACAGCCAAGAGGACACTGTAGGTACACTCTGCAGAGGCCCCCACACCTGGGAAGTCATCTTTAAGCTGTGGACAGCCCCCCACACCAACCCCACTGCTGCAGATGATCTCTCAGTATCGTGCATTTTTGTGTCACTCCCTTAACGTTCAAAGCCCTTACCCAGAACATTTGCAGATGGCCCAGCTGTCAGGGAAAAAGATTATTTGCCCCCTTTAGTTTCCGCAGTGGGATGTGTAACCCTGCCTCCTACCTATTCTAGGATTCTGCCCGAAGAGTGTTCTGATGCTAGGAGACTAAAGTAAAAAAAATCTACAAAAGTGATCTGTTTCAGCAACACTGTGAAAGTTTTCTAATGATCCATATTACCCTCACCTTAGCTTCTCTCCTGATTGCTGCTGCTTACCAGGGAGAGACTACACTACCTACCTAGGAACAACCTAAAGTGGAGCTAATATATGGAATCCTAATGTCTTTTTGAAGGTGTCCCTCTCCCAGTCCTATGCCAGAAAAAACAACATATCATTGTTGATGTGAATGAAATACTTATATTTGATCTTAAATTGCAAAGAATTTAGTCTTAAGGGGTGATTAAAAGATAGGAATAATCAACTTGTTATATTTCATGTATAAAATATAACAAATATCAAGGGATGGATTACTGATGAGTTTCTATTTGCTACTCTAAGCACATGGTTAAGGCTCAAATGCAGAACTCCGCTAAAGGGTACAAGATTTGCAGTCCAAGTCTTTGGAAGTAGATGAGTAGTCCCAGGCTAAGTAAGGGTTAAAAGAAGGATGCAGTCACTTTAAAGGACCATTTGAAGGAAAAATACTGATGGTAAAAGAAATGCAAAACCACAGACACATCAAAGAGGCACATATTACTGGGAACAAAGATGAAGGTCATCAAGGATGTGCTTGTAGCAAACATCAATACTGGAATAGTTTCCTCTCTCCCAACATTTCAGTTTAGTTAGCTTAGATTGCTTTTCAGCTAAAAAACAAAACAAAACAAAACAAAAACAATCATATCCTTGCAAGGACTCTAAACAGTGTTACAGGAGTTCAATAGTTTTCTGTTTCTATTAAAGCATGGCATTAACTGTTGCATGAATAGAAGTTCTTTGTAAGTGCTCATAACTACTTTCCAGAGGAGTAGCGTTAAATATTCTATTCATTGATAATACAAAATGTTCTTCATCACCAAGTGTTTTATTGAGTAGAATTTAACTGTTTTCTCAGATGATTTAATGCAAATTATGTCAGACTGTTCAACAAAATCTATTTCCTCTTCTTCCTAAAACACAAAGCTTGGCAGTGCTTCTCAGCTGCCATTACAGTTATATTTCCATGTGACTGAGTCCTAGCTAGTACAGTGTGAGTAAAAGTATGTTGTACTTCAAGGCCCCAAATCACTCATGCTTGCCAATTGAGATGGATGTGACAGAATGACCTTAGAAATCATAAGGCAGAAAATCCCTCAGTCTGTGTCCCTTAGGAGAGCCATTCCACCAACTTATTTACCTGTCCATCAGGAGAAAAACTGTGACCAAGATAAACTTTTATAGTGCTGTGCCATTACACATTTGGGTCTATTTGTTATTGTAGCCTATGCTAGCTAATACACAAAGTTTTTTTTTAGCCTTAGTTTTCCTTTCTTTGCAATCTTATAGATCAATTGTAAATTTGAATGCTATTGAACTTGCAATGTATTGCTTTCTATTACAGTCAAAGCATCATAAAATAAAATATAATCTAATAAAAAGGTTATATTAACACATACTTAATGAACAGAGTTCTAAGGGAGTCTATAGAAATGACATGTAAATATATCTCTTTACCTTAAAATTAATGCTTGGCTCACAGAGGCATAAATGTCTACTGTCTTATTAATAAATGATTCCTCCTAATGAGCTCCAGACTAACAATTCAGTTGCTTGGTTGCTTGTTGGACATTTCTAAACAGCTGTCCTACAGGGACATCCACATGATATTTCCAAAACAAATCTTCCTTACCAGTCTCTGCCTACTATGCCTCCACCACACTACCATGATCCCCTTGACTTCCCTTTTTTTTTTTTTAAATCAGTAACACCCTTAAAACTGTCCTCTGTTGATTCCTACAGCCAAATAGTTGTTCCTCTTTTCTTTAAATGTGTTTTTAGACATGCATGACAGTAGAGTGTATTTTGACATAGTATATATACATGGAGCATAAATTACTCTAATTAGGATCCCATTCTTGTAGTTGTGTATGATGTGGAGCTTCACTGGTGGTGTGTTCATATATGAACGGAGGAAGTTATGTCAGTTCATTCTGCTGTCTTCACTATTCCCATCCTCCCCTCCCTTCCCTTCATTTTCCTTTGTCTAATCCAATGAACTTCTATTCCTCTTCTAATTCTCCCGCTGTCTTTCCTCCTTACAGCCCCCTTGTTACCACTCATCCAACACTGTTCACATTCTTTCCCATCTCTCCCATGTCACAATCCCCACCCTGTGCTAGTTCCCAGGCTTCTGGCTTTCTCACCAGTGGTATTTCAAAAACAGGTTTGAGGACCGATATGGGATTGCCAACTTCAAATTTTGTCAGACAAAAGCATTCTTTTTTTAAAAAAATTCTGTCACAAAACTGGACACCGTGGCACATGCCTTTAATCCCAGCTACTTAGGAAGCTGAGGCAGGAGGATCACAAGTATCCCTGATTTTTCTATAGACATTTTAAGATTTTATTTGTTTATTTTTTGATAAATAAATAAAATTTATTTTTCAGTGTTAGGGATCAAACCTATGGCCTCATGCATGCTGAGCAGGCACCCTACAGCTGAGTCACATCCCAGCCCCATAGTTTTTTTGTGGATTATTTAGACAATGGTAATAATGCATAAGGGACTCAGCTTCAGAATACAGGACAATCTTGTAGATTAAATAAACAATTTTACAAGAACTCATTACATTGTCCAAGATCAGGTTATTGGAAACTCTCGTGTAGCACTGACCCTCAGGTCTCGATATTTTCTCTTATAGCCCTGTGAATGTTCCTGAGCTCAAGTTACAGTGCTTTCTGATCAACAGTGGGTTCCCTCTGGCTTATTCTCCTTCATCTGGCATTAAGTTCCCAAAAGTAAGACCCCACATATTACCTGCTCAGGTTTGAATTTGTCTCCTCAAAGTTCATGTGTTGGAAACAATCCTCAAATTCATGTGTTTATGGGGACACATGAGGATATGGGATCTTAGGGTTGTAATTAGTATTAGATGAGGATAGGGCCCACTTGATGGGATTAGTGGCTTCATAAAAGAGGAAGAGAGGCCCCAGCTACCATGCTTGCTTTGTGTTATCATGTAGTATCCTCTGCCATTTTATGATGCAGTGAGAAGTCCCCACCAGACCCTATGTAGTTGCCAGAATTATGTTTTGGACTTTCCAGCCTCTACAACTATGAGTTCAATAAACTTCCATTCTTTGGAAATTACCAAGTCTTGAGTATTTTGTTATAGACACAGAAAACAGACTGACGCTATCTTCCCGGTATTATTTCTAATTTCCAGGCAAACTGGACCTCCGTCATTCTATTTCCTTTTCTTTATGTGATTCTTCTACCTTATACACTCTATCCTTTTGTTTCTCCTAACAGTCAAAAGTCTACCTAAAATCTAAGACCAAACTTGATGCCACTGCCTTCTTGAAATCTTGAAACCTTTATGATCCATTCTACCCATGCAAATAAGATCTTCCCTTTCCTGGAATCTTCCTAACACTTTAGTGGCCACTTACTTTCATGATTATATTTACCTCTCCCACAAAATTAAAATAAATCCTTGCATATAAGAATAATAATTTTTATCACCCCTCTATTATTGGAAATTAAATATTTTAATATATGTTTAATGATGTAATAAATGTTTTGACCATACTAAGCATGATTTAAAAAGTACCTCACAGATTCCTAGAACCACACACACATATGTACTTCAGAAATTTTTTAATAACTTTATCTTCAATGTCAAGGGAATAGCAATAAAGTATTGGGGAAACAGGGTTTGCTAAAAAGTTCTTTGTTCTTTCTAACATGAGGGAAAAAAAATAAATTCTGATTTCTAAGACCATAGCGCAGCTTTTCTACCATGAAAGTTTTAATTTAGGCTCAAGACCCAGAATTGTCCTCTTTTGTTTTAGGTTCCTACTTAGGATTTGAATTGTTGTAAAGGCAATTTGTAGGAGAAACAGGAATTATGGAGCTCCTTAACTCTAATCCAATTTTATGTGTCTGCCTATTTAGTGAGGTACCTAACTTTTATTCCTTTAGTTTTTTACATTCATCAAAAAGCGAGAAGGAGCTAGGCACAGGGCATAATCCTGTATGGAAGGCTCAGGCAGGATGATCACAAGTTTGAAAGCAGCCTGGGCAACTTAGTAAGACCTTGTTTCAAAATAATAATTAAAAAAAACAGGCCTGAGGATACAGCTCAGTGGAAATGGACCCCTGAGTTCAATCTCCAGTACCAAAAATAAAACAAGACAAAACCAAGAAGGAATGAGATGACAAAGCTTACATATTTCACTCTTAATTAACATTTGAAGAAACTCTGAGCATTTACACTTTCATGCTGTCTTGACCTAGGAAATCTCTTTTTCTCCCCCAGAAATAGCCTACTGATATGAAATCAATTTATGAGTTGTTATTATTATTATTATTATTATTTGGTACCAGGGATTGAACTCGGGCACTGAACCATTGAGCCACATCCTCATCCCTATTTTCTATTTTATTTAGAGACGGTCTCACAAAGTTGCTTAGCACCTCCGTGTTGCTAAGACTGGCTTTGAACTCAAGATCTTCCTGCCTTAGCCCCCTGAGCCACTGGGAATACAGGTACACAGGGGCCATGGTACCTGGCTATTATTTTTTTGATATGCAGAAATAATTTTATTTTCTTAATACAGCACAGTAGACATTCAACAATATTATTCTTTAGACTATGAAGTATGTACATTATTTGCATTAAAAAATTAAGAATGGAAAACCTCATATGCAGAAAATATTTGAAAACAAACCTAATTTTTAATTTGTTTTTGACAATATACACTACCAGCTTTATAAATCTGAATGAATAAAACATGATACATATTGGCATGAAGTACACATATGGGTCCATTCCAGATGCTTAACACACTATGTGAGCAACTTGCTTTTCACTTTAGTCATTGAGATTCCATGTGCTGAGGCATCAGAGTGGATCTGAAAGACACTTTCAGAAGTACATTTATTACAGTGGCATTGTAAAAACTTCTAGTTTTTTTTTCTATTTTCCTTTATAGTGAAGGGGTCTTTCCTCTTTAAAAGCAAGAAGACCTTCAAGTTTGTCTTTTGTTGGAATGCTTTGAGCATAACATGAATCTTCTATGGCTAATCCTATTACTAAATCAACTTCCATTCCCTGACTAATTGTTAATTTTACTTCTCTCATTGCAACAGGTCCCTGAGGTAGAAACTCTCTTGCCAGGTCCAGGGTCTTTCTGTAGGCAGCATCTGCCTCCTGGTTCTGTTCCTGGCCGTGAAGGACTCCTGCAGAGAAGATGAGCTCCTTGGCCAGGGATATTCTGATGGCAGGTGGTCATTGCTGAGTTCCCCCTCTACCAGGAATAATTGTTAACTTTGTTTCAACCAGGCCCATTTTTGCAGAGGAAGCTGCTACTTCTATATCACAGGCTACAGCCAATTCAAGTCCACCACCTAGTGCAAGTCCATCTATTGCTGCAATGGTTGGCAATGGAAGATTGGCAGTGTTATTAATCACACCTCTTATTTTGGAGACAAAAGGACCAACTTCACTGGAGTTCATTTTGGCCCTTTCCTTGAGGTCAGCACCAACACAGAATATCTTTGGGACTTCACTCCTAATTATTATCATTCAAACTATCTTAATCAGATTTTAAAGCATCCACAGCTGGGCTGGGGTTGTAGCTCAGTGGTAGAGGGCTTGCCTCGCATGCGTGAGGCACTGGGTTCGATCCTCAGCACCACATACAAAGCAATAAAATAAAGACATTGTGTCCATCTACAACTAAAAAAATATTTTTTAAAAAAAAGCATCCACAGCTTTTGATAACATTTTTATAAGATTTTTACTAAGTGAATTTTTGCTATAAGCTCTGTTTATTCCAAGCACTACAATTCTCGCTTTCACTTCTGGTGAACAGATTGTAGGTGTTCATAAGTGTGTGTCAAAATTAAATGACATGAGGAATATGTTATTCCACTCTTCACAACCCTTTTAGTTTTTCCCAACTCTGTGTTGTCTTCCTCCCTGTGCTGCATCCACAGCTTGTCCTCGGTCTTAGCCTCAGAGTTATATTCTCTCCCTGTAAATGCAGGAGAAGACTCCAGGAGTCTAGCAGAGAAGAGTTTCTGGAAGGCTGAAAACTGGTTAGAGATCAGAGAGGTTGCACAATCATAGGGATGCAGAGTTGGGCCTAGCCAAATGTAGAATTACAAACCTTTAGGAATGCCTAGGAACTTAACTGTTATAAGATTCTTGTATTATTTGTGACAGTGACATTTATACATTCTGTACATTCTATTGCTAATTTAAAGGACTCATAGTAAAAGTAAAATCAGAGATTAAATGAAATATTAAAACCCTTCATTAATAAAAAAGGCATGAAGGGGGCTGGGGTTGTGGCTCAGCGGTTAAGCGCTTGCCTCGCATGTGTGGGGCACTGGGTTCGAGCCTCAGCACCACATAAAATAAATAAATGTATTGTGTTCATCTACAACTAAAAAAATATTTTAAAAAAAGGCATGAAGGGAAAAAGAAAATAAAGATAAGAAAAATAGAAAACAAATAGCAATGTAACAGACTTAAACCCAACTTAATTATTTCATATTTTGGTAAATGAAAACACTTGATTAAAAAACATAGATTGTCATTTTTTAAAAAAAATCAATTATATTCTGCTTACAAGATACACAAAAATATGATAGCAAAAATTAGTATAGTATGAGAAGTTTGATCAAATATGTCATTCAAACAACTAACCAAAGCGCATAGATTATATTAATATCAGAGAAAATAGACTTTAAAGGAAGAGGTATTAAAGAGGGAAATTTCATATTAACAACAAATTTTCATATTAACAATTCACCAGAAAGCAATCTAAATTCTATGCAGCTAAGAATCTAGTTCCAAATCCATGAAGCAGAAGTTAATAGAATAAAAGGATAGACAAATTCACAATGATATTTGGAAAATTGAACTCAGTTTTCTCAATAACGGAAAAAAACAATTAAGTTAAAATATTGTATAAGTAAATACTATCCACCAATTTATCTAATTGGTAATTATAGAATATTATACTTCAAAACACAGAATATACATTTTTTTCCTTTGGTACTGGGAATTGAACTCAGGGCTACTGGACCACTGAGCCACATCCCCAGCCCTATTTTTGGGTTTTATGTAGAGACAGGGTCTCACTGAGTTGCTTATCACCTCACCATTGCTGAGGCTGGCTTTGAACTCACGATTCTCCTGTCTCAGCCTCCCAAAGTGCAGGGGTTACAGGCATGAGCCACCGTGCCCGGCTCAGAATATACATTCTTTTTATGTATACATGTAACATTTATCAAATAACATTTATTTCAGTCCATAAAGTATGTCTTAACAAATCGTAAAGTTTTAACAACATACAGTGTTTGTTCCTCAACAAAACTTAGCAAATTGGATTTATCCAATGGCAAGAGTAGGTTGATATTAGAAAATCAATTAATAAAATTTGCCACAATAATGAAGAATTAACCCCACATCATTCTTTTTGTGGATTCTTTAAAATATTTGTTAAAAGCAAATATCAGTTCATAATGAAAAAAATCTCCAGCTGAGGAGAAAGGGAACATCTCCAATTTGATCTATAGATTCAACATCATCCCAATCAAAGCACCAAGAGAACTTACTGAAGTGAATCAATAAACTGATTGTAAAATTCACATGGAAATTTGAAGGGCAAAAAAAAAAAACTCTACAATTTTTAAAATTTATTTATTTTAATTGGGAATACATGAGAGCAGAATGCATTTTGATTCACTGTACACAAATGGAGCACAATTTCCATTTCTCTGGTTGTACATGATGTAGAGTCACACCGTATGTGCAGTCATACATGTACCTATGCATCAATACCTAAGGCATTGATGTCCATCTCATTCCACCATCTTTCCTGCCCCCGTGTCCCTTCCCCTCTACTCCCTCCTCTTTGACCAAAATTCCTCCAATCTTCCTATGTCCCCTCCCTCATTGTGGATCAGCATCCACTTATCATAGAGAACATTCAGCCTTTGGTTTTTTGGAATTGGCTTACTTGGCTTACCATGATATTCTCCAACTCCAGTTATTTACTGGCAAATGCCATAATTTTATTGTCTTTTAATGCTGAGTAATATTCCATTGTGTATATATTACCAGTTTCTTTATTCATTCATCTATTGAAGGGCATCTAGGTTGCTTCCACAATTTAACTATTGTGAATTGAGCTGCTATAAACATTGAAGTGGCTGCATCACTGTAGTATGCTGTCATTGGGTCCTTTGGGTACAGATCAAGGAGTGGAATGGCTGGGTCAAATGGTGGTTCCATTCCAAGTTTTCTAAGGAATCTCCATACTGCTTTCCAGATTGGTTGCACCAATTTGCAGTCCCACCGGCAATGTATGACTGTGCCTCTTCCCCCACATCCTCACCAGCACTTACTGTTGCCATTCTGACTGGAGTGAGATGAAATCTTAGAGTATTTTTGATTTGCACTTCTCTAATTGTTAGAGATCTTGAACGTTTCTTCATATATTTGTTGATTGATTGTGTATCTTCTTCTGAGACGTTTCTGTTCAGCTCCTTAGCCCATTTATTGATTGCATTATTTTGGGGGTTTTTATTTTTATTTAAAAATTTTTTTTGGTGTTAAGTTTTTTGAGTTCTGTATATATCCTGGAGATTACTGCTCTATCTGATGTGGTTTTTTTGGTTTTGTTTTTTTTTTTTTTTTTGGTACTGGGGATTGAACTCGGGGGCACTGGACCACTGAGCCACATCCCCAGCCCTATTTTGTGTTTTATGTAGAGACAGGGTCTCACTGAGTTGCTTAGTGCCTCGCCGTTGCTGAGGCTGGCCTTGAACTCACGATTCTCCTGTCTCAGCCTACCTAAGTGCTGGGATTACAGGCTTGAGCCACCGCGCCCGGCTTATCTGATGTGCATGTGGCAAAAATTTGCTCCCAGAATGCAGGCTGTCTGTTCACCTCATTGATTGTTTCTTTTGCTGAGAAGAAGCTTTTTAGTTGGAATCCATCCCATTTATAGATTTTTAAAATTTTATTTCTTGGGCTTTAGGAGTCTTGTTAAGGAAGTCAGGCCTAATCCAACATGATGAAGATTTGGGCCTACTTTTTCTTCTATTTGGCATAGGGTCTCTGGTCTAATTCCTAGGTCCTTGATCCACTTTGAGTTGATTTTTGTGCATGGTGAGAGAAAGGGGTTTAGTTTCATTTTGCTGCACATGGATTTCCAGTTTTCCTAGCACCATTTGTTGAAGAGGCTATCTTTTCTCCAATGTATGTTTTTGGCACCTTTCTGTAGTATGAGATAACTGTATTTATGTGGGTTAGTCTCTGTGTCTTCTATTCTGTACCACTGGTCTACCAATCTGTTTGGGTGCCAATACCATGCTGTTTTTGTTACTATAGCTTTGTAGTATAGTTTATGGTCTGGTATTGTGATGCCTCCTACTTCACTCTTCTTGCAAAGGATTGCTTTGGCTGTTCTGGGTCTCTTATTTTTCCAAATGAATTTCATGATTGCCTTTTCTATTTCTATAATGAATGACATTGGGATTTTAATTGGAATTGCATTGATCTCTGTATAGCATTTTGGATAGTATGGCCATTTTGACAATATTGATTCTGCCTATCTAAGAGCATGGGAGAACTTTCCATCTTCTAAGATCTTCTTCAATTTCTTCTTTAGTGTCCTGTAGTTTTCATTGTAGAGGTCTTTCACTTCTTTTGTTAAATTGATTCCCAAATATTTTATCTTTTTTGAGGCTATTGTGAATGGGGTAATTTTCCTAATTTCTCTTTCAGAGGATTCATCACTGATGTATAGAAATGCATTTTTTTTTTTTAGTACTGGGGATTGAACTCGGGGTACTTGACCACTGAGCCTCAACCCCAGCCCTATTTTGTGTTTTATTTAGAGACAGAGTCTCATTGAGTTGCTCAGTGCCTCACCGTTGCTGAGGCTGGCTTTGAACTCGCAATTCTCCTGACTCAGCCTCCCAAAGTGCTGGGATTGCAGGTGTGTGCCACCATGCCTGGCTCTAGAAATGCATTTGATTTATGTGTATTGATTTTATATCCTGCTATGTTGCTGAATTTATTTATTAATTGTAGAAATTTTCTGGTGGAATTTTTTGGATCCTCTAAGAATAGAATCATGTCGTTGGCAAATAACGGTAGTTTGAGTTCTTTTCCTATTTGTGTCCCTCTAATTACTTTCGTCTGTCTAATTTCTGTGCCTAGAGTTTCAAGAACTATGTTGAATAGCAGTGGTGAAAGAGGGCATCCTTGTCTTGTTCCCATTTTTAGAGGGAATGCTTCCAATTTTTCTCCATTAAGGATGATGTTGACCTTCAGTTTTGCATAGATAGCTTTTACAATGTTGAGGTATGTTCCTACTATCCGTAGTTTTTCTAATGTTTTGAATAGGAAGAGGTGCTGTATTTTGTCAAATGCCTTCTCAGCATCTATTAAGATAATCATATGATTCTTGTCTTTAGGTCTATTGATGTGATGAATTGCGTTTATTGATTTCCATATGTTGAACCAACCTTGCATACCTGGAATGAACCCCACTTGATCATGGTGCACTGTATTTTAAATATGTTTTTGTGGGCTGGGGCTGTAGCTCAGTGGTAGAGTTGCCTAACATGCATGAGGCACTGGGTTCAATCCTCAGCACCACATTAAATAATAAATAAATAAAATAAAGATCCATCAACAACTGAAAAAATTTTTTTAAAAATATGGTTTTTGTCCAATTTGCCAGAATTTTGAGAATTTTTGTATCTATGTTTATCAGGAATATTGGCCTGAAGTTTTCTTTCTTTAGTATGTCTTTTTCTGGTTTTGGAATCAGGATGATACTAGCCTCAGAGGATGAGTTTGGTAGGGTTCCTTCCTTTTCTATTTCATGGAATAATTTGAGGAGTATTGGTATTAATTCTTCTTTGAGAGTCTTGTAGAACTCAGCTGAGAATTCATCTGGTCCTGGGATTTTCTTGATTGGGTAAGCTTTTGATGGTGTTTGCTATTTCCTTGCTTGGAACTGATCTGTTTAAGTTGTATATGTCCTCCCGATTCAGTTTGGGCAGATCATATGTCTCTAGAAATTTGTCAGTGTTCGAGATTTACTATTTTATTGGAGTATAAAATTGCAAAGTAGTTTCTAATTATCCTCTGTATGTCAGTAGTGTAGTGATATTTCCTTTTTCATCACAAATTTCAGTAATTTGAGTTTTCTCTTTTTGCTAGTGTAGCTAAGGGTTTATCAATTTTATTTATTTATTCAAAGAATCAGCTTTATGTTTTGTCAGTTTTTTGAATTGTTTCAATTTTATTGATTTCAGCCCTGATTTTAATTATTTCCTGTCTACTACTTCTTTTGGTGTTAATTTGTTGTTGTTATTGTTCTTTTTAAAAATTTCTTTCTTTTTCCTTTTTAGTTGTAGATGGATATGATACCTTTATTTCATTTATTTATTTTTATGTGGTTCTGAGGATCAAACCCAGTGCCTCACAAGTGTGAGGCAAGCACTGTACCACTAAGCCACAACCTCAGCCCCGTTCTTTTTCTAGAGCTTTGAGATGTAATGTCAATGTTATTTGTTGACTTTTTATTCTTTTACTGAATGAGCTCAATACAATGAATTCTCCTCTTAGTACTGCTTAATAAAAAAAAATCTTAAAAAAGAAGAACAAAGTTGGAGGACTTATTCAACCAGACTTATGCTATCATAATCAAGTACAGAGGATTGTTAGCCTATTGACGGATCATACATCAATGGAACAGCACAGAGTCCAGAAATAATTCCCCAATATATGACAGTTGATGATTCACAAAAGATCCAAGGTCATTCAGCAAGAAATGAAGAACTTTTTCACAAACAACATTAGAAAACTATATAGAGAAAAACCTAGACGTCTGTCTTACAGCATGCACAAAAATTAAGTTAAGATGAATCATACACCCAAACTTAAAATCTAAACCTTTAAAGCTCCTTTTAAGAAATAGAAGAATATCTTCCCAAATTTAGGGTAGGCAAACATTTCTAATGGGACACAAAAAACACTAGCAATAAAATTAAAAACTTGGAAGTTAGACTTCATGAAGAGTAAAAATGCTGGGTGTGGTGGCACATACCTGTAATCCCAACAAGATTGCAAGTTTGAGGCTAGCCTCAGCAACTTAGCAAGACCCTAATCAACTTAGTGAGACCCTGTCTCAAATTTTTTTTAAAAAGGGGGACATGGGCTGGGGTATGTCTCAGTGGGTTAAGCACCCTTCGGTTCAGTCCCCAGCAGCCCCCTCAAAGTAAAAATGTTTGCTCCTCAGTACCATTAAGGCAATAAAAGGCAAGACCTCATATGGCTGAAACATTGTCAAAACATATATTTTTCTACTTGGCTATACATGACAGAAGAATGCATTTCAATTCATTGTACACAAATGGAGCACAACTTTTCAATTCTCTGGTTGTACACAAATGTAGAGTCATATCATTCATGCAATCATACATGTACCTAGGGTAATGATGTCCGTCTCATTCCACCATCTTTCCTGTCCCATGCCCTCTCCCTTCCCTCCTCTTCCCTTTGCTCAATCCAAAGTTTCTCCATTCTTCCCATCCCCCCTCCATTATGAATCGGCCTCCACTAATCAGATAAAACATTTGGCATTTGGGTTTTTGGGATTCGCTTACTTCACTTAGCATGATATTCTCCAACTTCATCCATTTACCTGCAAATGCCATAATTTTATTCTTTTTTAATGCTAGGTAATAGTCCATTGTCAACACATGTATTTTAGAAGAAGTTTTGTAGGAAGGAACTCTTCTAAACAAATTTTATGAAGCTAATATCACTCTGATACCAAAACCAGATAAAGACACATCAAAGAAAGCAAACTTCAGACTGATATCCTTGATGAACATAGATGCAAAAATTCTCAATAAAATATAGCAAATCACATACAAAAGCACATTAAAAAGATAGAGCACCATGATCAAGTGGTGTTCATCCCAGGGATGCAAGGTTGGTTCAACATATGGAAATCAATAAATGTAATTCATCACGTAAACAGACTTAAAGACAAGAATTACATGACTATCTAAATAGATGCAGAAAAGCGTCTGACAAAATACAGCATCCATTCATGATTAAAACACTAGAAAAAATAGTTATAAAAAGAACATACCTGGGCTGGGATTGTGGCTCAGTAGTAGAGCGCTTGCCTCACATGCATGAAGGCACTGGGTTCGATCCTCAGCACCACATAAAAATAAAGATATTGTGTCCATCTACAACTAAAAAAATATTTAAAAAAAAGAGAACATACCCAACATTGTGAAAGCTATATAGGACAAACCCAAAGACAACATCATTCTACACAAATCAAAACTGAACACATTCCCTCTAAAGACACAAAAAAGACAGGGATACCCACTTTCACCACTTCTATTCAACATAGTTCTTGACTCTGTAGCCAGAGCAGTTTAAGGAAAAGAAAGAAATTAAAGGGATACAAATAAGAAAAGAAGAGCTAAAACTGTGCCAACCACAAGATTCCATATTTAGAAGATTCAAAAAACTCCACCAGAAAACTTGTAGAATTCATAAAAGAATTCAGCAAACTAGGATACAAAATTAACATTCATAAATCAATTGCATTCTTATACTCCAATGGCATAGCTGAAAGAGAAATTAGGAAAACTATCCCATTCACAATAGCCTCAAAAAATAATAAAACAAAACACAAAAAACTGGGAATCACTGTAGAGGTGAAAGACCTCTACAATGAAAACTACAGAACACTAAAGAAAGAAATTGAGGAAGTCCTTAGAAGTTGGAAAGATCTCCCATGCACTTGAATAGGCAGAATTAATATTGTCAAAATGGCCAAACTACCAAAAGTGTTATACATATTCAATGAAATTCTCATCAAAATTTCAATAATGTTCTTCATGGAAATAGAAAAAGAGGTCATGAAATTCATTGGAAAAATAAGAAACTCAAAATAGCCAAAACAATTCTTAGAAAAGTGAAGCAGAAGGCATCACAATATCAGCCCTTAAATTATATTATAGAGCTATAGTAACAAAAACAGTGTGGTATTGGCACCAAAACAGGAAAGAAGACCAATGGAACAGAAGACACAGAGGCACCCCCTCAATAAAAAAAATACAGTTATCTCGTACTAGCCAAAGATGCCAAAAACATACATTGGAGAAAAAACATCCTCTTTAACAAATGGTGCTGGGAAAACAGGAAATCCATATGTAGTAGAATGAAACTTAACCCCTATCTTTCACCCTGCACAAAACTCAAAGTAGATTAAGGACCTAGGCATTAGACCAGAAACCCTACACCTACTAGAAGAAAATATAGGCCCAGCACCCTAACACACCAGCTCGGGAACTGAGTTCCTTAACAAGTCTCTTAAACCACAAGAAATAAATCAATAATCAATAAATGGGATGGGGACTGGGTTTGTGGCTCAGTGGTAGAGCACTTGCCTGGCATGTATGAGGCACTGGGTTTTATTCTCAGCACCACATATAAACAAACAAACAAACACCCTTCAACAACTAATAAAATGTTTAAAAAAGAGAGATGGCATCAAACTTAAAAGCTTGTTCACAGCAAAGAAAACAATCAAGAGCCTGAAGAGAGAGTCTACAGAATAGGAGAAAATCCATGCCACCTGCAGCTTAGACAGAGCATTAATTTCCAGGATGTATAAATAACTCAAAAAAACTTAACACTAAAAAAAGAAAAAAAACCCAAATAACCCAATTAATAAATGGGCAAAGGACCTGAACAGATGCTTCACAGAGGAAGAAATATGATCAATCAACAAATATATGAAAAAATGTTCAACATCTCTAGCCTTTAGAGAAATGCAAATCAAAACTACACTGAGATTTCATCTCACTTCAGTCAGAATGGCAATTATCAAGAATACAAGTAACAAAAAATGTTGGCAAAGATGTGGGAGAAAAGGTACACTCATACGTTGTTGATAGGACTGCTAATTGGTGCAACCACTCTGGAAAGCATATGAAGATTCCTCAAAAAACTAGGAATGGAACTACCATTTGACCTAGTTTTCCCACTTGGTATATGTCAAAGGATCTTAAATCAGCATACTACAGTGATGCAGCCACATCAATGTTTATAGCAGCTCAATTCACAATAGCTAAGCTATGGAAAAAAAAATAGATGCCCTTCAACAAATGAATGGTTAAGGAAAATGTGGTATATACACAAAATGGAGTATTACTCAGACATAAAGAAGAATGAGAATGACTATGATATTTGCCAGTAAGTGGATGGATTTGGAGACTCTCATGCTAAATGAAATAAGTAGTCCTCGAAAGCCAAAGGCTGAATGTTTGATATGTGGAAGCTAACTCACAATAAGGGGGAGGGAAAGGATAGAAATTCAGTAGATTAGGCATTGGAGAATGAAGAGAAGGTGGGGGTATAGCAAAAGGAAAGACAGTGGAATGAACCTCACAGAAGGATAAGGGATAAATCTAGGAATATAATAACATACACCAAGCTCTGAAAGAAAATAGATGCCAACCAAGAATCTTATATTGAGCAAAATTAAACTTCAGATTTGAAGATGAAATAAAAACTTGCCATGATAAACAAAAGTTAGAAGAAATTGCAACTAGAAAGCCTGCACTACAGAACATTCTCAACAAAATATTCAATGAAGATGAAATTTAAAAAAAAAAAAGTGAAAACCAGCAAAGGGAGGAACTATATTAAAGGAATAGTCAAAGGAGAAAATAATTCAAATTAAAATCTAGAAATAAACCAAAATGACCAGGAATACAAATCATATCTCAATAATAAACTTGAACATTAATGGCCTAAATTCATCAATCAAAAGACACAGACTGGCAGATTGGATTTAAAAACAAGAACTAACTATATGTTGTCTCCAAGAGACTTACCTTATAGGCAAAGATATCCACAGTCTGAAGGTGAAAGGATGGGAAAAATTGTATCACTCTCAGGGATCACCTAAGCAAGCAGCAGTTTCTAGCCTCATATCAGATAAAGTGGACTTCAAGCCAAAGTGATAAATAAGGCCATTTCCTACTGCTTAAAGGAATTATACATTAACAAGACATAACAATTGTAAATGTTTATGCCCCAAACAATGGAGCATCTAGGTACATCAAACAAGCCCTTCTCAACTTCTAGAATCAAATAGACCACAACACAATAATACTGGGTGGCTTTAATATGCCTCTGTCACCACTGGATAGATCCTCCAAACAAAAACTAAATAAAGAAGCTGTAGAAGTAAAAAATACAATTGATAATTTAGACTTAACACACATATTTAGAATATTTCATCCATCAATGACTGAATACACTTTCTTTTCAGCAGCACACAGATCCTTCTCTAATATAGACTGTTATGTAAGCTATCACATATGTTGGCATACCATTGTAATATTACCTTAATATATTTTTAGCATCTATAGGGTTATTTTGATATCTCACTTACCACTGATATTAATTTTTGTGTTCTTGCTTTTTTTTTCTCAGTCAGAGATGAGAGTAAGGGTGCCAGTGAGGGTGGTACATGTTGATGAAACATTTGTGAAAGTTGTAGTCCTCAGACACAGACCCACTTTAAGATTGGAAAAGATTAAAACAAACTCCTTTCTCCCATCTCTGACCTACACAACAGCAAGGACCTGGTATAATCACAATCAATTACAGCTGAAAGAGTTATAATACACAGATTCTTTCTCCCTGAAGTAGTATTTAAGGAAACTCAAACAGTGAGATGAAAAATAGTGCAAGATGAAAACTTAAAGCCTCTGGTACCTTTAGCTGCAAGCAAGTATTAAACACCAGACAAGTCCTCACCAGATAAAATAAATACTATCAGTGGCCTATTTACCTCATTTTAAATTATTCAATAAAACATGTCTGGCTTTCAACAAAAAAATATAAGACAAGCCAGAAGACATGCTAAAAGTATTCTGAAGATAAAAATCAGACTCAAACATATAGTGCATGTTTGAATTGCCAAGTTAAAAAAAACTAAAGTAATTATGATTAATATGTTAAATACTCTAATGGAGCAAGGCATGGTGGCATACACCTATAATCCCAGGACTTTGGGAGGCTGAGACAAGAGAATTGCAAGTTCAAAACCAGGCTCAGCAACTGTGAGGCACCAAGCAACTCAGTGAGACCCTGTCTCTACATAAAACACAAAATAGGGCTGGGGATGTGGCTGAGAGGTCGAGTACCCCTGGGTTCAATCCCTGGTACCAAAACAAAACAAAAAAAAACAAAAAAACTAATGAGAAAAAAGTATACAGCATGCAAAAACTTATAAACTATGTTAGAGAAAATGGAAACTTTAAAACAAAATTCTAGAAATTAAACATGCTGAAATAGAAAGGAAGAATGCGTTCTGATGTCATCACTAAATTACGGCCAAGGAAAGAAACCATAATCTTGATGATAAATTAATTAAAAATTTCCCAAACAAAAATACAAAGGAAATAAAAGCAACCCAACAACTGTGGGACAATATCAAAGAATAAAGCATGCATAATTAGAATACAAAAAGAAGAAAGGAAAACAGAGCAGAAAAAATACTTGAAGTAAAACTATCTGAAAAGTTTTCAAAAACTGACATAAAAAGCACATATTTTGAGAGAATATCAAGTAAAGTATGAAATATAAATAGATGAATAAATACCTCATCATCTCATAGCCGAATTACAGAAAATTAAAAACAAAGAAAAAATTTGAAAGAAGAAAGAAAAATAACTGCCTTACTTATACAGCTATAGAGGAATAAGGATAAGAAATTCATTGGATAGCACAATCACCAATTTTTATCTTCAGGTGATGTTCCTAACACAATCCTTTTCTCCATTGTAGGCATAACCCTGAGCCAACATCCATGTGAATTTCACAATTTAAGTCTTTTTTATTTTTATTTTATTTTATTTTATTTTGGTACCAGGGATTGAACTCAGGGGTACTTGACCACTGAGCCACATTCCAAGTCCTATTTTGTGTTTTATTTAGAGATAGGGTCTCACTGAGTTGCTTAGTGCCTTGCCCTTGCTGAGGCTGTGTATAGAGAGTTAATAATATGGGCCCATCCTTGAGTGTGACTTAGGACAGGGGAGCTCATTAGTGAGGAATTTGGAAAAACTTTGAGGAAGCACCCTCAATGTTATTGTTCAGGGCCATCTGGCGCACTAACGAGCTCTTGGTACCTCAAAACTTTCAGCCTTTGATCCCGTGAGTTTTGGAACCTGGCCAGTTCCCACCTCACAGAGATTTTACAGCCTAAGGCCAGCTGCATAACACTGGACTGCATGTTGGGAGGGGTTGCTGTGTCTTTTTAAGCCCTCCAAAGGAGAAAGAAATTCAGGAGAAGGATTCCAACTGGAAAGAAGGAAAAGAAGAAATTCCAATGAGAGAAGAGCCAGAAGAAGGGGAGCCATCTGGACCGGAGAAGAAGGGATCCATCTGAAGAGGAAGAGATTGAATCCATCTGAGAAGAAATTTCAACTGGGGAAGAAAGAATCTGATGTTTTGAGTAAGAAGAAGGAACCTGATGATGAGAAGAAGGAAGCTGACTTGCAAGGAAGAAGCAGATTCTCACCTGTGCTGTTTTACTCCACTCTTGGTGTTGCTGATTTTACCCAAGGCTGGGTGTTGAAGGTAGTGTTGATGCTTTAAGTGGAAAAGAAGGACTCTCACCTGTGCTGTTTACCCTACCCTGGATGTTGCTGATTTTGCTGATTTTGCTGATTTTACCCGAGGATAGGTGTTGTAGGTGTTGATGCTGTTGTGAGTAAAGAACAAGGATCTTGAATGGTGCTTTGAGGAGAAAGACTCTGAAGGTGATGATGGTGCTTTGAGGAGGAAGACTCTTACTTATATGTCTATCCCATTCTTGGTGTTGCTTATTTTACTCAAGGCTGAGTGCTGAAGGTAATGATGATGCTTTGAGTGTACCTGCAACCCCGTGTTGTGTTATCCAGTGTTGATTGGTGAGTGCTTATTGGGCTGGAGCCGCTCTCTCTTTCTGTTTTTCTATATTATTGATTCATTATATACAATATTCAATATTGCAAAGTATAACTGTTGCTTGCTTTGTTATATTGTCTCATATTAAAGCTTGTAAAACCCATCCTGTTGTGAGGCTGGTGATTCACCTCACGAATCTGCCTACATAAATTAGTCTGAGCTCAGCAATTCTTGGTCATAGATCCAGACCAAGACAGGCTGGCTTTGAGCTCGTGATTCTCCTGTCTCAGCCTTCCAAAGTACTGGGATTACAGGCGTGAGCCATTGCACCCGGCTTAAGTCTTTTTTCAATTCAATCTGCTGGTCTATGTCTTTTAATTGATGAGTTTAAGTCATTAATGTTCAGAGTTATTATTGAGATATGGCTTGTATTCTCATTCATTTTAGTTTATTTTTGGTTTTTAACTTGACTTAGTTTCTCCTTTAATTGGCTTTTCCTTTAGTGTAGTTTCCTCCCTTTGCCAATTTTCATTGTTTTCATTTCCTCCTCATGGAATATTTTGCCAAGAATGCTCTCTAGTGCAGGCTTTCTTGCTGTAAATTCTTTTAACTTTGTTTATCATGGAAGATTTTTATTTCATCATCAAATCTGAAGCTTAATTTTGCTGGATATAAGATTCTCGGTTGGCACCCATTTTCTTTCATAGTTTGGTATATGTTGTTCCAGATCTCCCGGCTTTGAGGGTCTGGGTTAAGAAATCTGCTGAGAATCAAATTGATTTCCTCCTGTATGTAATCTGAAACTTTTCTTGCAGCTTTTAAAATTCTATGCTTATTATGTGTGTTAGGCACTTTCATTATAATGTTCTTTGGTGTGGATCTGTTGTAGTTTTATACATTTGGTGTCCTGTAAGCCTCTTGTATTTGATTTTTCAATTTATTCTTCATATTTGGGAATTTTTCTGATATTATTTCATTGAAGAGATTGTGCATTCCTTTGGATTGAATCTCTGTGCCTTCCTCTATCCCAATAATTCTTCGATTTGGTCTTTTCAGAGTTCCTGGATGTTCTGTTCATGGTTTCTTACCATCTTCATTGTGTGGTCAACTTTATTTTTAAGATTATATGCGAGGCGCTAAGCAACTCAGTGAGACCCTGTCTCTACATAAAACACAAAATAGGACTGGGGATGTGGCTCAGTGGTCGAATACCCCTGAGTTCAATCCTCAGTACCAAAAAAAAAAAAAAAAAAAAAAGATTATATATTTTGTCTTCATTGTCTGAGGTTCTGTCTTCCAAGTGATCTAGTCTGTTGGTGATGCTTTCTATTGAATTTTTTATTTGGTTTATTGTT
>CM053401.1:101034965-101059151 GCA_028644305.1 Xerus rutilus
TGCTTCACAGATCATTTTAATTATGTACGTTCTGAACTCTTTCTCTGACATTTTATCTACTGTGCTGTCAATGGATTCTATTGTTGTAGCATCTTGGTTTGATTGGGGCATTTTCTTCCCTTGTTTTTCACGTTGTTCATGTTTCTTCCTCTAGCGATGCTGATCTGAGGTATTATGGTTCCTACCCTATAATCTTGTAGTGTCCCTGCAAGTTACCAATACCTCACTACTGGTGTAACCGGGCCTGCAGGGATCTTGGGGATGATCTTCCTGGTCCTGACTCTAGAGGGATGTAGGCAGGGACGGCCACCAGTTGGTAGATGGGGGCTGTGGTTGATGTCTGCTCTGCCATGTTTTTGCTTTTTTCTTGATTAGACTTGTTTGATTTTTATCAAATTTTAGCTGCATTATTTCTCTATTTTATATATTTCTGCTCCTACTCTTACTTTTTCCTTCCTACTACATAATTTGAAAAAATTTGTTATTCTAGCTTCTTTCTGATACAAGTACTTTAAGTTATAAATGTTCATCCGAGTATTGTTTAATCCCAGAGATCCTGATATCTTAAGCTTTTATTATCACTTAATTCAAAGCACTTTTTATTTACTTTTCTTGTGCTTTCTTCCTTGACCTCTGAGATATTTATAAGTGTGCCATTTAATTTTTAAATAGTTGACATGTGGGGGTGGGGTTCTGTAGATCTTAAGGTGATTTTTTTGTTTGTTTTTTGTTTTTGGTACCAGGGATTGAACTCAGGGGTACTTGACTCCTGAGCACAGCCCCAGCCCTATTTTGTACTTTATTTAGAGACAGAGTCTCATTGAGTTGCTTAGTACCTCACTTTTTGCTGAGGCTGACTTGAACTTGCAATCCTCCTGCCTCAGCCTCCCCAGCTGATGGGATTACAGGTGTGTGCCACCATGCCTAACAGGTGATTGATTTCTAATGTAATAAATTATGCAGTAAACACAGTCTGCATGATTTCAAATTTAAAAAAGTAATAAATGCTTTTTTATATTGATTGTATTGGTTACATCCAGGTCAAAACTGATCAAATTGCATACTTCAAATGTGTTCATTTTATTGAACTTCAATTTTACCTCAGTAAAGCTATGGGGAAAAAAAGATAAATATACAAAAGTCAGTAACATTTTATATACCAATAACAAGATTGCTGAGAAAGAAAATCATGAAAGGAATCCCATCCACAATAGCTACAAAACAAATAAAAATATTTAGAAATAAGCAAATAAAATATAAAAATTTAAATAAAATATAATTTAAATATTTAATATACTATGCTTTATTAATTTATTGGAATTTAATAAAATATAAAAATAACTAAGTAAATTAGAAAAACAAGCTAGGAATAAATTTAACCAAGGACGTTAAAGAGTTCTACAGTGAAAACTACAAAGTCAATAAAAAATAAAGAGGACATAAAAAAATGGAAGACCTCCCAAGTTTATGGATTGGAAGAATTAATACTGTTAAAATTTATGTACTACTCAAAGTGATCTACAGTTTCAGTGCAAATCCAATCAAAATACGAATGACATTCTTTAGAGAGCCAGGGGAAAAAAATCCTAAAATTTCTATGAAAGAACAAAAGATTACAAATAACTGAAGCAATCTTGAGCAAAAAGAACAACACTGGAGTTATCACAATTTCTGACTTCAAAATAGACTACAGGGGCTGGGATTGTAGCTCAGCGGTAGAGCGCTTGCCTCGCATGCGTGAGGCCCTGGGTTCGATCCTCAGCACCACATACAAAGCAATAAAATAAAGACATTGTGTCCATCTACAACTAAAAAAAAAAAAAAAATAGACTACAAAGCTATACTAATCAAAAGGGCATGATATTGGCATAAAAATAGACACGGACCAATGAAACAAAATAGGGTACCCACAAGTAACACAATGCATTTGCAACATAGATCAATAAAGGATCAAACTGAAGTCAGATGTTTTCTGTGATCCTCTTGCCAAAGCTGTACCACCTGAATATAATTATAAAGATTAGACAAACCCAAATTTGGGGCTGTTCTGCAAAATGATTGGCCTATAAACTTCAAAAGTGTCAAGATCATGAAAGTTAAGGAAACCTGAGGATGATGGTTCCAGGTTGATGGAAACTGAAGAGATTTGACAGCTAAATGCAACATGTGTTTTTTGAACTGTATCCTTTGATGAGAAAGACCATTATAGGGAGAAAAAATAACAGTCTTGGGATAATTTTAAAGTTTGACTAAGGTTAATTGGCTGTGTGCACCAATGTTAACTTCCTAATTTTGATGGTTGTGTGGTGTTTATGTGTGAGAATGTCCTTGATTTGATGAAATACACACTAATGAATTATGGGGGAATGGAACATCAGTTTGGCAACTAGTATCACATGGTCTAGGAAAAATATATTCTTTGTATTATACTTGAAACTTGCTCTTCAATTTGCGCTTATGATGAGATTTTAAAAACGTATTAAAAGTATATTAATACTCTAAAAATATAATACCAAGTGTTGCTGAGGACACAGAGCAACTGTCCTACACCATTGGTAGGTATTTAATGGTACCACCACTTTGGGAAACTGTGTTCTCACCTACCCTAGGATCCAGAAATTCTACTCCTAGAAGTATTCACAAATGGATTTGTATGTTCTTAGCAGACTTAGACAACATAGCCTCAAACTGGAAAGAACCCAAATGGATAAAGAAATTGTGGTTTATCCACACAATGAAATGCTATTCAGCAACAAACAGGAATAAACTGCAGATACACAGAACAACCTGGATGAATCTCAAAAGCAAGGTGAATGAGAGAAGCCAGCCCCATACTTATGATTCTATTTATATGAAGTTCAAGAGCAGTCAGAGCTAAATGATAATTATTTAAATTGAATAGCTGCTGCTGAGGGAAATGGGTATTGACTGAATGGATAGAAGTTTCTGACTGTAGAAATATTTTATATATTGATTATATATTTGTCAAAACTCATCAAACTGTACACTTAAAATCTATGCATATTATTTTTGTGAAATATACCTCAATTTTAAAAACAAAATTTTAAATTCACCAAATCACCAGCAGTGGTTATCTCTACACGGTGAAATTTTTTTACTTTCCATATTGTAGTTCTGAGACTTTGAGCTTTTTTCAACAAGCATGTCTAAGTTATTAAAAAGAACCACATCGAGGACCTAAACCATAATTACATGAAGATAGAATTTGTCCAAAGGGTGCTCAAACAACTATTTATTTTGGGGAGAGGAGATTAAGTTAGATTCTCTTTTAACATATACTCAAAAGCGTTCAAATAAGTCAGAGTTAATGTATAAAATCAAGTCATAAATCTTAAAGCAAGTCATAGATAGTGGAAGATAGAGGTTAAATTTCTCAGTTTTCTAAATGACAAAGAAACTTTCAAAGTTTAAAGCAATGTTAGGAATCATAAAGCAATAAACTTTTTGTTTGTTTGTTTTTCCTTTTTATGAGATTTTTTTGTTTTTTTTAAAATTTTTTTTTAGTTGTAGATGGACACAATGTCTTTCTTTTATTGTTTTGTATGTGGTGCTGAGGATCGAACCCAGGGCCTCACGCATGCGAGGCAAGCGCTCTACCGCTGAGCTACAGTCCCAGCCCCAAAGCAATAGACTTTTGATACATGAGAATGTTAAAGTACATAATAAAATATACACAAAATTAAATACAATAGGAAGTTAGAATTTATAAAACCATGCCAGACTTGTAGGTAAGGGATATGAATTCTAGAAAGGAAGAAGGAATAGGAGGGAGGAAGAGAAAAAAAGAAAAAGAAAGGAAGGAAAGGCAAAGGAGTTAGGCAGGAAAGGAAAGGGAGAGAACCTGAAAGACTAACCAACAGGTGAATAACACTGGAGCCTGGGCTTTTAAACAAAAACAATACCTAGCAAATTAGAAAGCGCTGTTGTTAAATGGTCGTGTTCTCAGGGTTGCAAGGTGAATTCTTGTTCACTAGGAGCAGGAGTGCAAAGGACTGTATTTCTGGAAACTGATCTAGCAATGTGTATTGATTCTCTTTAATATGGTTTCTATTTTTTAAACTAGAAATGTTACTTTTGGGAATCTGTCTGAAGGAAATAATAAGAAAAATCACTATTTTCAGGATTATTCATGATAGTCAAAATAATAAAAATAACCTAAATGCCATCATTGTGGCAATATACAAACAATATACAAACTAAGTTATGTATATCTGTTTGATGGACTATAATTATACTATTAAATGGTATTTGCAGAGACTTTAGTGACATTTTAAAAAATCTGTTTATTTTATTTTTTAAATGCTCATTATAAATTAAGGATAGCAAAGCTGAACTTCAGTTTGGCTCCCAAACAGAAAGTTTCTTGATGGTAAAAAAAAAAACATTACCTTTAGGCACACTGCATTTTTTCCTCTCCTTTGTTGGATTTTAACACCTCCTCCCCTATATATGCATATATATCCTTCCCAGTCTGATCAGGAAAACACAAACCCTTCCATGTATTTTGAGAATGAAGAGTTTAACCTAGCACAAGGGGCTTATGTGATTGTTGGAAGAGTGGAGAGAATGGAGCTCAGGACAGCTGCTGTGAAGATAGAAGTGGACACTGAAGGTGTCAGCCTGAAGCAGGCGGCACCCGAGAGCTTGCTGGGAAGCATCTGTTCAGCATCTGGATGTCTCTGCCTCTGGAGAATAACAGGCTCCCCTTCCCTTTTGCCTTTCAAATTTCCCCAGGTTCCTCTCAAGGCAAATTTCAACCTAGAAGAGGGAATTGTGGGAATGATGGTGAGAGCTACACCAGGCCATCCCACAGTACATAACAGGTCTGTCTGGAAACCAACCCTCTCCCTATCTGTCAGAGGCAGCCAAGTTGTCCAGAGGCCACAGATTGAGCAGAAAAATAATCTGGATTATAGATAACAGAAGTTGTACTGTATTTTATTATTGAAATCATTTGTTTTTCATGTGTGGCCTTCTTGGCTTACCTTATTGCAAATACTCAAAGCAAGACAAAACAAAACCATATGGATTTAAACTAGGTTATATAACTTTTTAGATGATAGCATTCAAAAACTGTTTACATGAAACTCATGTAATTGGTAGGAATGTAATATGGTATAGCAACCATGGAAACACAGTTTGGCAGTGCCTCAAAAGGTTAAATGTGGAGTTATCCTGTAACCTAGCAATTCTACTCCTAAGTGTGTGTCCAGGAAGATGATAAACGTTTGTTCACACAAAAACTGTACAGTAATTATAGCCGTATTCATAACAGTTGAAATGTGGATACAACCCAAATATCCATCAACTAATGAACAAACAAAATATAGTATAATGGAATATTATGTGGCTAAGAAAACTGAAGTAATGATATGATGTAACATGGGTGACCCTTGAGAACATTATCCTTAGTGAAAGACATAGTGCCACATATTTTATGATTTCATTTATATGAAATATCCAGAATAGTCAAATACATAGAACAAATGGATTAGTGGTTATCAAGGGCTGTCAAGAGAGTGGTTGCTAGTCAGCCAGGACTCTTGGTGTGGGGGAATGAAACTGTCCTAAAATTAGATAGTGATAGTAGTTATACAACTCTGAACATATAAAAACCATTAAAAAATTTCTATTGTGGTAAAGTATACATCACATAAAACATCATCTTAACCATTTTTAAAAAGGGAAATCCCCTTTTTAAATTTTTTTTAAGTTGTAGATGGATACAATATCTTTATTTATTTTTATGTGCTGCTGAGGATCGAACCCAGTGCCTCATGCATGCAAGGCAAGCGCTCTACTACTGAGCTACAATCCCAGCCCTCGTCTTAACCATTTTGTTGACCGGTCAGTGGCATGAGGTACATTCACATCACATAGTACCATTGTCACTACCCATCTCCAGAACTATTTCATCTTCCCAAACTAAAATGCCATACCCTTTGAACAGTAACTGCCCATCCTCCTCCCCCTGTATCCTTGACAGCCATCATTCTACTTTCAGAGCAGAATGAATTTGACTATTCCAGAACCACATGAGTTCAATCCTGTAGTTAAGCTTTTACAACTGGCTTTTTTCACTTAGCATAATGTCCTCCAGGTTCATCTGTGTTGTGACAAGTGACAGATTTCCTTCTTTCTTAAAGCTGAATAACATTCCATTGCGTATATATACATCATGTCTTGTTTATCCATTCATCTATCAATGGACATTTGGGTTGCTTCCACCTTTTGACTGTTGTAAATAATGTTACTATGGATGTGAATGTACAGATATTTGTTCAAGTCTACTTTCAGTTCTTTGAAGTATATGCCTGGAAGTGGAATTGCCTTACATTATTTAATTTTGTGGTACTTGGGGTTGAACCTAGGACCTCATGCATGCTAGGCAAGCACTGTACTACTGAGCTACATCCCCAGCCCTTTCTAAAATTTTGATTTGAGACAGGGTCTCACTAAGTTGTTGAGGCTGGCCACTGAGCCTGGCTTATTTTTAATTTTTTGAGGAACAGCCACAGTTTTCCATAGCAGCTGTATTATTTCCCATTCCTACCAGCAGGACACAGGGCTCCCATTTCTTCACATCTCCATCAGCACTTGTTATTGGTTGCTGCTCTTGTTCTTTATAATAACGATCTTAATGGGTCTGAAGTGGTATCTCATTGTGGTTTTGATTTGATTTTGAATTGAACATTTATAAGGGTAAATTTTATATTTGAAATTGATCTTATTTAACAAACACTATTCATTGGAAGACTCTAGAAGCACTGAGCACACTTAGTGTCCAGATTTTGGTTCTAAGTATCTTTCTTTACTAAAGAGGGCTCAATTTGGGGCAGAGAAAGTTCAAGGAGAGCTTGGGATGTTTCACTGTGCCACCAAGCAAGGAAGTGCTCAAATGGTGAGGCATGACTAAAAGAACACTCACCAAATATGGGTTAATTCAAACATCAAAATGAATAATGACTGTATAAGTGTTGCGTGAATTACAATCCATGAATTGATGTAATAAAAAGAGAGAGGAAAATGTAATTTTTTATAGAAGAACGCCAGCTAGTAAATGTAAAAGGAATTATAGACTTTAAAAATCACCACTTTACAACTAACTCCTTATATAATACTTGATTCAAGTAAGGATTGGCAATAGATGTTACAGCTATTAGATGAGCAATTACTAGAAAACTGAGTATTTACATGGTATGGTCCGGCAGGTTATCTATTAATTGCAAATGGAAACGTACATTTTACAATGACGTAATCTTGTAATCACCACCTTAAACAAATGATGGAACTCGGCATCGCGAATTGTAGAAAAACCTCTGACTAAATGTGTTCCCTGAGAGCAAACAAGCTTCTCTAGGACTCCAGGACTCTATTTTTCCAGGAATTCAGGGAATAGTGGGCATGTCCTAAACACACACATAGGAGGTTTAGGCAACTGACCTGGAAACTTGGCAAAGTCAATGTCATCAAAAGGAAGAGGAAGGAGCATCTAGGATGCTGCTGTAGACAAGAAGACACTTGAGAGACCTAATTAAACAGCAGAAACAACCAAGCACATGTGTTCCGTGAGGGCTCTTGCTAGCTGCACTTAGATGTTATAAATTAGTGCTAAAACAATGGGGGCACATTAATTTGTCATGCTTTAGTGATCGACTGAAATATTGATTATTAAAACTTTTTAATGGAGATTTTTATTGTAATTTTCTTTCATATTCCCTCCCCTATGGGAAAAGAGACCATAATCACAGAAATGGCTGTCCTTGAAAGCCAACAATATGGCACGTGCTTCAAGATATACGTATGATTTATCACTAAATTTCAGATTTAGCCTAGGAAGAAAATAGAAATGTATGGTATAATTTTTCATTTCATTGGGCATGTAAAACCATTTCACCCATTAATGGCATTAACTGAAGTATGGGCAACTCTGTAATACCATATTTCTATAAAAAAATGCACCTTTTAAAAATTGCACAGTTCAGCCGGGCCTAGTGGCTCACGCTTTTAATCCCAGCACTTTGAGAGGCTGAGACAGGAGAATCACGAGTTCAAAGCCAGCCTCAGCAATGGCGAGGTGCTAAGCAACTCAGTGAGACCCTGTCTCTACATAAAAATACAAAATAGGGCTGGGGATGTGGCTCAGTGGTCGAGTACCCCTGAGTTCAATCCCTAGTACCAAAAAATAAAAATAAAAAAAATAAAAATTGCACAGTCCAACAGAGGTACAGGAGCCACAAACACAAATCCACAAATAATTTCATACATACCAGTCTAGCAGCTATGTTAAAAACATAGAAAAAGGGCTGGGGTTATAGCTCAGTGGTAGAGCACTTGCCTAGCCTGGGTGAGGCACTGTGTTTGATCCTCAGCACCACATAAAAACAAATAAATGAAGGTTAAATTCTAAAAAAGAGAAAAGGAAAAGGGAAACATGTAAAATTGACTTCAATATTTCATTTATCCCGATATTTCAAAAAAATTATGACTTGAATAAGTAATCAATATAAAATGATCCTAGAAATATTCTACATTCTTTTATTGCATTATGTCTTTGAAATCATGTATGTATTTTACCTTCCAGTGGATCTCAACTTGGACTAGTTACGTTTCAAGTGCTTGGTTGTGGCTGACGTGTTTGACATTGAGTCTCTAAAAATTCTAGACCTAAATCAAATTAAGTTAAGGTGCTACGGATAAGCAGTATCAAATATGACATTTTCAAAAGCGAACTTTCCTAATATGTACTTTTGATTTGCATTGGTTCTGGAATTTTTCCAGGGCTGAAAAAAAGAAGCTGAAAAATTCTGTTTACCTATCAAGCAACTGATATTTTTGCCTTTAGGTTAAGAGAGTGGAGACAAGACTGGAAAAAAATATTCAATTTTATACATATTTTTCAAAATCTTTAAACACAGAACCAGCTTATAATACAATTTGCTTCAAGTGTCTGTGTGCAGGGGACATGTGTGTCTCCGATCCTATTGATCCTCCCAGCAACCCAGCCTCAGCCTCTAACTTGGCACTTTCCACCGTGTCATTCTGAGAACGTTCTCCCCTCCTTTGCCTGGCTATTGAAGTCCTATTTGCCTTTTCCCGACTGATGTCAATTTCGTTTGATTCTGCTCTCCTGACTCTTGGCAGGCTGCTCTCGCCTCCCTCTGCCCATGTTGGGTCACTCATCTTCCACTGCCATTCACCGTCCTGTGATTATTCCCATGCGTATCTTAGTTTGCTTGTGAGTCTGCCGGGCCAGGTCACCGATTCCTGAAGATTTCTGCTCTGTTCCTTCCTCAGCACCACAGCAGTGCTGAGCTCACCATAGGCATTTTACTTGCTAAATACTACAGACCCTTCCAAAGCCTCCCCACAGTCTAACTAGATGTCTACAAAGTCAAAAGACCTGCAGATGCTTTCCTTGAAAATTATAAGACCCACGGCTAGTTTTGTCCAGAGAAAAGATCAGGGCCATGGAATACATTGGCCTTTTATGATAAGTTGATTTCCAAAACCCTCAGTTCTTCACCCCATCCTGTACCTGCACCTGTTGCAAGGTGACTGTGCAGCTCCTCCTCCTGGGCAGTGGGGGTCCAGCTCCCCAGCCTTGAATCTGTACTGGCCCTGAGGCTTGCTTTGGCTGTTAGAATGAGGCTGAGGAGACAACATGGCAGTTCCAAGGCTAGGCCTCCAAGTAAGCATGATCAGTATGAACGCAATGGGAAGAGAGGGGTAGCAGGAGTCCGAGTCTCCAGGCACCAACCTGGCTCTGCCACTAACCACCAAGGGCAACTAGCACAAGGCACTTCACCTCCTGGGCCCAGTTTCCTCATCTTTGAGATGAAGAGATCCAACCAGGATTCTTCTAGCTCTTTATCATTTCATGCTCATGAAAACTGTTAATACCTATACGTTATGTACGGCTATTCTCACCCAACTGGAACACTGAAATAAATTAATTGCTAGCCATTGTGGGCAAACTAGAATATTATGTCTGTGGAATACATAATCCTAAAGTTGTGTTCACATTGTTTTAGCAAGTACTGATCAAATCTTTTTTCTTTCAGTTTTTTGTTTTTTTTTTCTTCAGTGCTGGGGATTGAACCTTGGTCCTTGTGCATACTTTGGCTAGGCCTGTGCCACTGAGCTACACCCCAGGTCTCACTAATCAAATCTTTAACCATTTTTGAAAACTGTCACTAAGAAAGTAAATAATAATTGGCAGGTGCTCTCATGTCCCTCTGTCTCATTCTTAGTACAGATATTACTTTCTCTTCACTTTTGGAGAAACAAACCCATTAAGATTAAAGAACCATCTTAGGTCAGTTAGTGGATGGTGGGTGAGGCTGGGCAGTAGACCCTGGTTCTGTCCAGAGTTCACGTCCTGCCCACTAGAATGTGTTGTCCTGAAACCACTGGGATGGCTCACAGTGAGGCCCAGAGGCTAATTTAACCAACTACATGCATTCTGGCATGAGAATAATCTAGCAACATGCTTGAGAAACTGGTGATTTCTTATACTTTAATTTTGTTCCTTCTGAGTTTATGCTGAGGGTCAAGCCCACCATCAGGGCTTTATCCTAACCTCTATTTATTTGTGATAGTTCTCCCAGTTGGAGTTTGTCATGGTCAGGGACTCACATTTCACAGAAGAACATTCACATTTGGAATGTCAGTGCTGTGTGAAAATAAAGTTTTACCTCTATTTGTAAGGTGCACAGACAAGGGGAGGAAAAAGTTGTTCTTACAATTTTAAACTTGTAGCCCTTTACTGGACACAAGTGCTGATAGTGCCCTGTGAATTAATATCCTTAAAATTCTCTAGTAAATATGTTAAGGTTGTGTTTGTTTTGTATTTTTTGAAAGGGTCATTCATTGCATATGAACATTTAAATCTGTTCTAGCTTTAAAATTAACTCTCACTTTAAATTTCTATGTTTTATAAAATGTGCTTAATAAAAGGAAGAAATGGGCTATCTATGGAGAGAAAGTTTCCATTCACACCTGAGTCACTCAAGGTGCAGAGGACCCGATGAGGATGTTTGATTTCATGTTCCTAGAGAGGAACTGAATATACTTAATTTCTTCTTATACCAAAATAGGCTATTACTCTAGAAGGAGAGTTGTCCACACGTCCTTCAATCATATGCCCTTCCCTAAACCCGATGGTGACCCTATTGACTTACTAACTCAGAGAAATGTTTAACAACAGGAAAAAAAAAAAACCCCAAAACACCAAAAGCAAACAAAAAATCAAGCTCAAATGTAAATTTCTGCTTTCAGTTGTGACAGAGTGGTTCATATCAGATTTACTCTCCTACAGAGAACCATTATGAAAACTAGGGTAAAGAGCTGCCTCACAGAAGTTGTTTGAAAGCACAAGAGAGTAAGCAAGACTGCCAGGACCTAAAGGACCAAAAACCTGGAGAAAGAGAAGGGCAATGAGTTGTGTTCCAGATTCTCAATAGTTTTTCACCTCAGGGCATTTGTACAGTTCTGACCACAGAGGTGAAAGGTAGAAAAATACATATGGTACATGTATGTTCACATATACATACATGTCTATAATGTATGTACACACATGCAGACATATTTCCTTGCTCTGTCTACTGAAAAAGCTTGGGAGAAAAAAACAACCCAATAGTGAAGAGCCCAAGGGAAGCCTGAGACATCTTGCTGTGTTTGAATGCCAGGAAGTACTCAAAAAATGATGGGAATATGTCAAAAGGACACAGAAGCAAACTTGAAGGGACTTCCACTAGCCAAATCCAGGATAATTTGAGCATAAAAATACTTAATGATAGTAATGGGTTATGACTACTTAATTAAATAGAAGCTATGAGTCCATGGTGATCTAAATAGGTAAATAAGTTGTAAGTTTGATGAGTAACAGGATATATACATAATTTAAAATTATTTTCCTAGAAATATTTATTAATTGCAAAGGGTAATTCTACACACATACTTTAGCTGCTGCTGAATAATTCTATTTATATGACATTATGCTCCAAAGCATGAAGATGCTTTGGAAAAGGCTAAACTGTAGGAATGGAGAGGAGATCTGTGGTGGTTTGGTGGTAGTGAAGTGGAAGGGCTTGGCTACCAAGGGGAGGCATTCCTGGGGAGATCGAATTGTTCTTTATCTGGACTGCAGTGGTGGTTACTTTCTCTCCATAATTTGTCAGAACTTATAGAGCTGTTCACCAAAATGAAGGGTGAATTTCATTACATGTAAATTTTTTAAAAATCAAGAAGGAGTAACTATATTGGAAAAGCCTAAGAGGCACTAGGTCAATCAAATGATCAAAGTGAACATCATTAGTAACCTGTGCTGAGAGGATGCAGGGTGCCGGCTTCTGTGATTGTACCAGCCAGGGTTCTCTAGAGGAACAGAACCAATACAATGTATTTATAATTATAAATGGGATTTATGAGGTTGCCTTACACAGTCTGCAGCCTGATAGTCCACAATGGCTGCCTGCAAGTTAGAGAGCCAGAGAAACCAGCAGCTGGTCAGTAAAAGAAGGCTGCAGTCTCCGAACAAGAGGAAGCAACGACGACGCAGCCCCTGTCCTAAGTCTGGAAGCTCCCTGAAGAGATGCTGGTGTGAGTCCACATGGAAAACCTGAAGGAGCAGGAGTCCCACGTCCACAGGCGACAGCCGCAGCAAAAGCACCAACTCCAGAAGAACTGAGCTCACACAGAGTAGCAGGCTCCCTGCTTCTGCTGTTGTTCCATCCAGGCCACTACTGGATGGTGCCACCCACATTCAGGGTGGGTCTCCCCCCCTTGGTGTGCTGTCCCGCATGCTGATGGTGTCTGGAAATGCCCTCACGGACACGCCCTGAAATGTGCTTTACTAAGTTCCTAGGCATCTCGGAATCAAATCAAGTTGACAATCAAGATTTACCCTCACAGTGATGTTCCTGCCAAAGACGCATACCCTAATGCCAATCATGAGGAATCATCAGACAAGCCCCAATTGACCCACATTCCACAAAATACCTGCCCTGTGTTCTTTAAAAGTGTTGAAGCCAGGAAAGCCAAGAAATTCTTTTGAAATTCCAGCACACACATTTTGATAGAGTTATATCTGGATGTTTTTGAGTGATTTAAATAGTATTGTGTTTTAAATTTTGGTTGCCACATGCCTGCTGCTAGTATATGGAAATATGAGTGATTTTTGTGTGTTGATATTTTATTCTGAAGTCTTTCTGAAATCACCTATTGGTTCCAGGACATTTTCTTCCTTTTTAAATGACTCCTTGGTATTTTCTACACAGACAATCATGAGATTTCATAATAAAGTTTTATTTTTACCGTTTGTATCTGTATACTTTTTGTTTTATTCTTTTCCTCCTTGCTCTGGTGAGGACTTTCAGTACTACTGAATAAGGGTGATGAGAGGAAACACCCTTGTTGGACCCAGATCTTAAGGAAAAAGCATTCAGACTTTCACCAATAAGTTCAGTGTGATCTGTGGGTTTTTGGCAGATGCTATCAAGTTGAGAAAGTCCTCTGTTCTTAATTTGGTGAGAGCTTTTAGGTGTTTTGTTGTTGTTCAGATTCTTTCATGAGTGAGTGTGGAATTTTGTCAAATGAGTTTTATCCTGAACTGATTGATAAGATGATGTGACTTCTAGTCTTCATCTTGTTAATAGGGTAGGTTATACTGATCAGTTTTATATATTAAACCAGCCTTACATTCTTGGAACAAAACCCTCTTATACATGGTATTTATTGTTAGATTTGCTTTGCTAATCTTTTGTTGAGAATTTTTACTTCTATGAGGAATATTGATGTTTTACTTTTTTTTTTTTTCACCCCCTGTACTGGGGATTGAACCCAGGGTCACTCTGTCACTGAGCCACATTTCTAGCCCTTTTTATTTCTTATTTTGAGACAGGGTCTTGCTAAGTTGCTGAGGCTGGCCTTCAACTTGTGAGTCTCCTTCTTCAGCCTTCCAAGATGCTGAGATTACAGCTGTGCACCACTGAACCCAGCTGTTTCATTCCTTGGTACTTTTTGGGGGGTCTGTTTTTGGTATCAAGATTATGCTTGGACTGAGGTTGTAGCTCAGTGGTAGAGTGCATGCCTAGCACGTGTGAGGCACTGGGTTCAATACTCGGCATCACATATAAATAAAAAATAAAGATTCATTGACAACTAAAAAATATATTAAAAACAAAAAGGTTATGCTGGCCTAATACAAATTAATTAGAAATTGTTCCTTCCTCTCCTATTTTCCTTAAGAGATTGATGAAATTGGTGTTAATTCTTTAGTAGAATTATCAGTGTTTAGTAGGATCATCCTTTGACATCATCTGGACCTGAAGATTTCTTGGACTTAAAAAAAAGCTATAAATGTAATTTCCTTATTAGTTATAGGCTCATTTAAATGACCTGATACTGGATGAGCTTTTATAGCGGTCCTTTTCAATGAATTGGTCCATTTCTTCTAAATTGTCAAATCTATGTGTGTAGAGCTGTTCACAGTACCCCTTTTTTTATCCTTTCCACGTCTGCAGGGTTTGTAGTGATAGTCCCTGTTTAATTCCTGAGGTTAATCATTTGTGCTCTCACTAGTTTTTTCTTTGCCTATTACTAGATGATGTCAACCCACTTGATCTTGTCTTTATTTTACCACTTTTTTCTATTGCTTTTCTGATATTCTTTTTATTATCTTTCTTTCTGCTCATGTGAGATTTCTTTTTCTTTTCTAGTTTGTTAGGTAAGAGCTTAGATTATTGATTTGAGATTATTTCTCTTTTCTGACGTAAGAAATTAGAGCTAGGAGAATTAAAATTTAATGCTTACATTGTATCCCACACATTTTTAATATGCTCTATTTTCAGCTGGGTGCGGTGGCGCACACCTGTAATCCCAGCACTTTGGGAGGCTGAGACAGGAGAATCGCGAGTTCAAAGCCAGCCTCAGCAACAGTGAGGCTCTAAGCAACTCAGTGAGACCCTGTCTCTACATAAAACACAAAATAGGGCTGGGGATGTGGCTCTGTGGTCGAGTGTCACCTCCCCCCGAAATATGCTATATTTTCATGTTCAATGCATTTTTACATTTTCTCTTGAGATTTTCTTCTTGATCTATGGATTAAAGGGTAGTGTTTACTTTCTAGGTGTAATTTTCTCTATTTTATCTATCCTATTTTTGATTTCTTGTTTGATTCCTGTGTGGTTTGTGAACATATTCTATATGATTTTAATTTTTTTAAAATTTTGTTGAGGACTCTTTTATGACCCAGAACATAGTCTACTTTGGTGAATGTTTCATGAGCTTGTTAAAAGAGTGTGTATTCTGTTTCTGTGATTGGAATATTGTGTAAATGTTGACTAGATATGCTGGTCAATGGTGTGGTTTAGCTCTTCTCTTGCTGATTTTCCATCCAGTTGCTTTATCAGTTGTTGAGAGAGGAATGTTGATATCTTCAACTGTAATTGTAGACTTCTCTCTCTCTCTCTTTTTTTAGTTTGATAAATTTTTACTTTGTATATTTTGAAGCTCCATTGTTTTGTGTATAAACATTTAAGATTGCTATACCTGCTTGGTAGATAGACCCCTTTATCATTGTGTAATGTCCATTTTTCCCTGGTAAAATTCTTTGATCTGAAATATACTTTAGCTGATACTAATATTGCCATTCTTGCTTTCTTTTGATTGATATTTGCATGGTATCTTTTTTCCATTCTTTAACCTGTTGTTATTTTTATAGACAGAATATACCAGGGTCATGGTTTTCCTAAGATCCATTCTGTTAATTTTTTTCTTTTAGTTTGTGTACTTAGATAATTGGTCTTTAGTGAACTTATTGATATGTTAAAATGCAGGATTGCCATTTAATTTTTTATCTTGTGTTTGTTTAGTCTGGGTTCCCTCTCTCTCTCTCTCTCTCTCTTTCTCTCTCTCTCTGTTTTTTTAATTTACCTGCCTTCCTGTGGGTTACTTGAACATATTTAGAGTTCAAGTAACTCTAAATTTGACTTATCTAAGTGTTTTTAACCTATAAAAAAAAGATAAGTTTTTTCATAGGTTGCTCTAGGTATTATATTATACATGCATCACTTAACAGCATTCATTAATATCAACTATTTTGGGGCTGGGGTTGTGGCTCAGCGGTAGAGCACTCACCTAGTGCAGGTGAGGCACTGGGTTGGATTCTCAGCACCACGTAAAAATAAAAATAAAGGTATCATGTCTACCTATAACTAAAAAAAAAAACAACTATTTTACCACTTTTGAGTCAAGTGTAGAAACCTACAGATTCATTTACTCCCTCCTTATAACTGTCTGAAATACGCATATACGTTAAGAGCCATATTATAAATTTTGCTTCAACTATCACATATAATTTAGAAAACTGAACAGGAGGGTAGTTTATTACACCTACTCACATATTTTACTCTTTTTTAATTTTTGGTGCTGGGATTGAACCCAGGGCCTTTTAAGTAACTTGAGGGAACTGCTCTACCACTTAGCCATGTCCCCAGCCCCTTAGGTTTTGTTTTGAGGCAGGGACTCAATATGTTGTACAAGCTGATCTTCAGTCATTTCTTTACCATAGGTATCAAATTCAGTTAATTTCCTTCCATTTAAGAATGTCTTGATTTCCTCCTCTTTACTAAAGGATAGTGTTGATAGATACAGAATTCTGGTTGACAGTTCTTTCAGCCTTGAAAAAAGTTGTTCCATTTTCCTCTAACTTCCACAATTTCTGTTGAAAAATCCATTGTCACTCTTATTGCTATTCCTCTGTAATTAGTGGGTCATTTCTCTCTTGCTACTTCTAAGAAGTTTTTGATCTTTAGTTTCAGAAATATGACTATGATGTGCCTTGGTGTGGAATTCTATGTGTTTATCTTGTTTGGATTTTTGTCAGCTTTTTAAATTTGAACACATACCTTTTGTTAAATTTGGGGACTTTTCAACCAATATATTTTGAATAGTTTTTGAGCTCTACCTTTTTTAATATCACATTAAATATGTTGTTTTTGTACTACAGTTTCCTGAGTCCCTCTTAATTCTTTTTCAGCCCATTTTTCTTCTGTTGTTCAGGTTGGCTCATTTACATCCTTCTAACTTTAAGTTCACTGGTTCTTTCTTCTCTCACCTCTATTCTTCTATTTCTTTAAAATTTAGGTTGTTGCACTTTCCAATTCTGAAATTTCCATTTGGTTCTTTATTATATCTCATATTTCTTTAATTTTTTACTGAACGTTTAAAACATTTCATCATCAAATACCACAATATGCTTCTGTATTAGTCAGCTTTCACTAAGTGGTGCTGTTTTGAAAAGTAATCCCCAAATCTTAATAGCTTTCTAGACAAAATTTTATTTCCCCTCACACTTTTCCTATGAATAGGCTGTGGGGCTACTCCACCTGTCTCTTCAGGCTAAAGAAGCATCCCCTATCTGGGCCATGCCATTCTCATGGAAGAAGGAAAGAATAAGAAAGAAAACAGAAGCTTTCAATGTTAACCTCAAGTTTCTGCCAGAACTGGCATACTATCACTTCTGCTTATATTTCACTGACCAGAAACCAGCTCAATGTCAGTGGGGTGTGGAAATATACTTCTATAGGAAATCCTATAAATCCTATGGCAAAATTATGAGGGGAAGCAAGAATAAATAATTCTTCCATAATTAATTATCATCTATAGCATATTTATTAATAATTCCTTAATATTATTTAATATCCAATCTATATTCAAATTTTCCAATTATCCTCAAATTTATTTAAAATCTAATTTATTCAACCAGGATTTGATCAAAGAAAAATGTAACATGGCTACCTGTCTTAAAGTCTTTTTGAGTTTAAAATGGCTAAGAGCCTCCATTTTTTCATCATAGCATTTTTTAAAGAGACTAGGTTAATTGTGCTTTAATATGTCCCACCTTCTGAATTTATCTGGTTATTGTCATTTAACCTGTTCCTCCATCTCCTATGCTCCTTATCAACTGGCAATTTAAATTAATAACAATTTTAAACCAGGTTAAACATTTTTGGCAAGAATATTAACAGGAGATACTGTGTCGTTTAAATTACAGCACACTTGGAGGCACATTTTGTTGTCTACCATAAAGGATAATAAGATTGATCGTTGAGTTAATGTGTTGACAATTTGATTCTTCCAATATAAAAGGGATTATTTTCCCTCTTATCATCATCAAGTAACCTGTTGTATGAGACTTGTGAACTATGTTGTATTAGCTTCATGTTACTATAGTGAAATACTCGAAGCAATTAATTTATAAAGAGAAAAGATTTATTTAGTTCACAGTTCTGGAGGTTCCAGTTCAGGATTGGATGGCCTTCTTAGTTTGGACCCCTGGGGAGGGCAATAGATAGCAATGGTGAGGAGTACTTGTTGGAGAAGACTGCTGTATCATGAGCCAGAAAACAGAGAGGCAGAGAGGAAGAGATTAGGCTCTCATAATCCCTTTCAAGAGCATATTTCCCAGGACTTAAGGACCTCCTGCTCGGTCCCACCTCCTAGAGATCCACAGCATCTCCCAATAGTACCAACCTAGGAGCAGATGGACATTTGAGGGATATCCATCCAAAGCATAACATATGTGAATAGCCAGTTCCCCACCAATTTTTATTCAAAGTCTGAGTCTATTTCAATAGTCTTTTCAGTTATAGTAAAATAGTAATTTTCTGTCATTACTTTTACATTTGTTAAGTGGCAAATTACATGCCCTTTCTGTGTAAAGAAGGGCTTTCCTAGTATCATTTATGAGACAGACAGAGAATATACATTAGATTAAAAAATAAAACTCAGAATCCTATTTATTGAGCTTTTAATCTTACATTTAAATAAATATTACATCATGAGCACTTTACTATATATCTATGTTTTGAAAATATTCTTTTAATGTATGTGCAAGTGCATTATGGTGAAAATGAATCTAACAAAAATGTATGGGACATGTATGCTGAACATTAGAAAACAATTTCTTATGTTTCTTTGACTTTCATGGCTCTGATACTCTGTCATTCAATTGGTTTTACATAGTAGCTCCTTTTGATTAGTTCAGGTTTTTCATGTATAATTTCTAGTATTTTAGAATTTCTGTTTAGTTCTTAAAAATATTTTCCCATTTTAGCCGAGTGTGGTGGTACATGTCTGTAATCCCAGCACTTTGGGAGACAGAGACAGGAGAATTGTGAGTTCAAAGCCAACCTCAGCAATGGCGAGGTGCTAAGCAATTCAGTGAGATCCTGTCTCTAAATAAAACACAAAATAGGGCTGAGGACATGGCTCAGTGTTTGAGTACCCCTGAGTTCAATCCTCAGTACCAAAAAAAAATTCCCATTTTACTACAGAGATTCCATACCTGTTTATTTTGTCCATCTTTTTCTAGAGATTATTTGACTTATTTATTCACGTTTTAAAGTTCTTTTCAGCTAATTCTAACACCTAAGTCATTTGTGGGTTTATTTCTGCTGACAATTTGATCACAGGTCACAATTGATTTTTGCTTCTTTGCAAGTCCAGTAATTTTTTAAATTGTGTACTGATTGTTCTGAATAGTATGTTGTTGAAACTCTAGGTTGTGTTATATTCCTCTGAAGATATAGCATTTTATTATGGCAGCACTTAAAGTATTTAAATACCAAATGTTATCTCCTGAGTGCATCTCAGTCTTTAGCCTCCTTCTTTTTGCTGGTTTCCTTGGTGTCTCATCCAGTGCCTATACAAATTATGAACCAGTCAAGGACTGAGGGAAAATTTATGTGAATATATTGAATATCTTTCTTCTGAGGGTTTTTCTCTTCTAGGTTCCCCACACTCCCCAATTTCCATTGCCTCTGGGTTGTTTTAAAACTCCAACTTCGATCTCCTCAGCCTAGTAAAGATGCCACTCTCTACTTTGGCCTGATGTCCCCAGGCATCGCAATGAACTGAGAAGTGTGCTGGAGAGAAGCTGATTGGGGACCATGCCCAGTGAGCTTCCCTTCTTCAGGAATAGAATCCATTCCCACTGCTCCCCACTTTCAGTTGCCCTCCAGTGCTTCACACAGTTGTTTTTTAAATACTTTGTCCAGAATTTATCCTTGCTGTTAGTAGAAGAGTTAGCCTAATACAGGCTACTCCTCCATTACATGAACCGAGACTGGGGAAATATGTTTTGATTCAAGATACTTTGAACTAAGTATAAAAGATGAGGAAGTAAATCAAGCAACCAATATTAATATTTACATGTTAATAAATGTGTTTGTGGTTAGTACTTTAGGTATTCATAATGTTTGATAGTATTTAGTGTGTTAGATTTGCACATCTACCTTATACTATGTAAATAAGTAATTGGTTTAGACTTGTTATTTAATGTCTAAATCTTACTTATTTTATAAACAGGGGAATAATTAAAGACATTGAAGACATATTTATATTTAGCTTATTAAATTTACAAGTATTACTTAAATACTCTGGAAGGGTCTCTTTGTTAATGAGATAATTGAAATACTTAAAAAAGAAACTGACTATATTAAATTTCAAAATTCTATTTGGAATAATTAAAGCATTTAATTAAATTTGCAAATGGGACCAAAAGTAATCCAGGCTCCTTATCAATGATTATTAAAATTCTTTAGATTTATAAGGAGAATAAAAGAACGATTAATATTTTAAATTGAACCAAGGTTTTGCATTTGTAACTTTAGTAAATTGAACAATTAATTTAAAACCAACATTCTAAATGAGTATTTATTGATGTAGATTAAGTGCATGGGCTTGGAGTCTACAAGACTCCAAAATTGCTTCAGAACACAATTTACTTAACATCTGTCATCCTCAATTTCTTCATCTGTATAATAGAAATAATAATACTTCCCTCAAAGTGTATGTTTCAATAATTAATAGCTCTAATGATGGTGGTAATAATAGCTTATTTTAAAGGAGTGTTATAGAATAATGTGCACAGTATAATTCCATTTTTTGGTTAAGAGAAAGAGACAGATGCAAACAGATATTTTAAAAAACACTCCAGGAGGCTATATAGGTGACTATAATTTTTCTGTGTGGTTATCTATCAATTATAATTTTCCATTATGCACATCTGTTATGTTATGATGTTTATTCACGCATGTATCTATTCACATATATAAAGTTTAATTGTAGTTAATTATTTCATGGGGTTGGATTATGACTAGTTGTTACTACTTGTTTCATGTTATCTGTTTGCTTTGTTGAACAGAGACAACTTACATAGAGCAAACACACCTGAGCATTTTAAAGTCATGAAAGAGATGTTATTCCTTTTTAGAAATCCTGCATGGAGATCTTAACCACAAGTGTTCAGAGAGAGAGAAAGAAGTCATTCTCATAATTACCCATCAGCACAGCCATCAAGTTATGAAAAACAACAACTACAACCACCCTTTCTGAGAGGAGTTCAGTCAAGGCATCTTCGCTTAGGGAACTCCTGGTACATGCTGGGTACATGCTTCATTCCTGCCCAGGAGTGCGGTCTTGCTCCTTGCTTAGAGATGTGAGCCTGTGAGGAGGAGGGACTGTGCTTTCAGGCTCTCTGCTTGCCACCCTTCTCACTGCCCACATGAAGACTAACCCAGTTAAAACAATTAATTTAAATCATGACTCTTTGCTTACATATTTGTGTCCCTGACAAGGTGGTATATTCTTTAAAACCAAGGCAATATCAGAGTATCCCCAGCACTGACTGCAATGCTTATAAAACGTTCTCATCACTTGTTCTTTGTCTTGAAGAAAAACATTGTGAGTTTGAAGATTTTCCTCCCTCACTGAGCAGAGGCAGATCTGTACCAAAGACTAACTCCCCAGTCCCTCCTGAGAGTAGATTTCCAAATTTACCTCTTAAACTCCTTGGTGTCCCAGGACCTCATCCAGAGTATCCAAATGTCTACTGGATGTTCCCTCCAATCCAGCAAACCCATCACATCCAACTCTGAGAGCTTTACAGCCTACAAACCTGCTTTTCATTCTTATTTTTTTCCTGCTAATGGTTAATATTATCTCCAGATATATACTTAGTCAGACAGGTGTACACAGCTGCACTGAGATGTCACTTCCTCTAAGCCTCTCCTGAACCCCCATCTCTCTTTCAGAAAACAAATCTCTCTCTGCAGGGCCATTGAGGCTCCCCAGCCCTGTGGACACACAGCACCTCTCACTTTGAATCATGACTCTTTGCTTATATATTTGTGTCGCTGACAAGGTGGTATGTTCTTTAAAACCAAGGCAATATCAGAGTATCCCCAGCACTGTCTGCAATGCTTATAAAACATTCTCATCACTTGTTCTTTGTCTTAAAGAAAAACAATGCATTGTGAGTTTGAAGATTTTCCTCCCTCACTGAGCAGAGGCGGATCTGTACCAAAGAATACCAAGTAACATAGGAAGATACCTCCATGCCCTATCTCAAGTATGGGCTGGAGTAGCAACTCACTTCCAAAGAGTGGAGTATAGAAAAAGAAAATAATAGCTTTGTGGAATGGAAACCCAGAAAACACTCCTTTCAGTGATGAGGGTTAATATCTTCAGTGATGTCACGTAGATGCCACGTGCCCCAATATGATGGACTGAGAAAGGAACTTCACCTCTGTGGCATTCTTCCCCAAACCCATAAGCATGTGGAAACATCTGAGCAGCCCCAAATGAGGGACATTCTACACATGCCTGACTAGTACTCAGACTGTCAAGGACATTAAGGGAAAAAACAAAACAATACAAACAAAAGAAAACAAACGCACCAAGGAAAGACGGAGAAACTCTCACACACTGAGGAGACTAGGGAGACGTGATCACTTGAAGTAATGTGAGATCTTGGATTGGATCCAGGAACCGAAAATGGACAGTAATGGAAAAACTGGTGAAATCTGAGTGAAGTTCAGAGTTTTGTTAATAATAATGGACCAGTGTTGACTTTTTAGCTTTGACAAATGCATTGTGGTAATTTAAGACAATAATATTTGGGAAAACTGAAACTGGGTGAAGGACTGCTCTGTATTTATTTAAAACTTTTGTGTAAGTCTAAAATTATCCCAAAATGAAAGGTTTATTTTAAAAAAATCAGTCCCCCCTTATACTACACCCTCTGTAAAGGCCAAAAGATCAAACATCTCTATCTGGATATAAATAAAATTTACTACATTAAGTGTATGTAGTAGAACTGAGCAGTTAAAAGTAATGCAATTTATTTTTGCTTTATGTTAATTGTATGGTCTGTGCACAGAATGCCAGTTGCTTGCCCCTGACCATTTCTCACTAACAGAACCCACACTGGCACTAGAGGATTACATGTCCTTGCCTCCCTTGCAGCTGGGAGACCCTGTGCCTAGCCTCTGGTCAGTGCCAGGGATAGGGAAGTGTAGGACTTCTCCAGGAGGTGTCCTAAAAGGGATGGGTACACCCCCACCCTTCCTGTTTCCTTCTGGCTGATGTGAAAGTTGAAGGGCCACCAGACAATTGATACTGACTGAGTAACTAAAGAGGGCAAGCTTGGGTCTTCCATGAAGCTGGAGATTGCATATTTAATTTTCTTTGACACAGGATCACACATATCCATTTAAAAAACTGGACAATTCATAAAAGCATATAAGAGCGTATGGAAGAAACCAAGAATGACCTGTAATTCTATCACCTGGAAATAGTTAGTTTGGACATATCCAGTAACATCAATGAAATAAACAGATACATATGAAATAAAGAAAAAACTAACTTTTGTATTTCACTTTTAAAACTTGTCATTATATTATGGGCACTTTTATAGTATTTTGTTGTGGAAAATATTGGTTTGATGTTTGTGTAAAATACCTTATGGTGATGAATGACCATGATGAGCATGAGTTTGGTGTCACATAGACCTGTGTTCAAGTCCCACTTGGGCCATTGACTAGCTGTGTGGTTTCAGGCAAGTTGTGCCAATTCTTCATAAAAATGGAGATAAATGAAAGTCTTATCTTTTAGACTCCTTGGGAGAATTAAATGAGTTAATGTATATAAATTCTCTAGCACAGGACCTGGACCACAGTAAATTCTTACTTAATAAATGTAAACTATTGTGATTGTTAACATTCTTTAACAATTTCCCTATTGTCAAAATCAATGAGAAACCACAGGCCAGGCACATACCTATAATCCCAGTGGCTTGGGAGGCTGAGGCAGGAGGAT